>JAGQDJ010000102.1:0-194481 GCA_022885665.1 Triops longicaudatus | reverse complement strand
AACCAACAAAGAATGCTTATTTTAGCGGGTTTGCACGAAAGGTAAGGTTAATATGAGCAGCAAATCTCTCTACCCTATTGCTCACAAACTGACTAAATATGTTCACGAAAAGGTAAGGTTAATTTTTAAATTAACATGGTCTCGATTGGTAGGGTAAAACCATATGTTTGCCCTACCAAAGTTTTCTTTGGTATGGCATTTGCCCTACCTGCCCCCCCCCCCACTTCCGACGCCTATGAGTTGTGTTATATAAACTTTATTGTATGCAATGTTTATTACCTTATCGTACGCTTATATCAAGAGATAAGTCCAGTTACGCGTTAACTGTCGTCTTGTAAAGCGTGAAGTCCATCTACAACCCGGTCATCCATATACGCATACTTGGGGAGTAAATGCCCGCCAATTGTTGAAGTTTGTGATCTAGAACGAGTTAGAGCATTCTCCGGTAGATGGCAGCAATGTGGTACAATGCCTGCAGGAAGCTTGTAAATTCATCAACATTTCGTGAATTTTGTAAATCAATCAAATTGAGTGAAGTTTCGCAACTGAAACCTACTTTTAATATTCAGTTCAAGTGCGAAAACTTTTTACGATTGTAATAGAAACAAGAATAGGTGTGGATTTTTATCAGGTAATGTGATTCTTGTAATGAATTTCGTAAGAAATCAGTCATGCATGTGTTAATTTGGAATTTAATTCGAAAAAATGGTTACGATGGATGTGATTCAACATAGAAATGTAGAAAAGTGACCATTTTCCCATCCAGCGATTACACTGACACAGATCCAAACAGTAGCTTGGCACTTTGCGTCTTCGCCTCTTCTGTCACATGATGAATGAGACAAATCTCTCACCCTGTGGGCAGCGTGGCCCTCGTCTAACCGCTGCCCTTTCCTTACGGACGACAGTGACCGATCACTCTTCAGCCTTATGTTTTCCGTACTTGCGGTACCTTTTTTATCATCGCCGGACTCCTTAAGAAAGTCGCGAAACGGAGCTTACATTAAACACAAACACCCCTTTTAGTCCAATCTTTCATGAGAAACCATTTTCCGCATACTTCCAGAAGTCCCTATTAATTGCTCCGTGACTACTACCCTCAAAAATCTCCGTTTTCATCAAGTACCTCTTTTTCATAATCTCCCACTAGGTAAAAAGCTACTTCGTTGTCCACCAGAAATGGGAATTATATTAAGCCCGTCCTCGCCCCTTTGAAACTCTTTAAAAGTTTCGTGTTAAACAGCGACATCGGTTCGCTTTTGGAGTACTTTGATGAACCTTTTGTCAACCTTTGGGTGCCGGTATGGGGATTAACATCCTTATGTGTCGTGTATACCTGGTTGTCTCTTCCTATTCAACTTTGAAGAGGGAGGGGAAATAAGGCACCAACAAAAACCACAACGAGGGAGTTTGCTATCTTATAGAGAAGGCCACACAAATGCGTGGCCCGTCTTCGGGGTCGGCAAAACTTTTCCAAGATGGAAGAAAAAGTCTTTGGAAAGAGTGTAGAGACCAAAGACACCGAGAACGAGTTTGCGGGCGTCCAATTTTGATGTCCATCTACCTTGGATAGCTGTCAAGTCCTTTTCTCACATGAAAGGGCGTATAATGAGTCCTTTGCATTTGCCTGACCACCCTTTCGATAGAAAAACAGTCATCCCACAACTACCCTCTTTTAACTCTTTCCAAACCTTCTGTCGGCAATTCTGTCCCACCTCTCAATGAAGTTATATTGAGATAGGTATTGTCCCGTGTACAGTGCCTATCATTTCATTTTAATTGGCAAGATTTCAAAAATGCTTGTCTCTCTATAGGTGCGGGAAAAGAACTACGTCCAGTTGGGCTTGTGGTGAGCTGTAATAGAAAAATAAGCTCGCATGCTTTGGTATTGTTATGTCCCAGGAAGCTGAAAACCCCTTTGGACACCCAATCACGATACAGTAAAGCTGCTTAACAATGCACCGGGAGACAATAGTGCCGAAAAAGGAAGAAAAGGCAGCGTCGAACTGTACTTTGGGTGATTTTGTTGACAAGAGCAACAGGCTGGTAGTAATGTGACTTGACCCATTGCTTTCTTGCCCATTCGGAAAAATCGACGCGGACTAACGCCTGCGGGGATGGACGCAACGCCGTCTAGCGGTACTACGCTATAAGAGAGGAAAAGAAGGCTGCAATTTGTACAAGTTGAGGAAACCTTCGCAGAGTCAACCTGTACTTTCCACTCTAGCACCACAGAAAACCTTGGAAGATGAGTAGACCATAAGCTGTTGGTAAGATGATCCTCTCGTCGTCATCATCAGGTGGATGGCAGGGAGAAGGGGGAAGGAAACTCTGTTAGATGTTCAAGTGGCGATGGTGGTACTTGAAAGCCACCGCTTTCGACTTGGGGATACTTTTCGGTCTCTGGCGGTGTATCTTACCTGGGATTTCTTTAAAGCTGGTAAGGTGAGGGGAAAAGAAATTGAAGGGATAGAAGACAAGCGTCCCTCGGTGCTGGGTCAAAGGGACGTCGCTTTTTCGATATGCGAAGAGACAGAAGCTGAGCTGAACAAGAATGCCGCGGTCTGTTTGTGACCCCCCCTGGCGCGTCCAGATACAATTATCAGATTATGTCGTCTTCTTGAAAAGCCTTCGGTTCACGGAACACCTTTCACACGAGAGAGGTATATGCCACCAAATAACTCACCTTCGTCTTTTCCCTCCGTATAAGAGCTAGAATCGACATGGAAAATCCATCATGACCACTGTTTATAGCAAAAACTGCTAGTACCGGGAATGTGTCCGTTATAGAATTTGAATTATGTTTCTAAGTGAAAAAACTTAAATTTTTTGAGAGACGCGGAACTTTTCAGAGCGTAAAAAGCAAAGAGTGTGAGACAATTATATATGAGTGTTTTAACAGTTAACTTTACATAAATTAACGTGAGATTGGCCAAAATGTTTAGTGTGACTTGGACGAGTTCATGAGAAATACAGTTCAGTTTCACGATATCGATTAAAATGTCTCAAAATCAGTCCGAAATACAGTATGAAATTCGAATCAAGTTAGTTGAAAGTCAATTAATAAATTTTCAAATCAATACAAATGAAACAATTCGAAAAATAGGAGGCCCAACATATTACAGAATAACCCTTTTTATTTAATATTTTTCAACAGCTGCTGCTTTCATCGGGCATTTTTGGGTTCGATACTTTGTCGGAGTGGTTTTAGATTGCCCATTTTAGGAAAAAGCACAGGGCGCAGCAGGTAATGGTAAGGCTAAACTTGTCAGAGAAATATGCAGGGGCTTAAATTACTTATCATTTGACTAAATAAACAAATGTTCAATTAACATCTACGTAGTGAAGTATCCACGTATTTTGTTCTTATTTTCTATCTATAATTTTCTCATTATTTATGATTCCTTGTTTCCTTCATTGTATTTTTTTTGCTATCCTTTCTATCTACGACTCCCTCTTTATTTGTTTTTGTCCTTAACTTGCTTTTCGTTGCCCATCTTACGGTTTGATTTCATAGAGGCTGGATAAAAGAGTTTTTTTCTTATTTAAAACGTTTCAAGTGAGTTCAAATCAACTGAGCTTCTTCAAGTCAAAGAATATTTCGAATGTATCATTGAAGCAATCGATTTGTTCCATCTGCTCGCGGCTTTTTTCTGGGAAAGTTCCAAGTAAGCCCATATAAATACGAGGCAAGAAGAGTTCACTTATGAGGATTTTTACTGTCATATTTCTGGTGTTCGAGTCTAGAATTACTATTTCGTCTTCTGCTATCGTTTCTCGCTGAAAAGTTTTTTTTTCCCTTTTGGTGCAATTTTGTGAGAATCAGTGATTATTTTTATTGTTTTAGTAGTGTTTCGGTATTTCTTATCAACTTTCGGAAAGTAACGCTGTGTTCCGCTACTTTCAGCTTGTTTTTAAATTTTTGCTGACTTTAGTATGCCGGCAATTATTCAGCTAGTGATGTGTCTACGTAAAGCGTACCTACCGAGTCACGCACAGTTCCACAGTATCGCACAAGTGTTTCCGCCAATGGAGTTTGTCAGCAATACATGTATTGGCAACTGTCTTTTTGCTCAGAGGGTCCTTTAAAAAAGCACCCAGCTATCAGCTTCTTCATAACGTTACGGTTAGTTAAGCATGAATTTTACAGTAATTTCTTATACAAGAGATATTCACCTCCCGCTGGGGCGTTCCAATTCAAGTTCAGTATCGCTTTTGTAGTCTAACAGCAGCAGCGTACAGCAACTTTATTGATACCACGATTGTTTAATATGACTATTGGGATGTAGTAAGCCTGTATTGTTGGGTCAGAGGGGTAGAGAATAAAAAACACGTGTATTGAAGAGCAGCCAAGGAGTTTTGTCTGAATAGAGAATGGGTTTGTTTTGACCTTAGCATATTATGGCGTAAGTTTCCGGTTCATCTGTGATGCTGTGGTCCGTCGTAGATCCGTTCTAGTCTATCGCTTCCTGTGCCAAGGGAAGCGGTCTTACAGTTGAGGGATATTTGGTTGCAATGTATTGATGTAGATGTGTGGAGGTTATCAATCTGGCGTGAAGCAAAATCGTTCATCTAGCCATGAAGTGGAAGCCCCCTTTAGGAGGATTTAGGGAAGGATATACCTATTCAGTTCGATATACTTCTTCTGCTTCATCAAAAACCAGCATTCAAGCAACTGTGGTAATCTGCTCTTCCTCCGCACTCCATTCTTTACCTTAGTAACACATACAGACACACGTAAACTGAAAGATCAGGCATTTGCAACAACGCATCAACACGGAAACTTGGAACACATACTGAACGTAAGGTACGATTATATATATAGTGAAGTATCCCTATATCCTATTCCAACCAGACGCACTGAACAATGAAATTACCCATTGCAAAGCTCTGCTGTCGTTCACAGAATGTTCGCGAGAGGATGGCGTGCGGACAGCGTTCGCTGAATTCGTCGTGCAGTTAACATAGAGCCGTTTGCGTTGAACATTTTCAGTGCTCAGTTCTGCACTATTTATATAAAGGCAATGTACACAACGGCAAGTGTGTAGACAGTACCAGAATTATAGAAAGGTAGGAAAAGTCACAGCTGTTGATACCGTAATCGAAGCTTTTTACACGGATTTGCAGCTCACAGATCCGATGCTGTGCATAAAGCCGTAACGTATTCAAGGTAAAGTAGCCATAATTAATTTAGGGATATGATAAATTATTATTTGTATGGCCGCAAAGTAAGTCCCTTTCGTCACTAGATAAACTGTAGGGCAAAGCTAATTCTTGTGGCGGATTGAATATTTTGTCATCCGTGGCCAAAGCCGCACGTCAGCTAGGAGACATATACTTGATGCCTTTTGACAGAAACTCGCCCTTAATTGGACTGGTACTTAGCCAGGATTATAGTCCGTTTTCAAGCATATCGTTGGCTTAAGACGATAATAGGAGCTCACAGCTCCGTTGCCGACAAGCCTTTCCCTTGCTTCACAGCAGTCAAAGTCGCTTTTCTTCTTCAGCTCGGCAAACCAGCCGAGCGGAGCAGAATTTACTGGTAAAACCAGGTTTCACCACTGTTTCACGACAACACCAGAACTCGGAAAGGGATGCGAAAACTATTTTCGCATGCTTGGTATATTTCCTGTTCTTTTCTTAGTCACCGTGTTCGCCCATTCTGTTACACACTGTTGACTTGTGAATTAGCATTATATTTATTACAATATGTAGCTTAATAATTTCCAAGGTGCATTTGTTTTATTTATTACCATAGTCTGCATCTAAAAGCCAATGTACACGGTGTTTAGGCTTGAAATATTGTGAAAACGCCATTATGTCCGATTAAAAGTTTTCCATTCGTTTTAGTAAAATTTTCATAACACCCATAAAATGAAATGTAAGGAATTTATAGATAACGAGAAACCTTTTATGCAGTTTTGTTTTAAGATCTTGTGAATATTTAACATTTTTAATCAAAAACTTCCCCGTAAGCCTTGTAATGCAATCATATGGGTCAGAAGGACTCCAGATAGGTCATTTCATGCTGAACAAATAGTTTGTGTAAACTAAGTTTCGTATCATGGAACTACAACTGTCAGAACTGGACTACGTAATGTTATATTGAACCTTAATAGCGTTAAGTTTTATTTAAAAACGCTAGAATAGGTTAGTTAGAGTTCCTGACTGTGAGTTGTCAAATTCCAATGACGATGTAATGAGTGCCGTGGTAAAAAAATAATAACAAATTTAAAAAAATCGAAGCCATGCAATCATCAGTTCCTGGCTCGAAATGTAATGAGAGCAGTAACGTTCTGTATTCCTCCTGTACGCAACCCCCACGAGAGCTAGTGTTGAGACGATCGGCATTGTTGAAAATTTCCGTAACCCTAGTTGTTATATTTGTTAGTTTAGGATACAAGTTTTTAGGGTATAAGATTTTCTCTCCTCTTAAAAAATTCATTCAGCTTGCATGGTGAATCTCTGTCACTTTTTTTTGTTGTTGGGGGAAGTCAAAAGAGATCGTTACCATGTCCATATGGAGGACGGCGCGCCGGCGTCATATGTGTGGACGCCGTCGCATGGCTTTCCACACGCACGACACCTCGACTGTCCAATAAGCGTGTAGCGTTGCCTTGCAACGGAACTCCGCCTTCGGTAGTGACGACCCGCCCGCCCCTCGACTTCGCATACATGTATTTGTCCACGGTATTCACCCAAGACCACGATGACAGCGGCTGATAGCCACCAGCAGAAAGGACAGGAACACGTCAACCCAAGACTATCAGGCTTCGTCAACTCTTACAATCCCCTATGTATGTATAAAAATCCCTTCACCGAAAAATATACTCGAGATTTGCTTTTATGTTTCTACCGACACACAGACCATGACTTTGAAAACCAAGCAGGCTGGCAAAAAAATACACGAATCATTATGTGTTTTTATATTCAGGACTTTCACCTTTCTTTGGCTTCACTAAAAAGCAGCCTATCTGTATTGTCAGGCACTTACGCCAAGCCAAGTTTTCCAAGAAACTTACCTTATAAAGTCATTAAATCCTTGTATTTCCCCGCAAGCAATCTGCGAGATGGATAATTTACTCGTTTGACTAAACAATGAAAAGTTCAAATAACGTGAACGAATTGGAAATACATTTACATTGCAGTAAAGCTTACGGAACTAACGGGAAATTTGAGTTCAGATTTTAGTTTAGAGTTTGATGCACTATTGACGATCGAATTTGTTTTACGTAACAGCATGTACTAAGTACAAGTACGTAACACGAGACGGGTTCAGTGATTTAAACCGATCACTTACCAGGGTAAATGGTACCACGGAAATGTCAAAGTAATACGAACAAGTTCTTAGGTCTACTTTCGCTCCACACACAGATCAACTCGTTCGTTCCTCTCCTCCCCCAAGGTGCAGTGCTTGTCTGCTATTACAGTATTAAGGGCCAGCCAAAAGGGCTGGTACTGTGTACCGCTGTTGCTCGTTGTTGGTAGAGTTGCAGGAACCATCGCATATCGGAACTCCGGGCAACTCTCTCTCTCTCTCCCCCGGAGTCCGCCCCTGTGTTCTGCTCAGTAGGCCGTGTTGAGCAGCTCCGTGCAGCATACTGCTAGCTTCGGTCGTATGCACTCTACCGAGCGTGCCAATCGGACTCAGTCAGCTGTTCAGCCGTGAGCCTAGCTGGACGCTCACCATATACTCTTTCTCATGCTTTAAACGGGGCCCGTGAAATTCCAGCACACATACATACACACAGGCACCAGAGAAAACTAAGTGAAGGAATTCGAGCCTTGCCTTACTGATTTTTCTCCTCGAAACTTTCTCGAGCTTATGAACGCATTACCAGTCAACGGTGGGTAACAGCAGTGTGAAAACCTTTGAGTTCGTGAAAAAAGAAGTTTGCCAATACGCCGACCCTGGATGGTCTGTCAGCATAAAAAAACTACAAAACTTCGTGAAACCCTGGCTATTTACATTGTTGGACTCGTTCACGAACGGCAAAATTTCAGTGGTGAAAACGTGATTTGTGCCCAAAGTTCTGATTGAAGCTTAGTGAGTGACAGTTTCACATCTCACTGAATTTGTCGATTTCTCAACGGGATAGCTGATTGCTGCTGCTCGACGCTTGGCGACAAGGTAAACAAGGCTAATGTCACTAGGAAATGAGTTACCGCCGGGAATCTTGTATCCCTTTCACGGGCCAAGGTTCTCGGTTTCACAAGTTTTACTGCCCTTGGGTTCTCTTGCTAGCTCAAAAGTCGAAAATCTAATGCAGCAATACGCACTGAGACGAAAGGTTCCCTTTCAAGCAAAATGCAACTTAATAAAGTTATTTGTCACACTTAGCTAAATTTCCTAAGCCACGTGCTGCATGTATGGCTTGGAAATGGAGCGGCAAGCGATCCAAGTCAGGCTTGGGACGCCCTTCGGAAAACGCGTTCAACAAGCCTAACTAATCGAACTACCGCCCGACGAAATTTGAAACCCGGCACCGTATTGATAGGGAAAACCCTCTGTCCCACAAACTATAATAACTGACTGTATTCCTTTTTGCAGGGATTTGCCATACGGGAAATACGCCTTTTCCTGAACTGGAGTTCTCGAAGATGCCACATAAAGGTAAATGGGACAACAATAGTCAACAATGAATTCTAAAAGAAGAACTATTTTTTCACAAGCAATTTGTACGGATATTGAGAACTGCATAACTGGTTTAAATTGTCGTATTACCGAGACAGAAAATTTAAAACAGCTGACATGAAAAATTTCAAAAAGTCATAAAAAATTGCTTTCATGGCATTTTTATTACGTTTTACTTTTCTGAGGTTTCGAACAACATTTTGCGAATCACGGAGATAAGGAGCTGACGACGGTGTTCGTCAATTCTACAAGCTTTTGGTCAAAATTTAGCGAAATAAGTAGAAAGCTATGTTATATTTCGGTATCTCGCTAAGTTAAGGTGATTTCTTGTGCATCTTTCCAAATCTAGAGCGAATTTAGTCGATATTGTATATTTCGGTTATTTTAGTGTGTTTTTCTAGGAAGAGATCTTGGGAATCAAATAGGTAGAATGCAATAAGTACTTTGTTTCATCGGTTATTTAGAGAAGCTTCTAGTAATTTTATGGGACACTCCGCTTAAGGTTCTCGAATAGCTTTTGCTACTTTGATGGAAAACTTTAAAAAAGTGTACTTTGCTAGTGAGCGTTGACTCTCAGTGACTTTCAATTATAAGCAAACTTAAGTAGTTTTAGTGAAGTCGAAACAACAATACAAGTAAGGGACGTATAGTGTTTAGAAAGGGACCAAGTTACCGTCGCAAAGTCGGATCACTTTCCTCAATCTCGGTGACGGAGACTCGCTCGATTGATTCGCAGCCTTATTCATTACGCGTGACGTGATGTGGTGATACCTCGATTCTCGATTTTTGCGTGGTAAAAAAGAGTGTACGTGGAGGGTAGTATTGCTTTTTAGTGAGTATTATCCACTAACACAGGCCTGACTGGCCGTTGCTTAGCTAAACCGCCGCCGCCGCACGAGCCAGCAAACCTCAATACGATGGTACTTCCCATTCAAGCTCCCCGCTGACAAAAGAGGATCATTTTCATTTGCCTTCGTGTTTTTTACGACTTTGTGTGTTTGTTACCATACACCGTGCGAAGCTTCGAGTAACACCATAATCGTTCCATTGCTCCGTTAACGCCAGCAAAGCGGACCTAGTAACCAGAACTATTGTTACGTCCCTTTAATCACAGGGTTCATGAAAGCTCCGTCGTAACGTCATTCTGTGGCATTTCTGATCCATACTAGATTAACAATTATGGTTTACAACGACCTAAGTGAGATCGCATATTTACAGTACAGTAGGCACCAGATAGCTAAAAGCTAATGTAGCTAAATCCAACAGATATCTTAAAAAGTATCAAGCTCATAGTTAAGAGGCAAATGCTACAACTAAATTGTCTGGCTGAACTTAAAGCAAATGAAATAAGTCACCCATCGGTACGGTGTTCTGGAAAACTAGACTTTGTAACAAGCTATTTTATAGGTAACGCTAATAAACTGTTTTACAGTTTGTGGTGTTAAAATCAATTTTCAGTTATTTTTTCCACACGTTTGCGTGGCACTAGTAGAAGCTTTCTTTCTTTTACTAGGGCGGATATTTTTTTCGTTCATCAACGATAAATAATCACGTGATAATTTCTAGATGCAACAGAAAACGTTTTATTTCACCCAAGTTTCCACAGTCTAAATTCATTTATAACGCGATTGTTCATTATGTGGTAAATAATGAAAGCTGGCCACAGCCACTTAGCAGCCTGCTGGTAAACTTTGAAATTTAGAAAATAACACAGCTAAAGTACAGAATGCCACCGTCTTCACTTCAATTGCGAGGAAAATTCGTAACAGAAAGTTAACATTCACGCGCAGTAGCTCCGGCGGAGGTATATGATATCAGTCTAATGTTCTTTTTTTTTAATAGCAAGTGCTTCTTTTGATCGTTTTAGTCTGAATACCGTGTAAAAACACTTCGCTGTACTTAAAATTATATAGACATTTCTAAATTTCTCATTAGGGGTGTATACAAAGGTCAATTTTCCAGACAAATAACATTTACGAAGCCAGAAGACTAGCATGAGCGTGCGTGGGCTAATAGTGTTATGGTGCCGCTAGATTAGTTGGCATAATCTTAGTTGGCATAACTTTTATCCGTAAGCAGGCTCACCTTGTTAATTTTTAGTTAATACCTTGCTTGAATCCTACAAAAGGGCTTGCGTCAGCTTAATGTGAAGTCTTCTTTGTTAATTTACTTGGAGTTCTGATGAACTGCTGACAACGTAATCCTTCCATAGCAGCTTTTATTATTGACGATTTCTAGCGAAAAAAGTTGTAGGAACCATAGTCAAGCACCTACGCTAACCTATTTGCGTAAGGAATAGATTACATTTATTGTTTGTCTCTTGACAGGTCATAGCGGGGTTAATCAACTGGGCGGGGTTTATGTCAATGGTCGACCTTTGCCGGATTCCACCCGGCAGAAAATCGTCGAACTGGCCCATTCCGGAGCCAGACCTTGTGATATTTCACGCATTCTGCAAGTCTCTAATGGCTGCGTTTCGAAAATACTCGGCAGGTAAGGCATTCTTTCAACTCTTTTTCATCTTGCGACGATTCTCTCAACGAGATCGAAAGAGACATATTCTAATCTTCGAGTTAATGGTTGCACCTTGGGGTGAAAATTTGCAGGTACTACGAGACAGGCTCTATCAAACCTCGCGCCATTGGTGGTTCAAAACCCCGGGTTGCAACTCCGTCAGTTGTGCACAAAATTGCGGATTACAAACGCGAATGCCCTTCCATTTTTGCGTGGGAAATTCGCGACCGACTCTTATCCGACGGCGTTTGCAACAATGACACTATTCCCAGCGTAAGTACTAATTTTTATGCTACAGTACTTTGTCCCGTTATCGTTAGCTGTTTCTTTACATGTTCATTTGATCCATTATTTATTTATTTATTCATGAACATAGTTTTGCCTAGAATGGCGACAAGACAGTTTAAGATCCAAACAGTCCGTGACGTATAAGCTCCTTATTGGCATACCTTGTGCTATAAGAAGCATACCTTGATAAAACTCGAAGAACATTTTGCTCTTGCTGTTCCTCTTTGATCGTACTATTCCATCAGATAATTCATACAAGTACGAGGAGGAAGAGTTTTTGGGATAATACAGTGACCCTACTTGTATGGTTGTGTTTAATGCTGTCTGAACCTTTTCCGATGGTACCGCACGTAAAAAGCCAGTCCATCAGCAGGTTAGAGGCTCAAACTTGTGCGATAACATTGCGTACTCCCTTAAAGTAGTTTTTCGTATAGTAGAAGGATGTATTGGTAACGTCTGTCACAAAGGTGGACCGCTTTTCATAAGGCTGATGATGCAGATCATGATAATAATGATGATGGTGACCATGATGGTTCTTCCTACCTCTCTCTCCGTGTGTACTTTTGGAAGGGGCTGTCTCTTTTCCTCTTTTTAAAAGCAGACGGTTGTTCCGGAGCTCTATCCAGCTGTCCTCCTTCATTAATTCGATCCAATGCGCACACGTATCAAAGAAGAAAGAATGAACGAGGAAAAGAGAGTAAGAGAGGGGCGAGGGACAGAAAACCCAAGTATATTATACAAAGGTACGTTTAGCACTATGATCCTACCCAATTTTCAAACCTGAGACCTCTTCTCTCTTTGACAAGACGTAAGAGAGAGAGAAAGAGAGAGACTCCTAAAAAAGAGCTCCATTCCCGCAAAAATAACCTCCTATAGCGAGAGCCAATCACTTTGGGTCTTGTGCCGCACCTCGGCCCCAAACGCGCAAACAAGGAACCCACCCCGAAAACTTCTTGTCAAAAAAGAGATTAACCTCATGTCGAGAGGGTCACGTCCTCTTCAGCTTCCTTTTATGTTCTGAGAAAGCTATCTGGATATGGTGATGGGATAGACCCACTCCCCGATATTGAAACCGATACGCGCAATCGTATGCGTTGCAAAAAAAAAGTAAAGAAATGGAAACCACAGCAAATGTATGGTTGTGTACAGAACATGCTGCTATTATGGATTTTTCTACCGCAAATAAATCTAGTGCTAACATCAGTATACACTGTGCCAACAGCAAAGTAAATAAATAAGACTACCCATAAATAATTGACTATAAAATGAGAAAGACTTGCAACTATGTATTACGAGAAGTATTTCGGTTTGCAGTAAATTTATTTGCAGTAAAATGTTACTTAAAACCGTAATGTTGATCACAACTTTAGTTCCAGTGCTGCGATTCACATGTGCAAATCACTTGTGTCCAAAATATTCTTTTAACTCGCAACAGTTTAGCGAGTTTGCGATGCAATTCGTCAATGTTTAAAAGTTTACTTGTAATTTATCACTCAAATTTACAAATATATGTAAAGTGAAACATTTTTATTTATTTTCAATCATACAAAGTAAGCTTTGATTGGAGTGTTAAACTCAGAATCTGAAAATTCTGCAGAGGAATTTAAAAGAACAATGTGAATAGAATCGGAAACTTTTCGACAAGAAATTATATTTTTTTTTACGAATTAAGCCCAGATTTGGTGTCCAGGCCTAACGAAGTGTTGAAACCATAAACGGGAACATTCTGTCAAAGAGAAAATAGGAATGCTTTGTCATCAATTATTGTAATAGAACTCATAGGTGCTGGAATAACACAGTTTAGCTTGAACTTTTCATTTAGCACCACAACTGGAGGAACGATGCATTTTTCTTTTTATCGAACAGTGGCATACTAATTACTGGTTGCTATCCCATTCGCGAAAGTCCTAGTACCTTAATATAAAGCAAAAACGGTTGCGAAGCAATTTTTCACGATTAACTCCGTAGAGGCATGCTGTAGCAGTGGTACTTTTCCACAGGTTGAATTACCATGTAATTACACTATCATATAAAGGGTAACAAATCGAAAGCGCTAAGTTTGCATACTATAGCATAGAAATAGGCTAAAAGACTTACATTTGAACGACTAAAGCCCTATTGCAGAACACCAAACGTATGCTAAGTTGTTGCGAAGGTGGGTGCTAATGCAAGCCTGCTTACCATATGCAGTATACTCATTACCATAGCAATGTAGTTCCGTACATAGTACAATACAAGCATGTTTTCACCGTAATGAACACGTGTAACTGAAAATTGGCATCTTTTGTTGTACTTTAAACTAAACACAATCGTTTTTTCTCCTTGCAGAATTGTGAAACAGATAGGAAGTTAAAGCGAACCAGAAGACTGTGTTTTAGAAATGAAAAAATTGTGATGTAGAGACGCAGGTGTGGAAAAACATGTCAACTTAAAAAAAAAAACGTTATCGATAAATGGACACTTATATGCACGCAAGGTTAACGCTCTGTCGCCAACAGAAAAACAATATTGCTCGCATCTGTGGACGACACGTGCTGCTGCGAAACGCAACCACGCATTGAAACAAACCTTCCTGTCTATCACATTAACTGTCTTTAGGTATCAACGTATATCCCGTTAGCATTACAAAAGAAATGTTATTCTATCCAGGAAGAGTTAACATCTCTTCTGTTACGTCTGACGGATTTTCAGCCTCCCTAATGTATTGAGTTTTGTGTTAGTCCCCACAGCCAGATGGGTTATTAATGGAACTTTGTCTAATACGCTCCGGTTCATATTTCCTATTCAAGGCTTTCGGGACTGCAAGTGTAAAACGTGAAGACCTCAACAGGTCCCCCCCCCCCCTTATAAAATAATCATTCCATTAACAAAGGATTTTCCGCAAACCCCAGACACAAACATATGAGCACCATAAAAAAGACAAAAGTGAAACACGAGACATGCTTCATTTTACTTCTTTCCCTTCTACTTCCAGTAAATTTTACTAAATAATAAGAAGTACAATAATACCACCCATTAAATTGAACTTCTACAGCACTCTGACAACATTTACTAACTGCAGCCATACTAGACAGGCGTGATGTATGTATAGAGCCTCTAAAGGTGAACGTTTTTTGACTTGCTGCAGATTGCTTTTCTTTTCATTTCATCGACTGGGAATCCTTGATCTCGTCTTAGTAGCACCCCACACGTGTGTAGTTTCCCAAGCTGAGGCGCGAAAAACACGGTTACCGTGACGATGTCACCAACCCTGGTGTATCAATACAGCATACTGATTTGATTGTTGAGGATCCCACACACACACATCTCCCACACAAGGCAATATCAAACCAGCGGGAGCTTAACTGAACCCCCTCCCTTCCCCCAGTAAATGGGGGTTGCAACGAAACACAAAAGCCGAGTTAGTGACAGCTTTAGGTTCTACAAAACCTCAGCAGAATTAGACAGGAATGCTCTTGACCCCCGCAAATCACTGTTTTTTATGTCTCGGTGACTTTCCGAGGCCCATACCCCCAAACCTTCGAATCGTGCTGAAGAGTTATTCCACGTGATCGCATTCACACAAGAGAAGGGCAATTGCTGCGACTTGGCGGGGCATGCGGTTACCCTTCTCTTTAGCTAACGTGGTTAATGTGCGAGACACCACAAACCTCGTGCTGATGACAGCTAGGTCGAAAAAAGAGGGAGCGTGTCAATCACAAGGAAAAAAGTAGGAAATTTGACTCTGGAAGTAAAGCCGTCGCAAAAATCATTGTTAGCATACCTTCTCCCCTAAATTTATATCCTTCACGTTTTTTTGTGGTTTATGTGCCTTTGCAGGTTTCTTCCATTAATCGAGTGCTGAGGAACCTGGCGTCGCAGAAAGAGCAGCAATCAGCTGCAGCCGTCGCAAGCGAGTCTGTGTATGACAAATTACGAATGTTCAACGGCCAACCGGGCGGTTGGGCCTGGTACGGTGCCACGCCAACCGCTCATCCGCTCAGCCTGCCTCATCCGGGTATGGCACCGCCGCTGCAACACCACTTGCCCCGCGAAGACCATCAGAAGCGCGGTAAGTGCGATGTTCATTCGCTCTAAATAAATCGATCTCGAAAAGTGGTACAAAACTCCTATGCTGAACATCGTAGTCAATGAGATTTTGATTATAAAAATGACGCCACTCATTGTTGGTTTCAAACACTTCTCCAGCTACCGCGGCTTTTGTGATAAAAACAAAGAATTGCATAGAAAAACTGTATTTCAAGCTGGTAATAGACGAGGAACTTGCGTTAATTTTATGCAGGAGGCCACTGAAGGATACTAATAACATGAAGTGAAAAAAAGTCCGTTGGTCACCAGCAAAGAGCTGAACGTACAAGAAGTTGACATCGGCAAAGGATTATAAAAGCTGTTAGGCGAAGAGGAAGAAAAAGAACGCAAAAAAAGCTTGGCTTTAAGAGCCAGATTTCATAGGGCGACAAAGCTTTTTTGTTCCTTTTCCCAATATGAAGAATAAAAAGAAGTAGGGACAGGGTTTTGTCATTAAGCAAGGTCCGTCATGGCGGAGCAAGTTCCAAAAAAACTGACATCAGAAGGTGATGGACAGGTCCGAGATAGTCATGTCAACGAAGCTAACGAGCCATACGAGTTCGGGTTCTTAGAGGTTCCCCGGTTTCACACATCCTTTACGCAAAAGTGTACCAAACTTTCGGAACTCCAATCCCTGTCCTTGAGAGATTTTGAGAAACGTGAATCTTGGATTTGGGAAAACGAATTAAGCGCGGGAAGTTACGTAATCTAGATGAAGAGAGAAAGGACCTAACGGACTTCGTATCTCCATTGCTCAACAGGACAACACGACATGAAAACCAAAAGTAAGACGTAGGACAACAGACTCTCAAAGACTTGTCCGTACTGACAGATCAGTAATGGATGAAACCTTATTAAGTAACCAAAGCCTCCTGATCTTTCAATAATGAGGAGCAAGCTAAAGCAACCACCATCAAATGCTACTCGTACTTTTTCCTTATTCATGCTGTTATTTCAAGTACAATGTAACACAAAATGACGGTATTTTCGGAGCAACACTTTCCTTTACAATTCCAAAATCGAATGAAATCTACCACAGTATAACTATTCGAAACACATCGTATATTACGAACACTGCCCACTCTTTACAACACGGGCACGGTACGCAAAATTGACCGTTAGCAAAGGTAAGTTGGCCTTTGGGTCGAAGTTGCGCTGCTTGCTACACTCCGAGAAAGTCCCGAGCTCTTGAATACACGACGCCAGTTTCCTTTTCGCAACCTGGCGAGGCTAATAGAACTGTTCGGTAGAAAACTCCACCTAAAAACTATGGCACACTTTCAAATGCTCCGTGGCCCATAGCGCGGCATATCCAATAGAAAATTTTACTGTTAGCATGTGCCGTGCATTCAGTTTATATCGACGTTTTATTGTATTTTTAATTTTCTTTTAAGTGTACTGCACAATAAATTAAAAAAGTGTTCCAAAGACAGTTGGATACACAAAACAGAGCCTTTTGCTTTTAACGAACGCTTCGGGTGCGAATTACTGTTATGCAGGGCAGGATCTGAGAGGCTTTGCGCTCTTGGGATTTTCCTGAATCCGAAAACATCCAGAAAAAAAAATACAAGAGCGCCGGCAAATTGAGAGTGCATTGCTGCTGCGTTCATTGCTCACGGTAGCATGGTTCATTAAGAGGCAGCCTCGTCCATAGGGACTCTGTGGGTGAAACGGAGCGCGGTTGATTTCGTTACCGGCCAATCCCGCAGAGCGTCCGTCATCGCATGACAAGATGGACTTGCTCGGGCCAAAGCCGACTTTTGATCGATTATCTTTCTCGTTTGGACCCTTTCCCTATGAATACGTAGCAAGATTTACTGAAGTACCGAAGAGGGAGTCTTGTCACAGCTTGCTGGGTTAAAGAACATAAGAACAGAGAGGCTTTGCATATTCATAGCATGCATAATGCTCCCACTCCGAAAGGTAGAGACAGAGACGGTTTTCGCAGGTCTTTCCCCAGACAAAAACCCAACATGGATCCTTATCATTGTCTCTTTTCTGGCCTAGCACAGGGTAAAAAGCTTCAAGGAGAGGGGTTATAAGGAGACCGATTTAACGCTGACTATCGGAATAGGGAATTTTAAAGTCGTGTCAAAGTTCTTGAATGGAGAATTATGCAAGTTGTTTTTTGGTGTCAATTTCAGCCTGTTTCCCCTTGTCTCCGCCTGCGGACTGTCAAGACAACAGCATTTCCGACGGCAATTCGGAACATAATTCCTCGTGTGATGAGGATCCGCAGATGCGATTGCGTCTGAAAAGGAAGCTGCAAAGGAACCGGACTGCATTTTCCAACGAGCAAATCGAAAGCTTAGAAAAAGGTATGACAGATCCCGTGGCAGCCGCTTGTCTCGCTTCAGTGACACGTTGTTCATTTTTATACTCCTTTCCTTTCCTTCTACATTTTATTATTTTATATCTGTATAGAATTTGAGCGGACTCATTATCCAGACGTTTTCGCTCGTGAGCGATTAGCCGAAAAGATTGGATTACCTGAAGCGCGGATCCAGGTAAATATACCTCCTACCCACCCCTTTTCCCCCCCTGTCACCCCTTTTGAACGCGTGAGCACGTTATTAACACGTTGATGGCATGACTGAATTCCCTCATTGTTTTCAGGTGTGGTTTAGCAACCGCCGTGCAAAATGGCGTAGGGAAGAGAAGCTCCGCAATCAGCGTCGAGGACCTGAATCTACCGTGTCCAACAATTCTGCCGCTTCAGCAGCCGGACCCACCCCTTCGGCAGCCCCTGCCACCCGCTTGCCGCTCAATTCAGGGTTCAATAGCATGTACACCAGCTTGGGTCAACCACTCTCCTCTATGGGTGATCATTACGGGTAAGTTGGTATTTTTTGGGCCCGTCTTCCGACCGGTAACAAAAGTAAAGGCGACAACAATGACACTCCCAAACATGGAACATTTTCAGCTCGATGGCAGGACCGTTGAATGGCATAAGTCCTATGGCGGGCAGTTGTCTCCAGCAGCGCGACCCGACTACTGCCTATCAGTCATACATGTTCGCCCATTCTCACAGCGATCCACTGGCCTCTTACAACCATCAACGCGCTGCGGCCGCAGCAGCGGCAGCCGCTTGCAGCACGGCCGGCGCTGGAGCACAAGGACCGCATCCCACCCATGCCTACGCCTCGGCAGGAGGCCCACATGCTGGCCAAACAGGTAACGCTCCTTAACCCTACTCAGGAGACGTGGTAACACCTTGTTTTGCACTACCCATTTTCGTTAACTATAGGTGTTATTTCTGCCGGCGTTTCTGTGCCCTTACAAATCCCAAGCCAAGGACCGGATATTACTGCGAACTACTGGCCACGCTTACAGTGAACTTGACTGGAATAAAGAAGGAAAAAGAAGGAAGATTTCACAATACCGGAAACATGAATTAATGGTGTAGCGAGATGTAAGCTATAAGTTTGAAAAAACAAAGTGTTAGTGATGCAAGTGTTTGTGTGTTCGAGAGTCGTAGCGATCGATCTTTATGATCTGTCACCGTGATAGGTAGCTCGTGCAAGTGCAAAAGCTGTGTCAATTAAAAGCACTTGTGGTGTTTTTTTATGTGTGCACACCAATGAAAATGTGTTTTCCGGTGTTTAGGTTTTTAACAATTGTTCCCGTATGCCCTAGCCGGTCACGCAACAATACTTTTTGCTGTGGAGGGTAAGACGTGTTCTGTCTTAAATCTTCACTTGTCACTGAGCAAAATGTGTTCTTTATAATTTTACCCATTTCCTCCTCGGAGAGAAGCACAAATAGTTTCAACTAGTATTCAAATTCCTCCGCACAAGAAATTCCGTTACTACAACTGCGTAAGCTTTGGGAGTGTTGAATAATGAAAGAAAAGTCTTGTCCTTGTACAACTGTACTCCTGTTATACCAAAGCTAGAGTTTTTTTCCTGTCCAGCAAGTGGTGGATAATTATATTGTACCGCGTTGATATTCGTCACGATATTAAAAATTGATGTTTGAAAAAATTGCTATTGCGACAGATCTTTTGAAAGTCCTGCCTTTTTCTTGTTTTCCCTTTCGTTTTCCCCCTTGTAACCACACGTTTCACGCAATAAGCTTGTGAATTTCGCAAATGTAGAGATATTCAGAGATCATACACGCGCATTTTCGAGTTTCACACTGACATATTGTAAGAGTGTATGGCTGTTCAACATATATATATATACTATACAACAAAATAACAACAAAGCTATGACTCAAAAACCTGTAAAACAGTTATCAGTAATAATGTTGCAGATGAGAAAAACAGTAAATCTTGAATTGTTGGGAGGAAGGAAAACGAGTAGAAACTACTTGGAATAACTGGATGGTTGTGATGCACCATTGTTGGACAATAAGGGTCTCGTTTCTTCGGAACATTGACCGTTTGAAAGACTTTCAGCACGCTGACTACGATTCAAAGACCGCTGCTGCTTCCAGCAATAGTACGGGTTGGGTGGAAAGGGTGGCCTATCCTTTTCTCTCACGAGTTGGAACACAGTGGCCACCAAAACTAAACCACATCCCACCAGGCTAAGAATCCAATCTATAAAGAAAAAATGAAAGATAAATAAAAAACTATACTAAGGTAAGTAAAAACAGTTAATGACTTGAGTTTCTGATCGTATCCTTTGAAAATCTATTCATTGTCAATACAAGGAACACACCCAACTATAGACGCAAGCCACGTTGGATTGAAATTACGCCAACAAAAATACCAAACAGAAAAATAGGAAAAAATGTCTCAGAAACCTCACAACGTAAGCGTTCATTCATATTACCGCGTGTTTGATACGGTGGGTGGAGAATCGCTCTTCCGAACTCGGGAACTGTCGCTCGTCGTAACGTGTTCACGATAATGTACTTAAGACTGGTCCCCAGATAATGATCCACGGGAATAATCACTCCATAGCTGCCCAATACAGCGCAGCTGACAATGTTAGCCTGAACAATGCGTATAGACACGCCCGGAAGAACAAGACACATATATTAGGTTACAAATTGCATCACTGCTATGGAGAGGAAAGAAATGAACACTTCTTCTTTCGTCGCTCTAGCTATGATGAAATAAAGTAACTAACGAGCGTGGTGGTGTTGGTGGAAATTCAGTTAGACAAAAATAAGTGTTCGTCTCACGTACCGTTCGTGTGAAAGGGAGCAGGAAGACGGGCAAAACCATGAGGCAGCACGTGAAAGACATCCAGAAATTAAAATCGCTAGTAAGGAACTCGATGCCTAGACACAAACACAAGAATGAAGTTATAGTGACACCTCGACTGGCCTCATCAAAACTTTCTTACTAATAGGGAAATAAAAAACCACCGAGGCTGCCAAGAATCCTAACAACAAGACAGGAATGGTGATGGAAAACACTGGCACACCGAATCGCCACCAAAGAAGCCACCAGATAATACCACCAATGACGCCCGCTAAGGTGGTGACACTCGCCAGACCTTCGTTACAATGTTAATTGGGCGTTCCTCCCCTCGTTTTTGCCACTTACCCGTGACGTTTAACATGGTGTCGTATTTGACTAAGCAAATGAAGGCCACCAAAGCCGACGCCGCGCAACCCATAACGAACATTTCCGTCTGGAAGTAACGGTGGCCGAAAAGGGCAATGAAAGTACTCACGAATATCGATAACGCACACAAGATTTTACTGTATGTCGTAGCTAGAAACCATTTATAAATTATACAGGGTAATCAGCGACGTTGTAGAAAAGATGTTGTTTGAGATTACTTAACACTTGACACCCATTTTCGCTTCTTAGATCGCAAGCGTAAGTAATGGCGGGTACGTAAGCCGCCGAGGGCACCGATTCCATGCCTACATAGCTTACGATGACGCTAAACGCACGACCAGTCCCAGGATAGGCACTGAACAAGCTTCGAGTTTCGGGTATTATTCCGAACTCTGTGGCCTTTTCAGAGGAAATAAGACAAATTTACAATAAAATAAATCAAAGAAACGGTAGACTTCTGAATCCCTAACAATTACTAAAAGTAAAATTTAACTCTTATAAAAGCTAATGTGTAACTAATTGAACTTTCATTGCTACAAGCAATGCACTTTCCTTGCCAGAAAATAAAAGAAAATAGCTTTCTGCTACTGTTTACTAGAATCTGACACCTGAATCTAAATTGCGTTCATTTCCCGTTTCTTTCCAATTACAGTGTTAGTCGGCAGTACTAAACAGACTTTTCGGTTTTTACGCCTATACTTGTTATACTCGATGCATTCTCGTTAACATGATCGGGGTTTTACCTCGCGTCCCAATTTGCGGGCCCCTTCTACCGTTCTCATTTCGCGGATGATTCGGAAGTACGACGTCAGGGAAAAATCTCGTTCAGGTAAGTGGTGGTGATAAACTTCATATTCGAGTTGACTGTCATTACACGGAGGTGGATTTTCAAAATAAGTGTACGGTTCACCCGCTGGGGAATGCTCGACAGAAACCACATGTTCGGTATAAGTCACGTGCACAAGAGGAAGAATACGTAAAACGGAATTCTGGACGCATGCACCAGGGATAGGCGCTGAAAACAAACAAAAAAAGGAAGAAAAGAAAATTACATATCAGAAGCGTAACACAATAAAAATGGTAATGGAAGTAACAAGTTTTCTCATAATTACCAGTAACGTCGTAGAACTGAGCAAACGTAAGTACTGTATTGTTGACGTCATTGGGATTGTGAAGATACACCCAGGTTGGTCCCCTGTTAGCACCAAGCATGGAAATTAATCCAATATTGGTCCCATTGATATGATTGCCCAGCTTGGGGACTTGCTCGTATGAGAGGGTTACAGGGAGAACCTGACTGTGAGCTTGGAATAAAACAAAATGGTCCTGAGGGGAAGGCACTTGCATTTGAAGTTGGAGCGTCCCCCGGGGCGGCATGACCACAATGTGATCAACGATCATACCATTGCTGTGACTGACTAACAAGGTAGAACCATCTAAAAATACCACCAGTCAATAAAACATCCCTAATTTGCAACAATATTTCGGCAACAAGCAAATCAAGAGTGCTATGACTCATTTTTTTTTCAAGGAAAACAGGTTTCAACGTAGCTCCATCTTGCTGCCCAATGTAATAGTATCAATTAAAGGTTGGCCCCCAGAAATGTTCTCTAATCTATTCAATATTCACGAACACATCCGATCACAAAAAAATAATAAAAAAATAATAATAATAAAAAATACATGACATGTTTTTCTAATAAGAGTTTTAGAACATTAAAATTTCAGGGAAATCGGCAATGTTATTGGCTACTTATCAGTGCTGCGTAAGTTGGGAAAATCACTACCTTTAATTTTCTTGATAAAAATATTACTAAAATTTAACTATTGGCTTTACTGAGGTATCCTTTATAGTTAATTGTAGTTCAGAATCATTAGCACATAATTTTTGTCAACTTTTACGATAAGGCAAATAAGAAGTCATTTATTACTTATACACTCGGCATGTTAAAAGTCCTGTACGCCTTGCGAGTTTTTTTTTATATTAATTTCGCTCTTACCATTAGTTAAATTACAGTCTATTTTCTTCATCATCAGTGCTTAACCGAAATGATTACGGTTTAATATATTACAGACAAATGAACGTTAATGATATCTACAATTTTATTTATTTCCGACAATTAATCGGAAAAGAGTCATCGAGCTTGTTTTGTACTATAAAACCTCACTTTAATGGACACCCAAAGGAATAAAGAACTTTTCCGTAGGTCTATATTTCATTTAATAGCTAATACTGACTTCAATGTCTTTTTCGACACGGTATGTGGACCTTGTACACAATAGTCTGTTATAACCAGTTTCTTTTTAACAACGTTTACTGTATAAGGAATAATTTTAAAGGTCGGATGATATTAAAGATCTCCTTTTGATGCGGAAGACTTCTTACAAATTTAAGTAAATTTTTTATCTTTTGCGTTTCTTTTTCTTATCCTGTTTCCAACACGTCTCCAGTAATCAATAAATAGTTTCAAACGTAACAGTAATTTAGTCTTTGGTACTTCACCAATATACGCTCCGTTCTATATCTCACGAACCCAAACACCTAATTAATGAAAGCAAAGTAAACATACTGCGCAGCAATGACACAAGAAAAGTATTGCATAAGTCACTGCAATGTTTTCTCCGTTCATTCATCCCATTTCAGGTTCTATGACTTCACGAAAAAAACTTTCTACATCTAGCACAAAACTGTTTTTATAGGGTCAGTGGTAGCTGAAGTTAAGTTAGGTAAAGCAAACTACGTTATGCTCCTAAATTCAGGAACCCAAATGCACATAGGCATATTTCGAAGCAATTATGTACGGAAAATGTGATTTAACAAAGGAATAAAATTTGGTTACACGCAAGGCACTGTCCATCATTGCGGACTATGCAAAATTAATTTATTTTGTTTCTTATGACATCCAATCTAAGATTAATTTTATGGACGGAATACAATATCGTGTGACACTAGCTATATGGATGTAACTTAGGTTACGTTGAGCCAGTGCTTTTCAATAGTGGGTAAAAACCTTTCGGATTTGGGGAAACGGTGTCAACCTCAAGAAAATTTGACATTAAAAGGTCTTAAAAATTGTTCGAAAGAACTGAAAGGCTAAAATAACGTTTGTCTTACTTACCAATTTAGTTGTTCTTGCACTTACAGTATTTTTCGAATGAAAGACTACGTGTTACTTAACCGATATACAGGGATATTACGTATTAAGCGATTCAGCCTCTTTCACAAAAAATTGCTCAACCTTTCAACATCATTTTCTGACAGTAAAACGCAAAGTGACGATTACGGTACGCTCTCAAGTTATTTTCAAAATCATTCTTAGTAAATCTGTCATAAACGAGTAAGATTTTGATGCTTTTAGGGAAAGCCTGTTCAAAAATTACTGTTAAGTATGCACTAAAGCAACTTTTAACTAACATCTTTATCAAAACATGTCACATCTGCCATTTAATTTTGGAATAATCACCTGAAAAGCTTCGACAATTTTCACAAACTGCAACCCTATCACTGTTGAAAAATTTGAAGTTTGTTATCGTTAAAAAATAACTTAAAACGGATCAAATGACCTTCGAGTAAAATATTGTTTGATATTCCCCCCCCCCCCCCCCACACACACACAAAAAAAGCTTAAATGTGACATGTTTCTATCAAACTGATTCAGTGAATTTTCTGCAAAGTTTTAGACGATCCTTATAAGGTGTTAAGGTCGAAAATTTTACTGTCGAAAACTTATAAGCAAACGATAAGCATTCTATTTTTCAAAATCGTCCGAATCGTTTAGTTTGGATTCCCTTATCGTTCAGTTAGGTCTCAAACTTGATTTTATTTTATGAATTTTGTCTCGTAATTTTTTTTGGTTTCCCAATGAATGAAAACTATTGAGAAATACTGGTTTAAAACAATACAGGTTAAGTTTAACACGAAAATAAACGAGTGGGTGATCACAATCATTGTAATCATAAGACATGACTTGTTTCTACGCGTAACTATACTTACTTTAAAGAAAAAATTTTATAACTTTAACACGAACTTAAATAATTTTACTTAACTTAGGAGTAGACGGGGGAAGCCAAAAAGTGCCCTGATACCAACCAAAGAGATGTCTCTAGTTCATTTTTGAGAGTGAGTTGGCAAAAATCAAAATTTAGCCTTTACCATAGACAGCCACCGGTTCAATTTCGAAAGCCAGCAAAGCATAACCGGAGCTAATAAAAACAACGAAAAAGACTGCACCATTCATTTGGAGACAGCAAATTTCAGCTTTTCACGAGATGTCTCGCTGCAGCCCGCCAAAACTGTCAATTACAATCGCAAGCAAACCGGTCAAAACACAGTCAGAGAGGTGAGGCAAAGGCGGAGCTCAGGGAAACCATGTATACACCAAGCCGTTACTAGGCAACAGAGCATATATGACGTCATCAAGTGGAAGCTTCAGCTATGGCCGCCCTGGATCGATGACAAGTTTTTGGAGGGGTTGTGGCAATGTTTTGGCAATTCGCTTATCTTTTTATTGTGGTGGTGTTTCAAAAAATGTCTTAATGAGATTAGATAGTGGTGACCATGGGTAAAGACCAAGAGTTAATTGACGCTGCAAGAAGTGGTAATTGCTTAGCTGTGGAAAAGCTTTTAAGCAACAAAACACGAGGGCCACTAGCAAGGTACCCAAAACCGACAGTTCTTTTCTTAAAATCGGCCCTTAATCTCGTTTCTTCGAGTGATAATATCTCTAAGATAGTTTACGACTTTGAATGAATCCCAGCTATGTCCTAAAACTTTCCTCTTTTCTGTTTTTATTTTCCTGACTGACGCCAGTTTGAGACGCGGGCCAGGCACAAATTACCAAGATTCCAGTGGATTCTCAGCTCTACACCATGCTGCCCTTAATGGACACAAGTAATTCAATATATATTTTATAAGATGATCGTTAACACCCGTTATTTGTATGGTCTATAACAATCTGTGTCTTTCTGGTGACTAGGCTAATCTTATCAGTTGTATCGATTCGAATGTCATGCTGTAGGATTTGACCTAGTTTCTGTCCAGAATTGCTCTTTTACCTTACGGGGTTTAAGCGCGTTATCTAAAAAATTCATGCGCATATTTTTCATTTTCACTTTCTATAGCTATTGTAAATTCATTCAACTCATTGACGAGAAATTGAATCATGTAATCACCACGATAATCAAAACAGAAGAAATCAAAAGATCATTTTAATTTTTAATATTTTATCTTGTACGTTTTTGTGATTATGTTGTTATGAGTTAACCGCTTTGAATAGGTAACAACGAAACAAGTTATGTTTTACTTAATTATTTTAATGTTTCGTGTTGATTTTTGGAAGTTTTCTAAATTTTTCTTAGCACTCTTTCCTTGTCAATTAAACCTTTAAAAATTCTCCTTGTTGGTAAGAATCGTAAATTGATTTTTTTTAGTTAATTTATTTTTGTTTTGGTAAGTGACATTCAAAAACTTGGAAGAGTTGAGACTTGAGAGTATGGTTCTAAAATATTTTTTATTTTCTTTTTGTTTGCCAGGGAGGTTGTGTCACTTCTTTTACTTCATGAAGCTTCACCAAACCTGACCGATCCTCAAGGTTCTTCACCGCTTCATTTAGCGTCTTGGGGGGGGCATGCTGACATCGTAAGGTTACTTTTAACTCAAGGACCACGAGTTACTATTGTCAACCTTACAGTAAGCATTATCACCATGAATATTGATAACCTCTTCAACTGGCAAATATGCGCATGCCGCATTAAAAGGCGTAAGAGGGGGTTATGAGCCCTTGTCGAAAAAATGACATGTTTATCCACGACGATAATCCTTTCTGTGTCCTCTTCCGGAAGGGATTGTGTTATCTGGCGTTATGCTAAAATGTGGAACAGTCATAGTATACATATTGAGTACTGTTAGGGTGGCAGCAACTAGGCCGATTTGGCGCGTAGTTGTAGTTTTATACAGTAATAGTGAGTTCATAACGAGGGTTCCTGTCCTTGTGAGTATGGGAGCGTAGAGTAAGCTTCATTTTTCGGGCATTATCGATCGTCAAGAGCAAAAGCGAGGTGTTGGTTGTACGTGTGGGTCAAGGCTCGGAGCAGTAGCATACAATCTAGCCATCATATTTTTGTGTGGTCCAATCTTCTCGGGATTCACAGATACAGGATTTGTCTAACTTAAAAAAATCCGCGAATGGTTTGGCGAATTCGAGCCTCAATGCATAATTTGTGAACACACTAAATGTCCTATTTCCATCATTCGCTACAGAACAAACGGTTACGTTAAAATAAAGGACTATTTTTTCCGGTTGTTCACAATGTGCTGGTCTCGTTCTATTTGTGGTCGGAACAATGTTTTCTCGGCTTATTGAGTAGTCAATGTCAATTAACTGGAAGTTAAAAGGCAGTTATGTCATTTTTTCTTGGCAACGATTCTTTCCGTTCCCCAATTAGAAAACGGCTTTACCATGGCACGTTACCAGGCCCGTAGCCAGGGGGGAGGTTAGGGGGTTAAACCCCCCCCCCGAAATTTTTATTTAATAATGGTGAAGATAGGCGAAACCTAAATGTCCAGTAAAATTGCATATTGATCCCCCCGAACCGAAATCCTGGCTACGGGCCTTCACGTTACCCTTGCGGTTCTTTTTACTCAAGTCAATATTTTGTCATGTAAAAGATTTTCCAACATATTTAGTGGTAATATAGGATCGTTTTCGAAGAAATAGAGCAGTTAAAAAATTACTCAGATATAATCGGTAACCTACAAATATGTACCTACAATTGAAATTATATTTATTGCTATTTTTTTGTAACTCAATAAGAATAAATTCTCAGAGAGCGTGGAACGCATCCCTATCTCATACGTGTTAAACATGTTCAATTTATGCGATATTTTCGTGGAAGCGATCTGCCGCGTAAATGTGGGGATCACTGCACTTTTTCCGTACGTATGGAGGTTTGGCTGTAGCTTAGTGCCATGTTTTGTTTTAAGGCTGAAGCCTTAAAAACGAAGATTGAGTGTTACTAGCAAAGTAATCAATGCAAGGAACGAAAGGGACAAAATAAAATAATGACGACTGAAAAGAATTTAACGAATAAAATGAAATATTAATGATTATTGAGCATTGCTAGTAACATTGAGTGCTTTTGGACTGGAGAGCACTGTATTTGGGACTTGGGTGCAGAAATCCTATACAGCAAGTTCGCTGAAGTTTTTATTTGACTTGCCAACATTTGCGAAAGTGGAGGGGTTGAACAACCCTAGATTTTACAAGAATGCACAAAATGACAAAGATATTTTTTTTTATTGGTTTAAGACGACCTGTCTGCGTGACACATTATCGTCTTCCGCTTTCGATACAAATAAGATCGGTTACATACATGCAATAAATTGCAGTCCATAAACCTGTTACTTCAAGCAGGCGGGAAGATTATATAAAAACCTAGAAATGAGGGTTGGTGAGGTCTACAATTTTCTTATGTGTGGTATGACGCATGAGTGCATCTTGTATAAAACGAAACTCGTCCGCAGTCCTTTATCCGAAAACTGAAATTTCGTCCATAGTAGTGGTTATGTTTCCGCTCCGAAGTTCCTTTCCTGTGTAAATTCGTGGTATTCCATGATTAAGCACTCGGCGCTTTCCTCGCTCTCTTCGCATCTTCTCTGAGTTGAAATCTGTGGAGCCATGTCTTAATCTTCCCGCGCCCGCGTCTTATTCTTAGTATAGCTATCGCATTCTTCTTTTCGTGATATTTCTTCACTTGTTACTGTTATACTAGTGCAGTGACGCAATTGCACGAAATACATCCATTTCTATTAATGTAAAAGAATGCTAAGAGTGTTTGTCCAGTAGTGCATTCAAAAGCAATGAGCCGTATTAGAGTTAACTTCGTAAAAATAGTTTAAGTCGGTGAGAGCGTGTTTTGATAAAAGAAAATGTGGCAAAAGTGGGTAAATGCCAGAAAAGGTTGAAGACGACTGGTCTAGGAAATATCTTAAGATTGGTCAGTCAATTTCAGAGGGTTGGACTGTGCATTTACAACAAGCGAGTTTGGATTTGTTATGGGGCTTATAGTTGTCGTTCAAAGACACTGTACTGATTACTTCCTCTGTTTCGAGCTGCGTGAAAACAATGTTTTTGACTCCTCTGTTTGTGTGTCTGTGTTGTTTTAGAACAAGGACCAAGAGACAGCTTTACACTCGGCTGCCCAATACGGCCATACAGCAGTGGTGAACTTATTGCTGGAACATGGGGCAGATCCCAACGTTCGAAACATTCGCGGCGAAGCTCCGTTGGATTTAGCTGCACTTTATGGAAGGTTTGTGATCTTGAATACTATGAGAAAATAATATTAATTCAGATGCCAAGACTATGTTTCTGATCTTCTCCTTTTCCTGTGTGCGCGTTTGGTTTCATCCTGTAACATTCGTAGGTTAGACACAGTAGAATTGTTACTACGAAGTCATCCGGAGCTAGTCAACTCCTATCGACATTCCAATGCTCAACACATCTTCAAAATCACCCCGCTCCACGCGGCCAGTCGCAATGGCCACAGGTAAGTGCCTTGACACGGAACTTGTTTTCTCAGACGAAAGGTTAATCAACCGTTCCCTCTGCTCTACCACCATTACAATTGTCGAGGTTAAAATTCAGCAGTTGAAAGCCCTCCGTTTTTCCGCATGAAATTTTAACCTAATCCTCCGGAGCATGTTGTCCTGAGCTCCCCACAAAATGTTTTGAGAGTCAAGTTGCATGAACAAGTGCATTACGTTAATTCCTCCTTGTCCGCAGGGCTGTGGTTGAAGCCTTGTTACGGGCAGGTTTTCCAACGTCTTTAAAGACTGCACAAGGGAGCGCGCTTCACGAAGCAGCTTTGTGTGGCAAAGTGGACGTAGTCAGGCGGCTCTTAGAAACCGAACTCGATGTCACGGCCAGGGATTTGCAAGGCAAAACGGCCTTAGACCTTGTGGCCCACTTAGGCACACCAGTCGCTCAAGAAATTGTCTCGCTCATCAAAAGTAAATTTACTCTCTCATCCCAGCCACCTTTAACCTCAGTTGTTCGAATAATTCTCCCAAGTCAATAGCCGTGTTTGAGGTATACGGGATTAAGTAATAATGAATTTCTCCCAATTATATGCTACTTGGCTGGGAGAATTCATTGTTAGTAATGGTGAAATGTTCTTTCAAGTTCTGGCTAGCTTCTTAGTATCTCGTCGACCGATGCAGTGAAATAGATGGGCGGCACAAGCTCGCACAAGTGACTTGTAATTAGAATAAAAATGTTTGCTTGGGTGGATTTTACATAATATTTATCTTTATTTTCTTAGCTTTTAGGTTTCTGTTTTTAGTTTTCTAGTATTCTTATGCTGAATGTACTATGCTAGCAAATGCGCTCAAGAAGTATCGAGACATTTTTTTGAACTCCCACTTTTGAGGTTCCAGACGCAAGAAACTCATTCCAATTGCAATCGTCTAAATCGCCTCAGTTGCATTAAGTGTTACAAAAGAGGGTGCATTTCGCAAACAGGCTTTTATGCTGTCGAACGTGTTTGCGTACAAAACTAATCGTAATATAGCAAACGCCACACACAAACAGAAACCAAGCAGGAAAGAGGGCCAACAATGAATCATTGCGACAAACGAAAAATGTTCGCTAGTTGAACCTCTCAAAAAACTGCGCGCTCTTTCGTTAACGTTGAGAGGTGAAATGAAGAAACAAATACACATAGTTGTTTAGTTATCACCCCGAAAGTACTCTGATCCTTCTGTAATCTTGCGGTATTATTTCAAACGATTTATTATTATTTTAAAGTTAAATGTGCGTAGTGAAGCTGTCGAATTCCTCATTATTCGCGAACTAGAAGGGAAAAACTTAAGGTACAATCATAGTTTCTAGAGTTTAAGGTCCAATATATAGAAATTGCAGGATTTTTTTTCCGAATAGAGGATATGGACATCGCTTCCTCCGTGAAGGTAGGTCTGTTACTGTGACTAACAGCAGAAGGTGAACGAATAGAAACTCCGGGATAATGGTACACCATAATGAAGGACATACAAAACCGTACTATTTTAGACGTAATATGGCAAAAAAAGTAACTGACCAATTCCATTTTTCTTTTCGCCGTAAAACAAAAAAATAATAAAAAAAATCAGGCTCTCTGCACAAGTTTTCCAGATTCGTATTTTCCCTATAATTAAGATGCAACCATGGCTTAAAAATTGTGTAAAAACCCTTTTAAGAAAAGCTGGAAGTAATCCACTAGAAACCCTGACACCAACGTTACTGTCAAAACTGTTTTGGAACCGTTTTAACCTTATGATAACTGACAATTTCCCATGTTATGCCCCTACAAGGGGTCCGTGTCATGACGGGGCCTTAAGGTTGCTGTTTACCGCTTTTTCTTATTGCCGAGTAACATGGGAATTTGCGTTGACGATAGCGCTCTTATAGTTACAAACTTTTCAAAAGTTTTTTTTATGTGTAGTTTTGCGTGGTAATGCCTATCGGACATGGAATAGATTTTTTTGGAAAAATTGCATTTTTAATTTCTCATGACTCGAGGAAATTTTCGACTTTTTAATATCTTATTATATATTTTGTATATTAATATATTATTATATGTTTTAATTTTAAGAATTTCTCTTCGTTGGCCAGTAAACTTCATTAGCTGAAAAATTCCTGTGAAAGGAAAATTGAAAAATATGCAATAGTTTTTGCGATATCGTCACATCTGGAGAGTGAAAACATCTGAATTTTCGCGGACGATTTCGCGAAAACTATTGCATATTTTTCAAATTTTTTTTTTCACAGGGATGTTTTCGCTGATAAAGTCTACCAGCCAACGAAGAGAAATGCGAAAGTGCGTTTTGATGGAGTTGGCCAACGTAGCGAATGTGTTTCCCGCGTTTAACACTAGGGTAAATTCTCTCGATATTTCATGGGCGCAGTTTTCGTTCTGTCAATATAAAAATTGACCTTTGGTTGCTTACGAAAGGTTACAATGGCGTATCAGGTGATACGCAGTCCGAAGCAGAATCTCCGCGTTTACCGCCTTTTCCTACGCCAACTTCCCCCGATTCACCCTACGAAAACGTCTTCCGCAGCCGCAACAGTCGCTCCAATCCTAATATCCTGGACAACCCTCAATCAAAGACTAATTTCGCCAGCATTGTCAGCACACTACCCCGTAAAGATCGCCACCAGCGTGCCAAAAAGCTCAAGACGCGCGAGCTGTCCCAACTGTATGATGTTCCCCCTTCGCCCCGGGATTGCTCGTCGTCTTTGATGTCCCAGTCAATGCATGAGCCAGGGCATTACCAAACCATATCTTTTGCCCGACCCATCCAAATCCCCGCTCAGTTCCATGGAACAGATTCAACTACTGATCGCAAGCACCAGCTTGTGCGTCATTCTGATCATCCCATGTCACGGTCCTATGATGGACGCGAACTCCTCAACACTTCCATCGTTTCCTGTCCGATTTACTCCTACGACGATAATGACGACGTACTGGATACGTACGCCTCCCTAAACCGGAATCACCGCATCAGGCGCAGTGCCGACCAGTACCTGCCTATGACGCTTAACCATCCTAAGAAAATATCGGTAAGTACCAATTTTATTATGCACAGCAGGCTACTGACGGGAAAAACTGTGACACTGCACGTGGACAGGTTCAGGCAGTATCGAATGCTATCCTTGCTGTCATACCGCTGTCCAGGCTTCTAAAAGTGAAGGAACTCGCTGTAGCAATTTCGTTGTTACAGTAATGAATGTTACCCTTTGGCAGTGCCTGACCATCCTTGTACCATAAGGCCTCGGTGGAGAAAAAGGTTCTTAGGACCAATGACACGGAGAGCTTGCCAAGACAATTACTGCAACGCAGCTAAATAATTTGCCAAACTATACCGTTAGTAAATTTCTGTGGAACTTTTTAATGTAGGCCTACTGAATACGTTCATTTTGTGATAGTACATTATTGCAATTAAAAAAGTTAAGCTTAAAGTCTTTGAATGTTTTGGCTAAATAAAAATTTACACATGTTTTCAGTATTGTTTTGTGTAGCATTTCAAAGAACATTTTGTTGTAAAAGTTCCTGAAGCTAAATGAGTCGTTTTAGATGTATTGTCTTCCCAAGTTTAAGTAATGTCGCAAAATTTGGTCAACGATAATTATCAAAGCCACTCATAAAGACTATTTCGTTATTGTTCTAAAATTAGCTTCGTTCAAAAAGCGGAACAGAGTTTCAATACTCAATATGGACAGAAGTTTTTTAAGAAAACTCCCATTGTAGCTAATTTACTAGTCAATGTTTTAGAAAACCATGTGAATCATTACATCGTAGTGAAGTTCTCAGAGTTTACTATCAGGAGCTTTTTTAAAAACACGTTAGCAGTATTCACGAAAACTTGCAAGCCATTTTCCCATGTAATTTGAACACAAGCGCCCCAGCTCCACCGTGGCCACACGAATACCTTATTTCCCTGTAAGATTTGTTTCATCAGCACTGTACTGTACTTCTCTTCTCCACTGTGTACTCAACATGTTACGAATATTATCCTTTACAATAGCCAGTTCCACCGCAAAAGCCCCCACGGAAGCATTTGGGTTCGGCTTCACCTCCCAGGAGCCAAAAGTCGAGCGTAGCTTCGTCGCATTCCAACACGGGTTACGAAATGGTGTACCTGGCTAGGACTGGTACTCGTAACGAATCGATGGACCACGAACCACCGAAACGCTTCGTGGTCTTCGGCCGAGGCTATAGTGTCAGTGATTCTGAGCCCAGTAACGATTCCAGTACTGGCTACGTGCCTATGGCGGCCGAAAGTTTACCGCTTGATGTCGCTGGTGGGCGATCACGTGTCAGTCGGTATGAAAACGTGGAAGTTGACTTCGGGGATGGGTATTATGACATTCCAAGGCAGTTAGGGCCGCCGGTGCCGCATGAGACAAGCAGTAAGCTGCCTTTGGAGGAAAATGAACCCACGGCAGGGGTGGGAGCGAAACCTGTGAAGTCTTTGCCGCGAGCTCGCACGCCTACAAAACCTCACGCGTATGAAAATGTCAAGTTCTCCATAGCACGGCCCGAAAGGGCCGAGCGGCCCACGAGCACTTCTTCGGAATCGCAGAGTGTGACATATCAATCTTCCAATATCAGTTTGCACGTAGCGTACGAGAGGACCGAATGCGGAAATCGGCCAGAAGCAGTGGCCCAAGGGACATCTAACTTAAGTGGCACACAAACCCCGCCGAGTCCGACCCACTTTCAACAACCTCCCACTCCGGATCATCCTCCGCCACCCGCCCATCAAGCTGAACGGAACATCCATGATCGAATACGGCCGTTAAGTCAAGTAAGCCTTAAAAGTATCTCTGGCATGTCAAAGTCATCGACTAGAGCAGGTTTGTGCTGATTTGAACTTGAGTTGGGTTCAAGTCCGAAGTAAGACATTTTTACGTGAACTTAAGGCGTGAGATTTTTTCCAGAAGGGTAGGATTTGAATTTGAGTTTGCAGCTAACTGTTCTGCGGTGAATTGGAAGCAATAGAGCAGAAAGTTAAGGCTTGAAAGCTGTTGAAAACCCGGATTTGAAAACCCTTTCTTATAAATCATATATAAGAGAACTAATTTTCGACGCAATTTTCTTTTATGAAAGGACAGTATGAAAAGTTAGCAGTAAAGATTGTGACAGTGATCACAACTTTCTCCGACATCCTGCAACTTTCTCCTTAAAAAGCTTGGTATGTTTTAATAATTGCAATTGCAGTCGAGAGCATTAGAAAGCAAATAGAAATGCTGTATAAATTAGGTTCTGTTTGTATACCAATAGTTGACAATAGTTAACACCATAGCTTTAAAAATGAAGGGAGTTTTTTTTTTTGTTTACAATTATTTTACTCTTAATATGTATAAGAAACATAGTCAACGCATATTTCAAAAATGCAACCTCTTATGAAATATTTGCAAGCCCGGGCTTTATCAGTCTTCATTTGATGGCAGTTCGTCATTCTAAGACAAGGGCTGTAATCACTTAGAAGTTCTTCGCTCAGTTGTGTCAAATTACGTTTGGATTAGTTGGTCGGTTTTCATCAATTCAGCCGCATCAAACTGTACTAAATAAAATTTGAGGTTGTCAGTGACAATTCGGACAGATTGTTTCTTTAAAAAAATACAACTGTGGCGGTGATCAGAAATAAATTTTAGTCGATGGGTCTGACTTTTTCTAAATCAGACAATCGTCCGATTTTGTTTTGCTTGCACTTATGAGCTCTGCTGTGATTTGATTGGAACTCTTACCTTATAACGCGCTCCGAACGTAGCTATTTCCGGGGTGATATTTGACTCACTCCTGCCAGGTGACAGACAAGGTTTGATCGAATTCATTCCTTTTTATTACTAAAAGAAATAAACACTAGCCTTGAGATAGAGAGTTTGATTCTGTTGACTTACCAAAGTTACTGTAAGCGTGTGAGCTAAGAATTTAACCGTGAGGAAACTCTTATTAAGCTACGGAGATGAATAAGTTGCGACTGGCTCTGCTTTTTTAAGGATTGGAAGCGTAAGTCACGCGACATGGAGACTGAAACCGAAGAGGAAGTGTTTCTTATGTGCTCCTTGGAAACACCTTCCGGTTCCGGCAGTGCGTCTTTATCAGATAAGAGCGTCTCAACGGATAACATCGAGGAAGTCGTCGGCGATGCACCTTTTGCAGGTAAGACATTTTTTTAGCATAGAAACGACGACCGGTGAATCATCCACCCGTCCTTTATGCCTGAAAGCCCTCCAATTTTTCAAGTGTGCTCGTTCAGCGATTAAGGGTTCGGAAAATGCCTTTACCAAACATGAACGCGACTGGCCTGCACTTGACGCGGTTTAAAATTGAACTCGACACAAAACAGACAGGAAGTTCTATCAGCGTTTTGGCTCCTGTCCCATTTCCTTAATTTACAGCCATACAGGACTTGGATGGTCAACAGATAGAGCATTAGCGTTTGCCGCCCCCTAGAGTCAAAGACTCCAACACTAGGCTGTGCAGTTAGTAACCAATCTCCAGCAATATTTAGTCCTCTTTGCCAAGATAACGTTAAAGTATTTTTTTTTTTTTAAAGAAACAATCGCGGAGCGAAGGTTCTTCTGTTCGCAGCTTGACACTTTTTTTCTTGATAAGCTGCTATCTTCAGTGTGGTAGTGTTGAAATTTGATAAACTGGGGAGTCGTAAAAAAGATCTGATAAGTAACGCTTCGCTGGGTGAACGTGTGCAAAAATTAAATTAGTTTGAGCGTCGGTATCAAAAATGACGGCTCGAGCTTTAGTTTGAACAACATGAGAATTTAAAGCTTCTGTTTTGCCCGGGGAAGGTTGGAATAACTTTGAGGGTGAAAGTGCGTTAAAACTTTTCGGGTTGTTTTTATCTCTTAATTCGTCCTGCACTTTTCTCCGATTTTTTTTTGTTTTTGTTAAGTATCCTGGTGTGGATTACGTGTGTTACAGGCTTAATGCGTGGCAGCATAGTGGGCCTACCAGTGAATACACCCATTTATACGAGGTCTCTGGAGCGTCCTCGCACTCTGAAGCGTGACAACGATTCACAGTCTATAATGGGCGACATCACAACACGGATGACATCACGAGGTCACAGCCAAGATTTGTCAGCAGACGCGTGGTCCCAAGATAACCCAGATGCCAGCGTTGTCCCTACACGCGATCGTCCCCGCGGCGATCGCAATGCTAACCTCTCAGTTCTTAGCCCGTTTGATGAACAGGAGGAGTGGGCAAAGATTAGCGAAATTCTGGGAACGTTCGGCACTGGTTTGGGCCGCGAGTCCATACTGATGGATGAGGTCCAAAAGGAAATTCAGGCCCGTTTCGGTAAGTCACTTTCGTCGCACTGACTTTCTTTTATTTTGGTGTTTTGTTACGCGACATTCTCGCGAAAGAAAATTAAACGTTTTGAAATCGAAATGAAACTTGAAGAAAGTAACTTAAATACATGGAAAAAACAAGGATGGGAAGAAATAAATGAGTTTTTACTCGACAAATCACCAAGTTTGATGAGAGCATATTTGCGGTTTGGCTTCACTTGAATAAAAGGGAAGATTTGAGGAGATTGAGAATATTTGAACACCCTAAACAAATTCAGAGTTTTTCTAAGGGACTGTCGAAGTCCCAGTTTGTCTTTAGTTGAACGAAATATATATTTGGTTTAACTCCTTTCGATAGCTTATTAAGTTAAATTAGCGGTAAACGTTTAATACACCTGTGCGATTCGGTCGGTACAGGTTTCGCCCGCGCTAGCACGTTGGAAATTTTTGAGGAATGTTTTATAGGTTTTAAGGGTAATAGATTATTGAGGACTTGAATAGCAGGAGAGGAGGGAAGTGTGCGATACGGTAGTGAAAAACGTTTTGAGTGTAACTTCCTTGGATTCCCTGTTAAGGGAACTTACTATTTCCTTCTGTTTTCGACACCACGCATTTCCGTAAAGGCGGGGTCATTTTTTTTCCTCTTGATAACGGAGGGTTTTAGAATGTGTTTCCTTTCAAGCGTCGTGTTTTGCATTCCACTGCGTGAAAACTTTACGCTTGAAGTACTCGTAAGAACTGAGAAATTCTTTTAGTTGCTGCCCTTTTAATTCTGAATCTATGTGACGTCTTTGTGGTGAATTCCCTGCATCCTTGTAGCAGTAGGAAGGGTAAGAGGTGTTGTACCGGTTGTAATTGTAGCGTGGGCAAGAGTGTGGCTAGTTCGGAAAATGCCAACTATGTTGACAAGATTTGTCTTAAAAAAATGGAAAGTGCGTTCTTTGGCTAGGTTTGATGATACTGGTGATGACAATGGTGTGGTTTTACTCGATATGAAAGTTAAAAACAGGTTTTGGTATCCAGATTCCATGGCCAGTACCGAGATGGTTCAATCTCATCAGCCCGATGAGAACACCCTGTCATCTGTCAGTGGATGGTTAACGTCTTTGGGCTTACAGCAATACGAAACCACCCTTGTCAACAATGGTTTTGACGATATAGAATTCCTGGTAAGTGCTTAAATTTCTCCCGCAATGTTCGAGTTCGCTAGCTTCGTGGTCTTCACTATTAGAAAATAATCCTATTTTTTTCCAGTGCTAGCGTAGTATGTGAATGTTGATAATATCGTATTTTCGGCCAAACTTAACTTCTACACAATTGTTTTATTTTTCTTGATTTTCGCTATTTGTTTAAATTTTCCTATGTTGTGGCAAAGGGTGGCAGGGTATTGGAAGACCATGTTCTGAAAGACTTAAATGTCACCGACGAGGAGCACCGGAAAAGGCTCGTGGAAGCCTCGCAAGCTTTACCGTGCTCGTGGCCTCAAACGGAGGTAGACATCTCCAACTTGCCCCCCACCGTTCCCGAATGGCTGCAGAGCTTAAGACTCGGCGCGTATGAAGAAGTGTTCCGTAAAAATTGTTACAACGACATGGAGCGAGTGCAGAAAGTTTGGGAAGTTGAATTGACTACCGTATTAGAAATACGTAAGACAGGACACTTGCGACGAATATTGGCCTCCTTAGGGGCGTTAAACCGTGCCGGACCCTCCTCACCTGTGGCTGAACTAGACAACCGTTCAGCCAGCGCAGCTACGGGACCCCAATCGCACTTACCGGCCCGGTTCGAAATGGGCGAGCTGGAAAGTGAAATTCGAAATTTGGTGAGTAATTTCCTGGCTTTTTATCCATCCTTTGTTTTTCTCGCCTTCCTTCTACCTTTTGTGGTACCTACATGAGCCCCTACCACCTTTTTTTATTTGATCTGTTTATTTCTGTTATATGTTTTAATTTTTCCCTTTGGTCGTGAAGAATTCCAGCATTGAGAAGCTGGATGTTGCCATCGGGCAGAACTTACCCCCAGTCAACGAAGTAACCAAGGCTGCGACACTAGGCAGGGGCACTTTAGGTCGTCGTAAATCTCGTCCCGCTCCTCCACCACCCGGTCTGAAAGCCCAATGCATTAACGTCAAATCGGCGAGTACGAGCACCCCCAGTTTAGCCACGTGCAATGCTCCTAGTAGTTGTAGTAAGAGTCAAGGAGAGGAAAATTTGGTGATCCGGGATCCATCCCAGTTAGTGATGGGCATGACGAACGCCGTGTCGACACAGTGGCGCCATAAACCTGAAGTGCTTGTCAAAAGCAACGTATGTTACGAATCACAGGTACAAGTAATTTTCTTTTGTGTACCTGTGTGAAAAATCAACACCAACTTTTGCCGATGTCGTCAAGTTCTCTTTTGTATTTTGTTGGTAACACTGGTATTTTACTTAATTTTATTTGATTGTATTGTGTTGGCGTTTGATTTATTTAGACGCGAACTTTTAGCTTATTTACCCTTACATTTTCATGTGCTATAGTTTGTCTTATTTCATATTTTGATTGCTTGGCAGTTGCTTGCTTATCTTTCAGCATCTGTTTCCGTAGGCGCTCCGAATGCCACGTAGTAATTTTCTCGATGGGTGTGTTGAATAGTATTTAGGATCAACGCTGGTCCGCGAGCTGAAAGGCACCGAATCGACGAAACGATCGATCCAAAAATTAAAGAAAAAATACCAGTTTGAGTCCGTCAAGTGCAAGAGCGTAATTTTGGCCATTTCCTGTACGGGCGTCAGGTTTTTGGAAACCGCTAATCAGGTAAACTCCTTTTGAATCTTTTTAAAGGGGGGAGTGGGATGAGAAGAATGGCTTGTTCGTGTTAAGGAAGCTGGAGAAGAGAAAATTGTACGAAGGAATAATTACCGGTTTTGGGGATTTTAGGGCTTAATTTGCGAACATGAAATCCGAAACATTCATTGCGCGTGTCAGGACGCGGACGACCTGACTCATTTTGCGTACATTACCAAGGACCATGATACCAGTGATCATTTCTGCCACGTATTCCGCGTCCCACAAATGGTAACCGTGAACTGCCAATTTCTTTTGATTGGAGCTATTTGAGTTGTTGTCTTGAAATTGTCTCATTTCAATCATGTTTTCTTGCGTATGGTAACCTTTGGGTTCCGTCTCCCTCTTTCTTTTCTTTCTTTTTGATTTCGTGGAATTGGTGTATCGTTGCAGGAGTTGGCAACGGAGATAATTTTGACGTTAGGGGAAGCATTTGAAGTAGCGTACCAAATGGCACTCAAAGACGAAAGCCGGCTAACTAAGGGCCATGTGAGGTCGCATTCAGCTAATCAGCTGGCTACCACGTCCTCATCCCCAATTGTCCCCACGTCGACAATGCAGCAGCCATGTCCGGCCACTCACGCTCGGTCGCTTTCGGCCAACGAAGCCTTGTTAACTCCGAATCCTGACTCGGAAGACACGAAGGTCAAAAGACATTGCTCTGAGCCCGGCGAACCCACTGGAGATCCATTTCCGGATAACAAGACGGCTCCTCACCGATGCTCTTCTACGTCAGTTTCCTCGCAAGGCTCAGCATCCGGCAGAGCACCTTTAGCCGTCACAGAAGAATTATAATCCTTTCCTCCTACTTCGGTTTGGTCCTGTTGAAAGCTTTTTGCGTCCTTGCCATTTTTACACGTTATACACTTTACAAGACATGGAATTGTTACAACTGTCCTTTATTCCATATTGTAAGAAAGTCACTCGTTATGCTGTGTGTTAACTTTTTCTCCCGCCACCCAAGTATCTTGTTATGTTCGAATTGCTCCTTACGCAGCCCTCTTACGTCCACCCATCCACCCAGCCAATTGCTATCTAATAATCTATTTAAAAATGATAGTTATCTATGGACCATTGTACTACGCTAGTCGATATTTCGCTTATGCTCATCGGTCTTCTTGCTTTTTATTGGTCCACCTCATTCAGCTACCTTTGGGAATTGAACAGCGCCATTATAGGTATCGATGACGTCATTTTCGTTCATTTCTTTGTTGTTTTTCATCAAATGGCTGGTGATGACGTCATGAAAATCATGTTTGGTGGATTCAAGTTCTCGAAGAGGCTGGATAGGGACGAGGGGTAAATTTTCCATGCTTGTCGAGGATTGAGAACTGCTGCCTTTGTATGTAAACGAGTTTTGGGTGATGTTCACGTTTTGTGCGTGTTATACTTACGTTCCGTAGAACGGGACAATTTGTTGTGAGACCAGTAACGCTTGGATTTTCAATTAAATTCATGTGCTCGTCGATCCGCGATCAAAGTCAAAAAGTCATAGCTTACGACGCGAAATGGCCTCCCAAGCACTGGAGGAGACTTTACATTGCTGGTGGGAAATGCTTACAAAAACACGTTATGATTTTATTACTTTTTGCGTCTTCTAATATCCATTAAACATGTAGTAGACCGTTACTTCTTAACTCAATGCTGCATCATCCAAATATCGAGCTATCAGAAGTGCATTTTTAGCTGACATGAGTAAATTTATATATTTCGTTATGTAAAGAGATATCACCTCTACCTAATTTTTGGTAATTGACCCAGCCTTGAGAAACAATGGTTTAATACTTGCGCACCGTGTAAGCTAAAGAACGTGCACTTAAAAGCATTGTAAGGATAGGGCAATACTCACAAGAGGAGGTAAAACCGCGTAAGCTCGAAGTGTTTCTATAACGATTTCCTTCGGCAATGTGGCAAGCTACCTCTCGGAGGAAGTTTTGGGGACTTTCTATTGTCATAAGTCAAAAGTAAAATAGCGGTTCCTCGGTCACATGAGTCGGAATGAAAACTCAGCTATGAAAACGGGGTCCTAGGGTGTGGCAGTTTGTTTTTGTAAAGGGATAGCGCTTAATGTGACCGCCAAAGGTGCACTGTCTGTATTATTTTCCTCACTAGGCTTACTAATTTCGTTTCAAACGTATATTCCATTCGAAGGAAGGCAAGGAATAAATATGAAAGGGAAAATGTGAGCGTGAAAATCGGTCTTTGCGACTTGTTGGCGGGGATCAAGAGATTCATCTTAACGAAGCTAGGTTAGAGTGTATCTTACAAATTTACAAAAGACCAAAATATTTCACTTGTTTGAAATTTTCCTTTCTCTGTGTGCATTCCAAAATGTGTAAGATTTCTACTGTATGGTGCTCTGATTTCTGATTGGCTACGTTAAGCATGCTAATACTCCCCTTTTTACTTCAGCGTCGTGATGGAAATAAACAAGCAATGTCCTTTTTCTGCGGGTGAAGAAGTTTAATTGGATGTTCCTTTGGATTCTTTCCCCATTTGGTCATATATTTTTCCCTTCTATGAAGAAATGTTACTTCCTCCCTAGTTGAAAAGCTTGTGAAAAGTTCAAATTGTATAAAAACTCCTTCGGTAAAATGGATCCAGTTCGCAAGAAAGAAAAATACAAAGACTGGAGTGGTCAGTCAGACTACAGTGCTTTCTCCTGAATTCGAGATTGATAATTAAGATTCAAAATACACATTTAAATTGACGACAAAGCTAAATTGGATAGTATGACTAATCAATAACTTTGTCATTTATTTTTCATGCAGACAAACTTTAATCCTGCAGAGAGAAATTATTTGTCTCGAGTATCCAGCGAAAAACTTCCCCTGATTGTAGCTGTAATTATTTGTTGAAAGACTCACTTGAAAATACTTGAGTAAGACCGCCTTCATTACAGTCGACTCAAACAGTGTTAAGAATCCTTAATGAACGATTGCACTTCTCGTGTGAATTTATTTTCCTTTTTGTTCGACTTCTTGTACTCCGTAACACTTGTGTAAGCTTTTCGCACTGCTACTAGAAATTTATTGTTAATCTTCTTAACGAAACCGATACAGCAATCCTAAAATCACGACGTAAATAGCATTACTAGTGCGAGTCACAATGTATACCCGCACAAGTATTCTTGTAGGGAAGCAACCCAGGCTTTGAAAAAATGCATCAGTGGGTAAATTATGTACACGTAAATTAATTAGCTGCTTTCGAAGTATTCGTCTGTATGGCTGTAAATTCATTTAGGTATGCAGTGATGACTACTAGTTCATGCAGTCGTTATGCTTCGTCAAACATACGTGATGTTAAATTTGTAAACCACCTCTAAGCTTGTAAACCACAAAGATAGCCAGTGGAAGATTACGGACGTTTTTTTTTCGCGAGCTGTTATGTTTTTATACTTCTTCGGTTAAAGTTCAACCTTTATTGATGGGTATTAGACACTCATCTAAATAATCTTCTTCAAACAACCCAAACGCAGTACGCGGTAACATGTCACACTGCTTCAAGCTACCTGAAATTCCCTTTCAGTTAAAGCTGTTTTGCTAGTGCTGGTTTCATATTGCAGTACGGTAATCCCTCTATCAGGCTAACTGGATTTATGAGTGACTCAAAACTTAATGTACTTTTATATATTCAACTGCACATTAGATTCCAGTGTTGCGCAGACTACATACTTTCGCAACAATGAGTAATTTATGTAGAGACACAGGTCGAGAAGGTTATGTTTCATTCCAAGGCTTGTGACTGTTTTGTGAGTTCAGAGACTGCTATTGTCTTGTTATAAAGACTTATTTGTTTTGAAACAATAATAATTTGATGATTTTTCGGAATTTCAATTAACACCAAGCTTCTAGAATTACGGAGCTTAACCCTGTCCTATTAGGGAACATATTTTGATTTGCGCATTTCGATGTATGCACCACGTTAGTCCCGAAGTTAATCGCGAATCTGACAGCATGAACTTTAGAACACTGGCGACAATAAGTTTATTCTTGAAGTTTTTTGTAAAATACTGCGTTTAAGATAATGTAGATCATACTCAGGATTTGTCTAAATCAAGTAGCTCTTTGACGAAAAATTCTGAAGTAGAAATTTTAACATTGATATTAGAATAGTGCATGTGCTTGGGCTCGAGTGCTTGTTTTGCGCAGTGCACGGAAAAACTCGTCGTACTTAGTCTACTGCTGAGAGAGAAACATTCTGAATGAGAAGTATCGAGAACTGAATTCGAAGCTCTCGTTCCATCTTTTGTTTCTTTTTTTGTGGACTTTGCTTTATTTCCATGGCTCTTCCGAAGCTGTGTAAACTGTGCTCGTGTTTAATGGCATGTCGTTTTTACAGCCCCTCGCTTTTCTCTTTATAGAGCTCTAAAAAAGAGCACAGTAGTAGTAGTAGAAGAGATGCCCCAGGACGGGGTGGGTGGGGGGCATCATTTGCTCTGAGCACACGGTAATCTGCATATAGATCAAATTAAGAGTCGGACGGGAGTCGGAGTTTAAGGCGCGTGCTCCGTACCCTGTGCTTAGCTAAAAAGCGAAGGGGGGGGCCTTGCCCAGCCAACCGGAAGTAGAAGAAAAGCCCTGGGTCTCCTGACTCATGGCAAGCCATTGTTTACCGATTTTCCGTCGTCTGATTCCAGTCGCGAAAGAGCTTGGAAGCCAAGCCCCTCGTTTGCTCTTTGCCTTCATTAGCTATGCGCGGGACCAAGAGTTCGTCTCGTGGCGCGCGAAGAAGAATGTCAAAGGCATGGAATACAATTTGACTCCCCTCTCTCATGGCTGTAAAAAAAAAAGAAACGTTAAAAGCTTTTTCCTCAAAACGAGGGGCTAAGTTGGGTTTTACATTTGCTCCCGCCTCTTTCCACGCTCATCAAGAGGCATCCTTAATGTGACGACAGCCAGATCAAGAATCGTAATGTTTCATTATTAGAGCGAGAAAGTGGAACTAATGTCATTTCTCTCTTTGCCAGTCGTGGCTTTAATGAGAAAATTTTATTAAAGGGAAAAAAAGTTGAGATTCATGAAACATTCAGAAAAGCTTACCTCGGAAATAAAACGCGTGATAATATGTTTTTTATGTTCGTTTAAGTCATCGCACCCGGATTTAAATAATGTCAACAAAGGCTTGATGCTTAATATAGAAAATTAACGGAAGAATTAGACGAACAAATTGCAGAATGTTGTTTTAATAAAAGCTTCGCATTTCAATTGAATTTTTTATGTTAAGTTTCTCGTAGCAAGAGGTTCGATACTTGAACTCAAACTTTTGTTATTATTCTTCTTCCTTTTCTTGAGTTGTTTATAAAAGAAAATTATATAAAAATATCTGTTTCTTTCAATGTTTCACGCTTTTAGCTGATTCAGAACATTAACTGTTACTAGCAATAAATTATCGTGTATGCATAGGAACTTGGTAGAAAGTTCGGTTTCTAGCCTGTTCGGGTTGTTTCTTTATGAGTCCAGTAAGGGAAATGTATCTGAAAGTGGTTCCTTCGTACCTTCGACGAGGGTACTCGCTCCAGAAACGAAAAGTTCCGAGAAAATGAGAAAATTTCACATGAATACATGCACGTGCAACTTGAACAGAAACGTAAGTGCACAAATCAATAAGATTGATAGCTCGATGTTTGATCATATAAATGGAGGTCTCCGATTCTTAATCTTCTAAAATTATTACATAATACTGCATAAAATGAAGTTTTGTTGCCAGGGAAGGACGATGGACTTTACACTTGTTGTATACTTTTCGTCTCATTGGATACAATTATGTGATTAACGTAGAGGAAATAAAAAATAAATGGGAATGAAGTCCAGAGAAATTTGTAGTTAAATGGAGAAGTATAGAAGACAATTGCAATGGGCAAAGAATGCGTAAAAACAACAGAAATTAATAAGATGTAAAACATGGACGACAAATAATTATGCCATAATGATATCAAAAGGCATTGAAATAACGGTACTGAAATATTTAACATTAAAGAAATGAAAATTAGTACACATTTGTACGTAACAAGGTAATAGGCAAGGTAAACATTGCCATGATAACCTGATTGAGTTTCCGTAAGGCTAGCAATAGGATTTGGTGGAAAGCGATAGTTCAATATTGGACTTAGCATTTTCGTAATGGAATAACGTCCCATCAGCATCACAATAGGTTGAGCCCTATTCTGTAGCACTCTCTTATTTTGTGCTTGTGTATGCCCCTATACGTGACGCAAACTCGAATGCCTGATATGACCTTCCACGTGACTGAACCGACTACGCTCGTTTCTGGCCCATACCTGCGGAAAAGGACCCGCGTATATCAAACGGCATGCGTTTCGCCGTGACGAAACTCGCTACCGGGTCATATACGAAACAAAGTTTAACTCACGACGTAGCTCACGTACACTTACGATATAGTACTTAAAATCACTGAACCGTTGCCCTTTAATTCCCTGAATGCACAGTTTTCCTTCCAATACGCTCGCTAGGCTCTCCATGGCAATCACAAGGCAAAAGCTCCATTATTTTGTCTAATATTTGTAAAAGCCCTTTCTTTGTCCACTTTTGACTTCATAGGACAAACTCCGCGGAGCTCGAAGCTCTTTGGGATGTCAGGGCCCTAGCTTCAGCGTCTCATCAATGTTTGTTTGCTCTCCGTGCCATCGTAAGTGTTCTTGAGTCAGCCCTTGTGTCTTTTTTGCAATTTTTGTTTTTAAGGTAGAGGGGATAAAACGTTCCGTCTCCGGGGAGTAAAGCATACAGCGGATGAGGAAAATGCTCTAGTTTGCCGGAGTCTTTAAACGCTTCAGCGAAACTCCGGGGGGGGGGGAGGCTTACGGCTCGAAAGCCCTGTTCACCACCACGTGTAATTTTGCATTTAGTTTGGGGCTTTATACAGAGAGACGGCTGCCGCGTGGTTTGCACTCAGCTGAACTCAGCCAGAAATGCAGCTCTTATAAAGGGAAAGCTGGAGTCGGCCCATGTGGCCAGTTGGATTCTTGGCATCGAAAACTTCACAATCCTTGTCGCCCTTTCTAACTTGCCTTTCGTGAATATTACCCCGTAGCAATGGTATTACCGTTTTGCTCATATTCCGTTGGAAGTAAATTTCCCATATTCATATTGCGTCCTACGCAGCAACCTCCTCCGAAGTCCTCCCTTAATACCAGCAGGACAAACCTAGTACCAGCAGTCATTTCGAAACACCGCATTTCTTAGTACAAGGGAATATCTTTCTTGGTACCAGCAAATGACCGAAAAGTTCAACTCTGGATATTACTTGGCTTCTTGGCCTTCTTGATTTCATGGGCGCTCGTTTACGGTAATTTCAAGAATCAGCCGATATAGATTCCTAACCTTGGCATGTCCTTTATAGCGAAACTCTAACGAGGATGGCATTACGCTTGAGGAGCGCAACTCAGACTAAACGGGACACACACCTTAGTCGTTATCGACGTTGACTTACAGCCAACGACATTTCCAAGTCACGGAGTTGTCTGTGTCGTATCAATATGTGCCTTGCCCCCACGTTCTTCCTCGCTCCGCCTACATTCTTTCCGCTGCCGTATAAAACCGCCCCGCCCCGCCTACTCAGTCAGGAACTCATCTCATCGGCAAAGGAAAGAAACAAAATTATGGAACTCGTTAAGATCCCTTATATGTTAAAGTGAAACGTTCTTGCGGTGGAAAAATGCCCCCCCTCCCTCCGCCTTAAACCTTCGTTTCTCAATGTAGGGTGTTCGACCCATTCCAAAACAAAAGCTTCCGTACATAGACACACGCTTCTGTCTCGATCTTCTTCTTGACCCGTGCAATTTGTCCGATGATGATCCCATCTCGCGAAGGGGCCCCAAGTTTTATGGACCGAGAGAAATCCTTTTGCCCAGAAAGTCTATCATGAAGTGAATTCATCGTGCGTAAAAACGAAAACCCTTCGTGGAGTTGAAGCCATCCCATATCTCTTCGCGCAAATCCCTTTACCGCGTAATCCACAACTTGTGCTAGTTTCGAAAGGACACTGACTCGTAACTCTTCTTCGAATCACTTTCAGACACAAACTCTGGTTCTTCTCTGTAAAGCGAGCAGAAATGTGGCCTTCGATTTTAGAACCAGTTTTCTTATCCTTACAGTACGAGATAATCCATTATGCATACAGAAATATGTAGAGATCTGTAGATATCTGAAGGCGTGTAAATTGAAGTCTACATTGAGTCCATAGAAATGCATAAAATATATCTAAACTAAGAATATGCAGAATTCAACAGATATAGACTGAAGAAATGGTAGTATAAATATTATCTAGTGAAAAGCGTCTATTATGTTAGTATATTTATCACCCAGAAAAGGCAGAAGCAAAGAAGCATAGAAAGGAATCTTTATTAATTTTTTATTTTCTGCGTTAAGTGACACCATATTACCATACATTCGTCAGTGGCGACATGTTTGGCTTGAAGTTTTTCTTTCCTTGCTGTACTCTTATCATGAGAATTTTTTAAAATAAGTTTTTCCTATAATTTAGCGAAATTTTTATTAATTTAAAGCAGGAAATATCCTAAGTCATCCAGCACAAAATTGCTGTAATGGTCTAAGTTCTAAGGGAAAAAAGTTTTCAACAATTCTTGAGGAGTTTAAGAATGTTTTAAGTGTTCTCGAGCTGTTGGAAGTGTGTTTTCACACATCTTTGCAACATTAGTAGTAATATGTCTTTAAAGAGTCGTTCATGAAGCGTTTTGTAAGTTCTCCAGCTGCGTTTGACATGCATAGTTAATGGCTTTTGCCGCTTCATGGCCCGCTTCATCAGAAGTCTCTTTTCAAATTCCTGATTGCCCGAGCCCCTTCTCGATCTCCATGCTTATAGACACTTTCCGCGTGACTGCGTCTCTTGTACTGTTTTGGCAAAGCCTGGGCTACGACACACTCTCGACAAAAAAAGAAAGAGGAATGCTATATTATGATGGCGGGAGCCAATCTATAAAAGAAATTCTGCTTATAGCTTCTATTTTCGTTACCCACTCTCCCTTACTCTCTCTCTCTCGACCTTTCTTTCTCATTGCATGTCAATCTTCCTTCGGGTTGAATCGTTAAAAACGCGAATAAAGAGAAAAAAGGGGACAGCATGCTGGGCTGCGTTATGCAAATGGCGCGAGTCAAGTGTTGGGTATTCCGACAAGAGCATGATGAGTGGGTTTCCGCTTTGCTTTGTATACCAACGCGTGGTGAGAAACACACATCTTGATTTTCGCTTACGGAAACGTTAGATTCCTGCATTCGGCCCTTTCACCCTCCTTCCGCACATCTTTTTATCACAGTTTTGCTCCCGGTGCATGTTTTGTCCGTAGGATAATGCACCGTCTTAGTTTCTTCCGGGATTGCTCGGGTATTGAATAAGTTTGTTCCTACATCTTTCTTGCAATGATGAATGGCTCTTAATGACCCAGACCGATGTTTGCCTTTTGATCACTACAAGTGTTACAAGCTTGGAGTAAACGATCAGTAGATGATGTACTTGCAGGGGTGGTTTAATGATCAAGTTTCTCTCCGATTCCCGAAGTGTATCTCTTCGTGGTTAAGGAAGAAATATGAGCCAGCCAAGGTGTTGGATACCTTGGAAACGATTATGGGAACCCGCGGCAATTGTGGCAGCTGGCGCAAGTTTTCTGTCTGTCGATAAAGAGTTTTAGGAAGAACTCCGTGGGTATATTCAAGAATCAGAGAGAGAGAGAGAGAGAGAGGTTTCTGATTCTTAGTGCTGTGTGAGGGGAGGTTTAATCCCGACGCCTGGCACAATCCGACGTCTCACGCTTCGATAAAGACATCCTCCTCGCTTTTCGTGTTTCTTGACAGCAGCGTGTAGAAATTCGCGTCATATGGGGGAACGTGTGTCCTAAACCTGCGTCGTTGCAACGATGTTCACACAGTTGTTACCATGCAAGCAACACCGTTAGCGATTTTCAACTTCTCTTAAAGCAGTGCATTTCGTTATGAGATACATATTGAATTTTAATTTCACTAACTGTTAAAATTTCCCATATTCAGGACAGAGAATAGTAACTTTGGATTACGTCAATACCACATCGACATCGTAAAAAGTTTCGATGTTGTTATGTGTGCACGACGTGCTTCGTTTACGTCGTTTCCTTTACCTATGAAACCTTTTTATATAGCATTCTCAAAAAATTTTCAGTATGTCAAGACTTATATTCGTAGGATTGGCCTTTTTTGCGCACTATAACAGTTACAACTGAATCCTCTTATTCGCTTTCTACACTGTACTAATGTCTATGGTGGGTGGCGATGTGGAGAGCATAAAAAGTTACATTTTATCTGGTGTAAGTTAGACGCAAAAGAGCCAATAATTAAAGCGCTTACGCAAAACCTCCAAAAATATGGTAAGCGACCCTCTTATTTAGCTTTTAATTTAATTAACGAGAAAATGTTTTAGCTTTGAATGCTGCGCACCCTACTCTACTTTTCATTGAGTCGTCAACGGGGAGTGGAATTGAGGAAAAACAAAACCATGTCGGAGGTAGTCGATTAGAAGGCCGGTGAAACTGAGACCAAGTAAGACATTTTCTGTGGTAGGCTACATTTGAAAAACCGAGTGAAAGGAAAAGTTACAACACTGGGTAGCTTTCGTTGAATCAACTATTCATAAAGCCGTGTTACGAATCTTTTAAAAAAGATTCGGAACAAGTCAGATCAAATCGGATCGATCTTGCCTCGGAAAACGATGGGATCGGATCAAATTTTCCCGCAAAAATCTCGATCCAATCAGTGATTGGCCGTTGCAATTAAAAGTTGCAATCGCTATTAAATGGATCGATTTGGTTTTTGTTTAAACTCGAAATAATAATTCTTTATATCGAGAACTGTGTTATATTGATATAATGATTCGTATCGATTAATTGTAATGAAAAAATTTTCCGATTTAGCAGAAACGATTAGACCTTTGATCGGATCGGATCTAACATTTTCTCAATACTGATCGGGATCTTAATGAATTTTCAAAATATTGGATCTGATCGGATCAGCAGAAATAGACCAATGATCGAAAAGGATCTTGATCACCGGAAAACAAAAGATCCAGAACACTGTCATAAACGCACTGAAACCGGGAATCGTTAACATCGAACATTCCCATGGCTTTTGAAGCTACTTCTGTGGCAATTGGCACATTTGTACGATTCTAGAAGAATTAACAATTGGATTTGGTAACAGTGAACTTTCTTTCGAACAACAAAGTTTTTATGTTCATTTTTAAAATAGTACATTCTTTTTCTGTACTTAAAAATTTGTTCTTTTTATTTTCATTAGTTTTCTGCACATTAGCTTGATCTGTGTTCTAGAATGATTTGTAATTGAGTTATCTATTTTTTCCTTATTTTAAAGACATGACCAGTATGAAATCCATTTTCAAGCTTTGCTTGTATCCAGCTTCTAATCCACGTTAATTGACACAATTGGGGTTCTCTTCTAATGCAACACGAAATACACTTGTCCACCTTTTTGCGTCGAATACATGTATACAAAAGGATTTTGCCTACTGATTGTTATGTCATGGGGAGGGTAAGAATAGCTAAAGTAGTTTTTTTTTAGAACAACAATGTTCTCTACGAAGCCTCAAAGTTGTTTTCCATATACCTACAAGTATCATCTGTTCCATTTCCCGGCTTGGGTAACTGGCTCTGCCAAGCGAAAGATCAACAGCTTTGCAGAGAAGGATCACTTTTATATAGAGCGTTCTATTGCTATCTCCCAGTTATACGACAGTAATAATAACAAATGCAATGACATGGGGAACGTCCGGGACGTGTTTTGAGTTTCACGGGGTACAAAATCCACACACACATCTTGAAATAACTCTGTGATAGCTTTGACATGGTAACGAGGTTCCTCATTAAGTACTTGAAGCGTTACCGGGGATGGTAAGCCTTTGCCTTTGGTCTTTGATGTCAACCAAGTGTATTATAATAAGGAGTCTCTCACACTTACGAAGGGATATGTCCTTTCCTCGTCTCTGTCCCTCTTTTCCATCAAGTTCAAGTGCTTACGCCACATGTACTACTACACAGTACGTCTCGTCCTGCTCAGTGTACGTTAAGTTAGTATTTCGCGTGTCTCTCCGCGGGCATTTGAGAAGATGCCAAACTCTTGAAAGCTCATTGGAGTTTTATAATCGTGTGGCAGCAGCCAAAACCCCTTCTCTCCCCCAAACTCATTCTGCTCTAAAAGATCCTAATAGGAATAAAAGGAACGAAATTTTACCCTAAATCAAGTTAAGTGGGCATGTGGGCGGCACGTACCCACCACCGCAGCGGACTTGTTCTTCCCTCGACCAGCTCTTTGTTGCATAGCAACCCATTGTCAAAAGTGGAACTTAACCTCAGACAGAGATTTTCACCAAAATGTTAAGGGGACTAAAAGCAAAACGAAAAAAGGGCTTGAAGAATGAGAAGAGGTGAATCGCTCAACCGGGAAACGATAATCACCTTAGGACGCAATCTGCGGCGCCGGCCATGCATGACAACACATCCAATTGACAACCCACTCTTTTTTGCTATCCCTTTTCGACCCAAAAGTTGTCAGACGAAAAGATTTCAAAAGTCTTATTTGGAGACTATCTCTCCGTCCTCAGAAGAAAAGAATTTTCTTTGTTCTCTTTTTATATATTTTAAAGCGTTGGAACTCTTGGGTCCAACTTTCTTCTCTTGTGAGACGAAAAGTTTCTTCATTGTTTGAAACAAAGAAAAAATTATTCAACCAAGGCTTTAATTTCCTATTTTATTTGTTATTATTTTCTCGTTCTAAAAGAAAATCTGGTGAACAGAACCGTTCAATATGTGGCTTTTACTGAAGGGTAACACTCGGAGTGCAGACAAGTGAAGATAAATTTTGCCTTGGCTGCCCAATAAGATTACTCAGTGATTCGTATAAAGTTTATAACACATTCTCTTTTCCTCCCACTTCTTGCTGAACGTCAACACAAAAACCCCTTTCATTCCATTTGGTCGCATCATATCATGCAGGCACAAAAGAAATAACTCTGGCTGGTGCCAAACTTTGATTTCCCAACGACACAAGTGCTTTTCAGTCCTGATTTCCGAGGTTGCAACGGCGCCGCCGACGTTGGAGACAGCAGCAGTTCACGTGCCGCCACGCGACTTGACATCGATCCCCTTCTGACGCCTCCAAAATTGAGTTGTAGCTCTTCGGCAGGCTCACGAGGATCAAACATACTCTTTACTGTATCTATAATAGCACGCGATGATTTTCAAGCTCGTTGAATTCTTTTGTAGACATTTTTCGCTTACTTCACTGTTATTTTTCTACTTATTTCATTTTTTTTTTGTTTTATGCCATTTCTACTGCTTATGAAGACAACATGCCAAGTGCTTCCAAGTTCTTGCCATAGGAAGTGAAAGTTGACTATAGATACAGAGAACCAGTATGCTTTAGTGGTTCAATGAGGCGAAACAGTGTTTGGGTTAACCCTCAAAATGGCGGTAGTACTGGGCCAAAAGGATATCCGTGGCGATCCATCGTGGAATAAAAAAGAATACGTCAAAAGTCAGGAACTCCTGGCGGTTTTCGGTGTTGCATGACCAGTAACAGTGAGCAATAGCGAAGAGCAAAAGCCTTAAGACGAGTATATATATGAAATGATGCGAAGCCTGGGTGGACTTCCGCATATCTTTTCTTTAGCGTTTTCCCCTTAAAGTCTCATCGGAAGTGCTCTGTCGAGTATGTTGATCCTCCCGAGCCCCTCTTTTGCAGATGGTTTCCAATGAAAATGAGGCCGTAATGGATTTCCGAGGCTTTCTTTGGCTTTCCTCCCCGTCACGTGACCAGGACAATAGGCTTGACATGAGCGTTTAGTTCCATACAGAGAGATAGAACGAGAGAAGGAGGTTTAATGTAAGGTGTATTTAGCTCGGTAAAAGAGAAAGAGAGAAGGGGTAAAATGGACATGGGAGGTTAAGCTTGTTATCAGACAGCACCAGCATGAAAGAGACAATTGGGAGCTTTATGCCTTGAATGAGAAGAATTTGTTTGGTTTGCGCCTGTTGTGAATTGTTAGTTTGTGACAACTTGTAATACGTCTGTCGTTGATTACTTTGAATTGAGCGTTGAAAAACGTTCTTTGCTTTTTGTACTAGAACTGAGTGAAATTGGATTTTGCACATCAGCACATGACAGTATTTGTCTCGACAGTTCACTTTTTAAATACCTTTCAGAGTTTTATTTATTTCTGAAGTTCTGTTGAAATACGCGTACTGCGACAATAATACAGCAGATGAAGAAAAGGGAGCTGAAGTCACGTTTGGAGTTTTATGGAATCATAATTACTTATTGAAATTTTACTACAGTTTAAAGAATTACGCAAAAATTTCGAACTTAACCTACCGTGTAGACAGAAACTCAGTCATTATTAGTTTGAATAAGAAAGCGAACTTTCTTTGTTTCGCTTTTTTTATCTATATATTTTTTGTGTGTTCCAACCGTCAATGAGTCCAACAATGGTATCTGAATATAGCAATATGACACCACCTACTTGGTTTGCACGTCTTCGTTCAATATTAACTGAAAAATCTGATTGAATGTTAGGAACCATTGCATGGAACAAAACGAAGTCTTACTAAATCTGGTGGAAATTAAAATTTCTAAATCTAACTATACTGAAAGTACACGTTTAAATAAAAAAAGGTTAGTTTACTGTAGTTTTTGCAAGGGTTCTAAATGTGAGTAAATGTGGCCGCGCTCCAATAGGCGTCAAATAGCCAGAATAGATTATTAGGATTAAAGATTACGACGCCATCTGGTAGTAGGCTCAGCCCATTCCAACCGTAGGACGCGCCAAAATATAAGATTTTGTTTCAGAAACTTACTGCAGCTACCATCTGGCGAGCCTGCCGGTTAGCTTATCTGTACCGCAAGATTAAGTTCGCGTCTGACCACTAGATGGCTTATATACTATCCACACTATCCATAACGCCCTTGCTATAGTGTACAAGTACATTAAATTCCAGATGAATAGTAACTACCACGAAAAAATATTTACCCGAGTCAGGAAGCAAGCAAATTTAATTAAGTACCTAAGAAATTCCGTTGAAATCGGGAAAAGAAGATATCATTGAGACAAAACGACACTTTTGGAAGAAACTGTTACAATATTCAATAGCAAATCTGAGAAAAAACTGCTGGTAGATCCGAACCTAACTAAAATATTATCTCATACAACTACGCATATTTCGCGCCTCAATCTGACTACACGGACGTATCATGCGTTTTACTGCAATTACGATGTTTTGATTCGGTGTGACGCGTATTGTACAACAAAACGCGGAAAGTATATTACACCTCATAATGCTGTTGGCTCAACACCGTGGAAATAAAACGAGCTCCTGGTCGGCTTGCTGATGAACTCCGCGTTTGAATTTGCCAGAGCCTTACGTCAACGGAAACGCCAGAGGCAATAAGCCAATAAGCGCGCAGAGTCCAAGGCTTGGAGCTAGTTATGAAAACGAAGCTTATTGTGATTAAGTGGACCGTTATTGTGCTGTGAAATCTTAGAAATTGTTATTTGTAAACACAAAGAATTGCTCCTAATTAGTCTCGCCACACATCTCGAGGCATTGTTTACATGTAGATTCTTTCTCTTTTAAACTGTGTTTCATGATCCAGCGTACATGTAGCGTGTTCTTACTTTTTATCAGTGTTGTTGTACCCACTTAGTTAAGCAGCGGTTACTTGTGAAGTCGAAAAAGAGTACTCGGCAAGGTTTATCAAAGCTTATCCTTTTGTGACTCTGGGACACTGCATTACTGTGTTTTCAATGCAAACTAATTTCGGTAAGAGTATTTTATACTTTGAACATCAGAAACGATTTTATGTATTGCCATCATAAAAGGAGACTAAAAATTGTATATAATTTTATGTTAAACAAGAGTGAACTTTTTTTGCACAGTACGGTAACGTTCGAAGGAGAAAGGGTGAATAATCACGTGTACAAAAAATAGAAGGGAATTCCAAAGACGTCGAAAAAATATGATTCGGCAAGAAATAATTCCAAAACATCCCACTGAAAAATGTACCAAATACGATGCATTACCTATACATACGAGGCGAAGATAAACGATTTTCACTTTTTTCAGATAAGAGTTATTCAACCAAATTTTATTCGCTTCTCTCGTACATGATAGCGTAGTCACTCGTTAACTAGTCCTATTTTCTTTCAGTTTATTTCACCAACTCAGTCTGGACTTTCACAGTTAAATGGATGAATTCTTTAACTCAATTGTATTTTAACTCAACCAAGCCTAATTTACCTTTTGTTTTGCTAGTCTATCAATTCTTAAGAAAGAAACGAAAGTGCAAAGACTTTTTCACCACATTTCAACTTTCATTAAAGAGAAAATTGAGCGTTCGTCAGAGAAATGACTTTAAAGATTAAACTCACAGATCTGAAGTACTTTTTTCACAACCTTTCGTCTTCACTTGTATTGTGCATATTTTTTCTCTAAAAGTTATGAAACAGTCATGAATAAAGCTGCTAAAAAAATATGGAATACCTTCCACGCCTTCGAAATATTTGCTATATGAATTTACCTACATTGACACGACGGACTGAACTCGCTCATCTAGCAAATTAGTAAGAGTTGACTACACCAAGCCGTCGAATCAGGCTCGACACGGTAGTGTCAGTTGGCCTAACACAAGAAAACGCATTTTCAATACACCATCAGACAACGTCAGAAAATTCAGTGAAATGACGGTCAGAATTCGTCCGTGGCCCAGTTTGAGCGACACAGGAGAATAAGAGATGCAAGGAAATCGGTTTTACTTCTCATTCTGGGCAATTGACAAGATCGGCTGTCAGAGAGAAACTATTTATATCTTGTTCTCCATTCAGTTTTTGCTTGATTGTTTGCACCGAAGTTTCTAGTTATTACTATGAGTCAAATGAATTGAGTTGCTATGTGTCGAATAACTAACAATGTGAAGTATTCGATTATCTCCAGAATAAAGAAAATTAGAGCTCTCAATTTAAATGTTTTATCCTTCACCCAAAAGACATGTATGAATTGCTCAAATACTACATATGCGAAGTACCGCATGGAAGTAATGAAACTGCTGCGATCGTAGTAATTTCTCAATTCGCTTGGGATCGAAAGGTTGCTTGTGGTATGGAAGTTGATAAAGCGAGAGTATCATGCAATGTGGAAAAGATTTGCTAAGTACTCATGTGTTATTCTAGGCATAGTCTGCATACCTTTAAAAGTCTATACCAGGATTCAGCAACCTTCCCCCATCAAACGCCATTAAAACCCATGTGAGGTGGCTGCGGGCCGGATCAAGACACGTGAAGAAAAAGCGTGCCGGATTTAGCAAAATTGAAATACTTGGTCGGATATTACGAAACCAAACAAATAAAGGCAGATTTTCCCCGAATAATTCCTTTTAATATAAGATCGTATTTGACTCGTAAAGAACTGTAATTTGTTTGCTCTTTTATATCCCAAATCGTCTACATTACACAAAATTTAATTTTCTGTCCACGTACCGCGGTCCGGATAAATAGGATGTGCGGGAACCAAAATTTTGCTTGTTTTGAGTTAAATCGGATAAAAATGGGACCGTAAGTTTTCGTTCGAGTTACGTAGGTTTTAGCCTTATCCGAATTCGACTTAAGTGGAGATCATCGTAGTAATATTTTTATGTGACGATTGCAATTCACAAAACCGACAATAGGCGACTTTCTACGTCATGAATACATTTAAAAAAATACAGGTGTCAAGCCTAGACGCGCTTCGTTTTGCCACTTTATCGAGCTTGTACTAATTTTTAAATGTGACTAATTTGCATTCGTTCAAAATCTTTGGTGCGTAAACCGAGGCCAGTTACTTAATAGTCACCCTACGACACAGCGGGAATAGAGACCACGCGTTGATAGAACCATGAGTGCTTTTGTAGCCTGTGACACGTAGTATTTTTCTTCCCGCTAGATGGCGAGAAAATGCAGTCAACTTACATAACTATAATCAGGTAGCATTAACAAACTAGGTCACATCCAAACAATTCTTCGATTACCTATTTCTAGATTGCTGGGTGAAATACGTGCACAGTACCAAGGCGGCCTTATATGCCACGCTAGAAAGAGTGATTCCACGTGTGTTGTAAACAATTACGAAGTGAAATGCATCAGAATTCTTGACAGGCTGCATTCGATATGCAAGCATGCATTGGGACACGCAAGTTGTTCGGTGATTTCCGTTAACATGACCTTGACCTTTGTCCAGATTCTTGGTGTGTTTCCTTGATTCTTTTGTGGCTCGGGACTGTTTTATGTTTCGCCAGTAGTTGGGATCAGGACATATTTCTTCGGCATGGCTAATCTTGCCTCGCAATTTATTATCTATTAATTTTTGTCCCGTCTCTTGTAGCTTTGCCAAACACCTTGATTTATCATACTTGAGCCTGTTGGTGATGAAGATGATACGCTTTTTTTATTTAGAATTATCGGCGTGAGCTGAGCGTATTGCCGTACAATCGCACTTATTGAATTGGGTGAATATGTTTAACAAGTTTTGTTCCCACTCAATCACACTTGGCCTTCAGAGGCCGTTATGTCGTGTAATGTAGCACATGGGAAATTGTTGCCGGTAATTTTTCAAGATGAGATGATATTTTTATTTTAGGATTTTTAATATTTACTAACGAATTCGGCTCACAGCGGGAAAAGTTTTGACATTTGTTAAAATTTCTAACGTAATCTAGTGCACTTTGTACTTAGCTAGTGAGCGGAGTAATATTGCTTTCTCTTTGTAAGATTTTTCACAATTGTAAAAAAAGGTTGCCTAAATCCTGTCCGGGCCGTTCTTTGCAATTACAAAAAAGACTTTCTGCTTTTTTATCATAAAAAGATACGATTTAGTTTGGAAATGGGATGATCGCTGTTGGATAATTATAGATATAATTTTCCTTTTCAAACGCTTGTTGTTAGCGATGATAAAAAAACAGATTAAACAGATTTTTTCGCCTTAATTGCAAAGCTTGCTCGTTTTTAGCAGGTCTAGTGTAAATTCAAGGAGTAAGCAAGTCAACTCAGATTAGCATTCAAAATAATTTTAAAATACTACATTCAGTTCATTTTGAAGTTTTCAAACTTTCTAATTTATTTCGAAGTCCAGAAGTATTTGAGCTTCAGAGCTCCGTAATCTAATGAGATACTTACTCGAACACACAGTAGACTTGAAATTCAGACTTCCAAATTTAACATGTTGAGTATGATCGTAGGTATATTGGAAATGTTGTCAGAACTTTGTGAAAAGATTTTCCTCTAATTAGACTTTAATGTAGACATGGCAACTAGCTTTAATGTAGGCATGGTGTTTTCTTGTTCGTGAGGTATGGTAAATAACTCGCAGCCTTTCTACAACAGAAATAAGATTGTTACATTGAACTGCACAGGAAAACTGTTGGTTGAACATTCGTTTTATTTAGAAATGTAAAAGTTTGGATCCTACGGTTAGAACTAACTTAGCTCTTTCGTTTAGCCTGTTCTTTCTTGCCCACGCTGTGTAGTGACGAGGAGAGAAAACGTAAGCAAAACTGTCAAGGTTAGTTCTCAATTAAAAATTTCCGGCTAATTCAGTCGTTTTAAGTCAGTTGAGTTAAACGTCTTAGTAGTGGACAGTATCAATCTGAATTCGGTAAATACGAATGAACTTAAGTTAAATTCGCTAAGAGTTTTAATAATCTTCGCGAATTAGGTGATGACGAGTGCTCCGTTTCCTTTCGCCAACGAGTGTTTTCCTTTTTAGAATGCTCAGTCTCAGTTTAAGAAAAATCGACCGTTTCCACCGCGGTAAGTTTGTTAAGGGAAGAATATTCGTTGTTGCCAACAAAGAAAGTCTAATCTACATGTGTGTCGCATAGAAATCAAACGTACTTTTCAGTACTAAATCATTATTAATTCAAATTAGATTGGATTTCTACTACATCGGTTACCTTTGATCAACATTTAGTCGGCGTAATACAGTTTCAGTGTGTGGAAAGTGTGAACGAGTTGAAACAATCCAGAGCTCAATAATTCTTTTGCGCAAGTTTTTACGATTCATTCCACTACCTCTCTCTTCCTGTCTTAGTGGGATTTAACTTCTTTTTGCGAGAGAAAAGGACGGCTGGGAATGCCTGTGGGTCTTCCGATTCTGTGGCACAGTTCCGAAGCCTGGATATTGTTTAGGAGTCACTCCTTTCGGGTTAAGTATTTTTAACCCCGTGAATCCTTAGTTTAATTTTCACTTTTTTCTTTGTTTTTCATTCGTGTATGTGTTGTGTTCCAGTCCTATCGCGTTTCGTGTAACCTGACTAACCAGTTGTCTTATTTAATACTAGGCGTGAAATGAAGCCGCGCGCGTGAGTCCGCGTCTAGAACTGTCAGGATTGGCTTACGACTTTTCCACCTGCTGTGTCAGTCTCTGGATTTTCCAAAAGGGGGGAGAAAAGAGAACAAACGACCCCGTATACCTTTGTAGCTGCCAGCTGGCTGGGGCATGGGAGTTCCGCCCCAGAAAACAATGGAGCTGTGGCACGCATACGTAATGACCGCTCACCACAATTGGTGCCAAGGAGCGAGACAAAGGAACGTGGCTCGATTCCCATTGGAGCCTAGATACAGGTAAGCCAAAAGACAATAGCCTCGGGCTTAAGCTGCTAATATCTTTACATGACATGGTACCTGAAAAATAGGTCCCGCCTCTGCGAAGGAAAGATGACTTTAACACCTCCCATTCAGTGTTTAAAACAGCCTTTTACGAATGGACTTTAAATCTGCTGTTGCAACGGTTGCAACATTGCTTAAATATTATTTGCGACCCTTATCACTCCATCACATGCCTTAGCGATTGAATTACTAGCCGTATCATTGCCGTCAACCTTGAAGAAATAACAGTAAATTAATTAATTAAAAATTGTATTAAAAAACTACGCTACAGATTCGGAATTGTTTGGCTTGTTAGGTAGATTTTGAACGCGATTTACACAGAATCCCTTGTTTAATTGTGCGTTATGAGTGTGTTTTCGGAAGGAAACGTCGGGGAGTGGGTTTGCTAAAGAAAGGTAAGGGAAGGTAAATTCCTTTTTTTAATTTTAGGTGGAGACAAGGCCGTAACATATGCCACACTCTTGCATACCATACACGCCCCATGATCGCTTTAGTTGGAGAGTAGCATGCCCTAGCCCTATAAATCATTCACCGCTTACTGTGTGCTGGAAGAAGAAGCAAAAGATGCTAATCTTCCTTGCCTTTTGCTAAGAATAACGAACTAATTTTATCAAAATGCCGAGCCGTGTGTGCCGTGCCATCACAACGACAGAACGAAAGGCCTAGAAAACTACTCTGTGCCCCGGTATCGCGCCTCCCTGCCCCCCCCCCCCCCACCGCCCCTTTTCCCTTTCGTTTCGGAACTTCTCCACCTAATGTTATCTCGCGAGCAGCTTTGACGCCAAGTCATAATTTCACTACCTTCAACTTATCACCGTAGAGAAATAAGTTCCGCCCTTATTGTGAACTGTGGCTTTTCTAGTTAAAAGAAAAGCAAAAAAGAAAGAAAAATGATAAGGAGGGAGGTACTTAGGTAACTGAGGCTTGAAAAACTTGTTAACCGGCTCTGTTTGCCATTGAATTAGGAAGATAAGCCTTCCCGAACGCAGATTAGGCAAGATGCTTGACACGTATGTGGAAGTTTTGAGACTTGAAGCGCCGGGGGGTTAAAGAGGGGGTACTGGAGTACAGCAGGATCTTAGCGTAGACGATAGGGCGATGAGTGGCTAAAGTTAGACACACAAGAGGCTTGGGTGGGAGGCTGGCCAATGCATCGACTCTTCTTTCTCTTTCTTTCTTTCTTTTTCATGTACACGTATACAACACAACACCTTCGGAGCCCGAGGCACAACAAAACAAGGCTTTACACAAGGCTTCTGTATCTCTTCTTAAGTTTTTTTTCGGACCTGTGAAGCAATCGAGGGACGGAAAATTTCAGAACTCTCTTGACGTCAGCACAATCGGCTCGCATCGCAGCGGGTTTCGTTTTGTTTCAGTTTTGCCGCATCGCGTACATTAAGCGTTAGAGCGTTCTAAAATCAGAACGTCAAAATAAGCTGGTTTTAAAAGCGAAAAATGAATTGGACAGGTGTGAATTTTGCGATCATTTTTGGCTTTGAAGCCAGAAGAACACAGAAAGCATTGCCTTACCTACCGAAATCCCCTTTAGATTTCTCAAACTTACTTTTTTTTCTGCAATCTGCCTAAAGATTATTTTGTGTGTGTGCGAATTACAGCCAACATTCAATTCATTAGATTTAAAATTAATCTAAATGAACCAAGTTTCCAGTTTTTGGTGTAAAATAAGTTGAATAAGGGCAATAAAATGAGAAACAGTTGAGTTTAAGGAAAATACATTAATAATAAAAAAAATAATGAAGCAAAGAAACAAGAAATATCTCAAAGAAAAGTCAAGGTAACTATTCTATATCGCCTGAAAACTCTTTAAGAACACTTCTCTAAAAAGTGACGAAAAAATACTGATTTTTTTTTTAATTTTAAAATAAAGACAGGAGTCAACGGCTGGGTCAATTCAGTAGATACGTAATTTATGGGTAATAATTAAAAGTAAATATAGTCGCTAGTTAGTGAGCTTTATCTACTTCTGACCACTTTTCGTTGTTGCAATATTGCAGTAATCCAGCGTTGCGCACAACCCTACCTTAAAAAAATCTGTTCTTTGTTACGCAGTTACTTTCTCCTTAACGTAGAATGTGTAGGTTCCCTTAGTTCTACTTCTACACCAGTGACGAGTAACGCACAGAACGCGGGATAAGTTAGGCTTAATTAGATCAATTTTTGCGTCGCGACTCGCTCGAGACATTGTTTAATTTGATTACACAAAAGTAAAAAAATAGGAATAAAATTATGAAGTAAACAGGAAAATGTTCCAAAATAGTAATAGTAATTTTAATTGTTTCGACTTTTTCACCAAAGTTCTAAGTTTGACATCTCTTGACCTTCGCGTCTTTTCGATTTATCCAAGTACAGTTGGGGTGGAGTTAAACGCTTAGGGTATGGAATCCCAAATTTTGTTTAAGATGTGCGTCCGAACAATTTGGCAAATCTTCTGTGTCTGTGTAAATCATGCCAATTCTTTCCTGGAGACCAAGTTCTTGTCTCCGTGGCCTGGGAAGTAATTTATAGGGTCGCAAAAATTTGGGAGGTAGTGGGATGGTGAAAGAGATAAGAAAAGGACTGCCCCCCCCCCCCCGGTTCTCATTAACCCTTTAGTTGACCGCGGAGACACGTGACGGTCTGATTGCCGCCCGTTTTTGTTGCTTCTTTTCCCACCATAGAGTGCGTTATTTATCTCAGCGGCGAGAGTTTTGTAATGCCATCAGTTCACACACGGGATATTATAATCCTTTTACCTTCCTCCCTCCCCCGTGTATGTGTGAAAGAGGGTGGGGGAAGATGGGCGATGGGAGGAGTGCAGAGTTTCACCGGTATGCGACGACGGTCATTTAGCATAATTCAACGCGGGTTTTTAGTGCTGGTTTACTTCCTAAATGGCGTTTGCGTCGGGTTCTGTGTATGATGTATGAGCAGTTGCACAAGGGAGAAGACAAGTGAACCTTGATTACGAGGACGTTTTTATGCTACTAAGAGAAGGGATATGGCTACCCCATTACTCACCTTTTGGAACGGGTGGGAAGGTATTATCACGTATAACTATTATTATGATTTTAATACATACTTAACCCTTTTTTGTACCGCTTGTTACCTGGGTGTCCCACCACAAGCTCGACTTAATTTCTGGGAAAGATGAGACACAACAAGAATGTGAGGCGGCTTGGAAAATGCAACTGATATGTAAAGCTAGCAAATCATGGGGACCCCCAAAACGTTGCACCCTGCCTTACAAAGTTCCCTGTCACGAATAGGAAAAGGGTTTTGAATCAGAGGAGAAAATGTCTCCCACAACCGGCAGTTATTTTATGCGTTGTAAAACATTCGCTTTAAAAAAAGATACGTGGCAATGCCAGTTAAGCGTAGCATTATGATTTTTTTTTTCCCTTGGTCGTGATCGCATTATGGTCCCTTTTCTCTCGCCTCAGCGGTTTTTTGAGCAACTGAGCTGAAAGATGTTGTGTGCGCAAAGCCTATTGTGCTACCTTTAGGGCATGGAAAGGGTCTTAAAAATTTTAATGATTTTTTTTCAAGGCGTGGTTGTTTAAAGCAATGTGGAGTTGAATAGCAGTAATAAAAGGAAGATTTAGCTGGCAAATGGCATAAAGGATTGATTATTAGCTAATGAAGCAATCGGTGCTAATAGTCTGTCTTTGGTTTAGCACTTGCAGTGTTTAGCTGCCAAGTAGCCGTCGGAATTGAAAACGTAGCTCCAGGAAACTGACTGGAAGAAAATTTTTCGTGACGCAATGTAACAAGTCACACGACCGCTATGCAGCCGTCAGAATTTAGAGTCGTAGCCCGGAGGATTGGCTACTGAGTCGAATGCTATGATATTTCAATGCAACTGTGAGATCTTGTATTGTGACCGTGACTCAAGGCCGCACCCAGGGGGGCGTTAGAGGTTCGCCCCCTTCCCCGCCGAAATTGTATTTCATAATGGAGAAGATTTGACAAGCCTCGAATGTCCAAAAAAAAAAAAAATAAACTGAATATGACCCCCCCCCCCCCCCGAAACGTCCAAAACTCCTTCCGAACCAAAATCCTGAGTACGGCTCTGCTGTGACTTGGTGTCTTCGCATAATTACTAAACAGCCGTTCTTCGGTAATAAAAAATAAAAAAAACGTTAAAAAGGGCGCTGTTATAAAACTAATTATTTACAGATATTGTGACAATACGATTTTCTCCGAATAGGGTTAATTTTTGCCCTTGCTTAGGTTTTCAGCGTTCCCAGACCTACGAATTCGTACGACGTAAACTCTACACATGTTATAGTGCTCGTCATAAAAATCGGACGCAGCAAAGTTTCCTAAGCTAACAGGATGTCACAGCAGGGCAATAACGAAAGTTCACCGTACAAAATATTTGTTGTTTGTTACCAATAATAGATAGACAGACAGTCGGAAACCACTCACACAAGTGCCGTGGTGTTAGTGTCCTTTTTTGTGCCGAGTTACCGTCCGTTACAATTACTTCATATAGTATTGGTTGGCTTAACAACGAAAGGTTGTTTGGTCAAAGTCATGTTAAGTGAGAGTACTAACAACCTGTCCTATCCAACACAAGATGTATCCTCAGAAACCATATCAGAGGGTCATAAAAAATGCTTTTCTTAATGTGCAATATTACCTCACGTATTCGATCATACGCTACGTGTTCCACCAGCCGCTTTAAGACAGAGAGAGATCATTATGTGGAATATCTTTGGTTCCATAAGCAAAAAGCGAGCTGTGCGAAATTTGTATAGGCTGGATGAATTTATTTTCTAAGTTTTGTACTTAAAAAATCCTTTTAAGTATTTTTTTTAATGTTTAGGTCCAATCAGATAACTTCTGCGATTCAACTTAAATAAGGGTTCTGTGATGATATTAATGGGAATTCCCGCTTGACTTATGTATCGCTTCCATCCAGTTTCATTAATCTCGTACTTATTTAAAGAGTATAGCGCATGAAACACGCAATCGAAAAAAAAAAACAGTCCGTAACAAAAAGATTCTATGTTGCAAGCAGTCTAGCAATTGCACATGAATAAAAGTTCGTTTCTAGGGTTAAGTAACGCTTGATTAACAAAAACTTTTGTTCTCGTTTTTGAGAGTTGTGGTCTTTATCTCTTGAATTTTTCTAAAAGAAAAACGGAAATAAATCTTTTGTTTTGGCTTAGAAGGTGTCTAGTTAGAATCAGGCCGGGGCATAAGCAACAATCGTATCGAGGGTAGCCTCTTAAAAATATTCCATGGGAGATAGACAGTAAAGTCTAGAGCACGAGAACCCAGTGAACAATTAATGGACCCATTCCTAAGAGGAAACCGCTCATAGGAGCAATAATTTGCTTCAAAATCCCACATAGTGCGCGAATGCAAGAAATTGTTATGTAAACAGCCTTTAATTTTCTTGTCACCGTCGATTATACAGTGAGCTCGTTTGTAAGAGACCCCGTATTTACGAGAAATTTCTCCAGAACAACTCTGAAGCTTTGTGTAGGAATACAGAAAACTGTAAGAAAAAATAGCCCGTGTGATGGGTAAACGAAGCGTTTGTTAAGTAAACGGGCCCGAAAGAAAAAATTCTGTTGCGGAATCCCCATTGAACACTTTTGGGTACTGACAGGAAGTAAGAAACTGCATGCCATAATTTGTATGCAAAGTTCGGCGTACGGTCGAAGCCCACGTATAATGGACCACTCAGGTGTCTCAGGAAAATTCTGTGAGCGTTTTCGAAGCTCCGTATCTGCAAACAAAATGATTTCAGCTAAAGAATACTGTATGAAATTTACCCCGTATGAAGGCTAACCGTTTGTTACAGTAATTTCTTACAAAAAGCTTGTTACTGCTTCCCTATCTAGCCCGAATACTTATCGCTTTCTTCCCCATTTGTAGGAGACAACTTGAAAGAAATGAGTTATTGAATTTCTTTGTATGTTAACATGTAACGAAATAAGTCTGCTAATTATAAAAAACACGGGAAACACTTTTTCTGAAAACTCATGTCTGTTACATCCGGTGACTATACACCGTGCGTTATTTACTAAGAGTCATATTTTGTTACTACGCACAGGCAATCTCCGCAGCTAGCTTGATTGTTCTTGTTGTTTGTAGGGTGAGGGGGTGTTGGGATGTTAATGAAGTAACAGAAAAGACAACGCCAAGGCGCCTGTGGCGGAAGCCGGGTAGCTGTCCAATCTTCCGGCGTCCAAATGGGGCGGAGATGAGCTGGAGATTGACAACAAATGTGACATTAAGGTGGGCAACACTGGGCTTATTTGATAGTTCACGCAGGGCTGGGACTTCTAGCATGGTAGGGGTTCTGAACCGGGTGAGTTGACAGAGAAATAGTAAGAGGGGGAAGTTTTTAACAATGAAAAGGGCCTTTACTTTTTCAAGTGGGGGGCTGGCAGGGGTTGAGAATTCCTTGTGAAGTATTAGTCGAGGGCCAGAGCACCAACAGTCTTTAGCTGATCTTACGCTTGTGAAGTAATCAACCACCGTAGCTCGTGAAGTACGTCTTAATTTTACAATGTTTTCTCGGTGTTCATTTAATACGTGAATTTCGTAAAATTTTTTCATTTGCCGACCCTGCCTGTGGAACTGAATACAAAGTGCTATTACATATGAGCTGAGGACAAAAGAATATGTAGAGTTACTGTTTGAACAACTGGTGTCAAGATAATATCGTCGGTACCATCTGCCTAGCCTAATACTATGAAACAATCGATCTTAGTGGGGCAATTAACAGAGGAATAAGGGAGGCGAGGGAAAATTCACAGTCACATATGTGTATGAGTGTGTGTTTGCGGAGAGAATAAATAAGGACTAAACGCTCAGTTAAGCCGGAAAACTAAATAGGAAGTACAGTACTTGTGGATGGCACAAGTACTGTAAATGCAATAAAAGGTGCAAACTATTGAACTTTTTAGGCTTGGGTGCTCAACAGGTGCAGGTGTGGAAACTATAGTTGGTTAGTGAGTCTGAACTTTGTCCTTAAGCGTGTGCAACTTAGTCCATGTGCTCATGGCAATACCTGCAAAGTTTATGCGCACGTTAGTGAAAGTATATTACCCAGAAAACTTGGCACCATACAGTACTTGCGTCGTTTCGTAAGCCTATATACATTGCGGAACTGCACTCCAGGACCCAGGTAAGATCGTTTGCCAAGTTGTGCTATATTAGGGGCTATCCAAGCAAAATCACTGGTTTTTCCTTCGTCTGTTCAAGAGATACTCGAAGTTCGGAATTCTGAAGATGTTACCAAAGTCATAATAAAGCACAAACAGTTCTGGTGAACGCAGTTCCGAAGCTGGTCACCTTGGTGTACTCGGTGTACGTCCCTCATGTGCCCGCACTGGTACGCACATGGTGTTCTGTGTTGCATTTAATGCAGGTATTGCTGGTCTTGCAAAATTCCTGTGAAGGTTGTCGCAAGGAAGAACAGATATTATTGAAGACTTAGCATGCTGGAGCGAGTTGCAACTAAGCAGGGAACGGTTATGTATAATGGGTACCAACTTTGCCGCTGGGCAGATGCTCGGCTCTCTTTTGTGGCGCACTACTATGTGTATTTAAGTTCGTTCCAGAGAACAGTAACACAATGGTGGCTTGGTTGGAAGGAAGGGATTAATAGACGGTTCGAATGCAAAAGCTTGGAAGGATGCTTTGCGGAACGCGTTAGGTAATTTCTCCCCTCTCCTTTGCTGGACAATGTTGACAACGTTCCCATGTAATACGGATGAATTGGCTTTAAGGTTCGTGTTCTGGGTAGTATGCATGAAGGAATCTTTGTTGCGAGTGAAGCAATCTGGTGAAATAACAACATGAGGCCCAGGAATATCCTGAACGAAAGGGAATATTTACTGTGAACTTATATCAGTAAAAGGTGCATACAGCAATGTAAATAGATATACTTTTATTTAAGTATGAATGGCTATTGGAACTTTAAACGCATAATCAATATTAGGGGAAAATTACAGAAGTTTACGATAACTAAAAATCAATGTCTCGTATTTCTGAATAGGAAAAAGACCTCGTCAGCAGGAGAGCAGACACGATTTTTTTTAGTAAAAGTTTTGCGTAAAATATGCAGCATTCAAATAATTTATCTACATACTTCCGTGCAGTATATAGTGCAGTATATATACGCCATAATACACCGTTCAATAATACTATTGCTCTCGGCGCTCTAGAAAAACATCGATTCCGCTAAAACGTGGGCCATTTAATTGTTCCGTCAGGTCTCGTACTATTAGGTTCGTGTCCCTTCGGAAACTTTATGAATCTTTGAACGTTGTTGTGGACGAAGTGTACGCATATCATCACACGACGTGCAGTATTTGACATTCCACCTTGATCCGTAACGAACCAGTCGACCCCTAAACCTGATTAGGGCAACAATGTCTCGAGCGAGTCGAGACGCAAAAACTGATCCAATTAAGCCTAACTTATCCCGCGTTCTGTGCGTTACTTATCACTGGAGTATAACTAAGGGAACCGACACATTCTAAGTTAAGGAGAAAGTAACTGCATAACAACGAACAGATTTTTTTAAGGTAGGGTTGTGCGCGAAGCAGGATATTAGTTGCTGCAATATTGCAACAACGAAAAGTGGTCAGTAATAGATAAAGCTCACTAGTTAGCGACTATATTTTCTTTTAATTATTGCCCTGTGTAATGACGTGGCTGTTGAATTGATCCAGCCGTCTTTATGTTAAAATTAAGTATTTTTGGAGTATTTTTTGTCACTGTTTAGAGGAGTGTTTTTGAAGAGTTTTCACATGGTATAGAATAGTTAAATTGTATTTTCTTGAAGATATTTCTTGTCTCTTTGTTTCATTATTTGTTCTTTTTATTATTAATGTATTTTCTGAATACACCACGGTTCCTAGCTTTTGGCTTACGTGCATTTAAGGGGTCTTGGGTATCATTCATGGGCAATGTTGTCGCTTTTGTCTAATTATGGTGTTTCTTTTCCCTTGGCATGCTCTTGCTTCAAGAAAAATCGGAAAATGCGAATTATAAGAGAACATTTGTCATTAAATGGGTTATTTTTTGTCCCAGGTTTCGTGTGTGAATTTCTGGACCCTTTGTTTGGACAAAAAGTAAGAAATTATTGTTCATGATTACGCTATTCTTGATGAGTCAAATGATTCCTTTCTGGTGAGCTAACGTCGTTCACACGACCAAAAATATGAGGAAGATTCTTCTCCATTGTCTTCTTGTTGGTTAACATAAGAGTGGTAGGGGAGACTCGAAGTCTTAACGCAATCTATATCCGTCATTTCTTCTCTCTTTTTTCACTTGCGGTGCATGCGGATCTTTACCATTGTTGGGCTGTGTGCATTGTTTCGGTGGGTTCCCAAGCTGCTGTTTCTCTGTGTAAGAAAAAGGAAGCGCAGCAAAGAGAACTGAGAGAATAGCGGATGGAAAGTTTCGGGTTGCTGAAGTGCGGCGTGATGAGTCGGTACTCCCGCGTGACAATCGGATTAGCGAAGCCCAATCAAGGTTCCCTATTGAGAGTTTATAGAGAATCCCTCCCCCCACCTCTTGCTCTTCTCATCGTCTCATCTGTTACAACAGCAGTTCGACTCTGTTCACCCCAAGCTTTTACCATTCACATGCAATAGAAGGGACTGTGAGGTGAATATCTACTCCCTTAACCACCCTTTTACAACCCCCCTACTTACCTTAAGGAGGGGGGGAAGCTTTGAAAAACAGTGTAACACATTGCCATTGCCAGTAATCATCGAGGTACCTTATCCATGTACGGTACTCACCAAAACGCTTTTCATCATCGTAGCGTACCCAAAAGGGGTTGCTTAATATGACAAAATTGTCATGTTAAAAGGTGTGCGAAAATGATGGGGGCGGAGTTGATCACCCTCTCTTGTTGCTGAAGGGGGGTGGGGATGAATGTGCGAAACATGAAAGGTAAAGGGGGGGGGGGGGTAATATGTCTGTGTATATTGTTACAAATCGTTGTCGAACAGTTGACTTGTTGTTTCCAACCCACTAATCAAATCCCTTTCACGGGACGAGCAAGGAGAAGAAGTCAATGCTGTTAATGTTACTGTTGCACCCTTCCTTTCCCTCACCCTTGACTCCATACGGTACGTGTAATACGTGTACATGAACTTGTTCGCCTCACCCTGTTCTGACACACACAAATGAAGACCTCATTAGCTCTAATAGCAGCTCTGATTGAATTGTGCAGTAAAACGCTGCCATACAAGGGAGCGAAAACCTTTTCTCTTTCATAATATTGGGGGGAGGGAAGTGCGTTGCTTGTGTTTCCATAGCCCATCTTGTGAAATCGTCCCTGGATTTTGAAGACACCCAGAGCCCAACGGTGGAAGGAAAACTGTTTAATAAGACTTGTTTCTCGTTCTAAATAACTAAGCAACAGTTGTTGCTGCGGGTGAAGGAAAATTTAAGAGAAAAAAATTAAGATCAATTTTACAGGCGTTGCTTCCTACTGAAAATGTATCTTTGTTCCCTCTTGGTATCCATTATTTTTAAGCTTGGGGACCGTAAATCCTATAGAGAAAGAATCTGGCGAACTACAAAGTATCTATTTTCTGAGTAAGAGACATGCAACCGAGTTCTACCAAAAAAAGATGCAGGAGATGACAACAGAGATGAAAAGAAAAGCGAGATTAATCATGTGTTGCATAGCAATAGGAAACCATTTTACTGTGCTCGGGAGGATGCTATAGATTTTGTATCTCTGTGGGCTGAACATATATGCGTCTCCGATTATGCTTTGTTACCTTATCTTTACTTTTTGTACCTTTGAAGAGAAGAGTTGGATGGAGGGAATGCGGTGGATGATACAATATGGAGAAAAATCATAGATGTCGTTTTGTAGCGTTATTATTGAGTTCAAACGTTATTGGTGTACCAATTTTTAGATTCGAACATTAGCTATTATATATTATGAAAAGATAGGAAATTACTCTGATGGTGTTTTAGTACTATATTATTCTGTTAAAAAAAATGTACACACCGAGTGAGTTTTAGTCGGCAACCATAAAAGCACAGCCAGTAAGTTGCATTTCACGCTAAATATGACAAGACTTTAATGTCCCTTAGTCTAATGCGGAAGATACCATAACTCTCTAGTGTTATACTAGCAATATTCAACCGAAAACTTTTAGCATAGCCCACAATGCAAGTCAAATAATTTTTTGCTCCAGTGCAAATTATTAAATTAACCGAACTAAAAATGTTCATAATTGGTGAATAATTACGGTTATTATAGATTACTAGTTATTTTTGTAAACCAAATTCAAAACAGTATCACAATCAACAATTGTGGATCCTAACCAGGAAATTTAAATAAACTGAAAACAATAGCGATTTTTTAAAAAAATAAGACTAATAAAACTGATATTACTTAAATTTTTTCGGTATTGAATTAGTGGCGTAGTGAGTTGCTGAAGAATAATCTGACAAAAATGACGCGTTCAAAACATGAGAATTGAGGTCTTATTTGACAAATGGCTATGTTTGGACCTGAGTGTAGTTTATTGTACTTTCTTTTTAAAATATGAGATCAACAATCCGTGCCTTACATATTTTTAGAAAGCGAGGCGCTACTCAAGTTTTGTTATACTTTTCTGTTTTTTAGGAATACATATGCAGTTGCGTTGAGCTAGTGGTCAGGTAAACAACGTTTGGGACATTTTGTCACCCAGGTACTGGGGTGCTAATGGCCCTGTGGTCTAGGGTGTGGTGCATTTTAGGGGGGGGGGGTTGAGTGGCGTTAGCCGTCACCTTTGGCGATATGGAAAAACGACTGAAAGAGTGACAGCAGCTTGGGTGTCATGATAAATGATCAACAACAGCATCCCACGGGTGACAAAAGGTTACTTTTTTTAAGGGGAGTTCTAACGTGTGGTCATTGTTATCACCGAAAGCGTCGCACTTCGATCATACTAGTGAGAGAGTAAAATGCTTCAAGCGGAGTGCGTATTAGTGCATAAGAGTGGCGGACAAGCAATCTTTAGGGAGAGGTCGTTGATGGTTTTTCTTTTTTTACTGGTAGAGCCAACAACCATTGTGCCCATTAGGTTGCATACGAGTACAGGAGCCTGTTTGTAAAGAATTGGTTTACTGTACTGTAATGCACATCATGGGGACGAGTTGGGCTGGAAACGGAGAAGATGGGATGCATCCAGTGTATACGCTCAAACGACCGGTTTTTCCATCCATTCTTGGACGACTCTACGAAAGTCCTCTTTAGAATCGTACGCTGTCTTTTGTCTCCATCCGGTTCGGGAAAGGCTTATGTCAGACCCAGAAAAGATGAATCCTTACCTGCTTTGTTGTTGTTGTTGTTGTAATCTTTACATTCTAAAAGGACGAGGGTTGTGGGGGAAAACGAAATCTTGAAAAGTAAAAGCAACCTGTCCCGCTGCATCTTGAACCATTTTGAAAAGGATTTCTTCTCAGATAATGTCGTGACCGATTGTAGCCTTGGTTACGCGTTAAGCCGGTTATGTTATTCTGTTTCTGCTTAAACCATTGAAGCCAGTACAAAACCCTTCATGATTCACGGTGTCCTTGACAAATAAGTCTTCTTCTGGAACTCGTGTAATTGTCCGATTTTCGTACTGAAACCGAAACCAGCTCTTGACTAGGTGCTGGATTCATTGTTAGGAATGCCCTGTACCCAAAACGCAAATGGTTCAAGTAAACGGCCCTGTCGGCAACAACCAAAAGTTGCAAGAGCTGTCCTGTCGTCACGGAATATTCTCGAAAGGATGGGATGGAGACTCCTCACGCAAGTGCCGTGGCGTTAGCAAAAGGCTGTTTTCCATGGTTGTTTACTACTCCAAACACTGCTCACGGACGTGCATTATAGCGAGAAACGAAAATGGGTAAATCAATGATAGTGAATCTTACTGTAATGGGAGTTACAGTGACGGTAGGAATAGTAAAGGAGGCCTTATCCGTGCTAAAGGCCGGAAAAAAGTGTTTCTTCCTGTAAGGTTTCCAAGCATGCCATGCAGGGAATATCATTTAGAAATGTTAACTTTTATTAGGAAAATACTGGTAAGAAAAATCTTCGAGGGAAGTTACCATTCCATCTGAAGACCTTACGTACGAAAGCATTGCTAAAAAATCTAATGCATAAAAACTAGAAAAATTACTAAACAAACATTAAATACAGCAATAATAATATTTCAGCAAGGAAAAATTGATGATTGCAAAAGAGCACGGTCACAGAAGATTGACAAAGCCGAGGCGTGCAATCAGAATTAAGAATTAGTTTTCAAAAGAGACCAACCGCGAACTTGTTCAACGAAGCGCAAGGACAAGAAATGCCTTATACGTAAGTGTATGAAGGTGACACCTGCCATCTCCGCAGTCCGAAAAGAGTACTTTTTTTCCCCTCTGCTTCTTTTTAGGCCAATAAAGAACACTATTGAATTTTTGTGGAACGGGACACAACTTTTCTGGGGGGGGTAGGCAGCTTAGTTTTGGGGGATGAAGCAGCACTTTATTTTGCTTTCTTGTCGCTTTTGTTGTGTACTGCATGGGCGTCGGAAGCAAAGGGTGCCGCACTATTATGGCGACAATCCAACAACATTTTCTTTCTTTTCCGTCTTTTTTTCTGATGGGAAAATGCTTCACTTTCAGTAGCAGCGTTTCAATCTCGCTACGTCACGTGTATTCTTCATAATAACCGAGCGGTGACGATGACAACCAAAGGTTGCCAGCATAAGAAGCTTATTGTTCTTCGAATTCGCTTTTTACCCACTAATCCTGCTTTTTATTCTTGATCTGCGTCCATATTGCCCTAGGTATTTGCAAAGGGGGATACTTGCATTGTTCTGGCGCGTTGGTCCTAAAAACCCTTGAAAGATTGACATGTGAATATAATTTTTTCCTCATTTTTTTCGGTTCAGCTAAAAATGTAGCATTTGAGATTTTTCCTTTTCTTTTTTAACGATTTTTTGACTTCCATTTCTTTCAAGAAAGAACTTCAACTTTCTGCATTCTTTGGCTTTAACAAGAGCAGTTATGCGTGATTTCTTTCGATGACTGTGGCCATGGCTGTCAGCGTGGAAAACGAAATTAACGATTTGGTTATGCTCTTCAAATGTTGAATATATATATATCCCTGGCTAGGAGACGACCAAAGAAAGGTGTCTTGGCTCAATTTCTATGGGTAGCTTTTCACAAGAAGAACATAATTCTTGAAGAAGCTTTTGTCATGATTTTTGACTGCAGCTAAATAGTTATGCGATGTGATGCCTTTTCGGGGGGCTTCGCTGCCTTCTTTGCTGCCGGCCATCGCCTCCACATCATCAGCACCAAACAGCAGCAAAATCCGGTTGCGCCGCGGTTTTGGAGGGAGCTCCGCCGGGAAGAAATATGATAGACGTGGCAGGTGACAATAGCTCCCCCTCAAACCTTCCGACAAGGAGAAAGAGAGGGTTGAATGTCACAGAACGAACAAACCTTCGCTGCCCTCCTATTATGTCTAACCATCCCGAGTTTTTCTTAGTCAGCGTGGGAAAAACTTTGGGCATTGTAGACTGGCATCCTTTTTTTTTTGAGACACACAGCTTTTCTGTACGTCTCTCTTTTTTAAATAGTTCCCAAAGATGTACCAATCCATAAAATCGAGGAAACAAGTGACAAGGAACATTCCTCTCTAATTTCGTTTACTCAAATCACTGGCTCTGGCTAAGCACACGGTCCAATTCATAAACTTCGAAAATGTCATCCGTTTAAACTAAGTTCAAAACATTAAAATATTACTGTTATTCGTAATTCGCTATCTTGCTATTGTTATGCTGGTTCTTTATTTTATTGCATTCATTTTCGATTCTTTTTAATTTTGCTTTCGTATGTTTATGCACTGAACAACAACTTATGTTATGTTTTATTTCGTATATGTTTTATTACTACATATGTTATTTTTAGGTTTTGTGCACGAATTCTTCATATACTTTACTTTTACGTATTTATTATTGTTTTTATTTAGCATTTGTTTCGGTTCCATTTTTGTGCTTTTCTTATTTTGTTTTGTTAGATTTGACTTGCCTTCATGTCGTTCTTTCTGTCAAAAGCGAACATGTTTTTAGAGGGTGATGTGTGAATGTGTGGAGTAACGAAGCTAATCACTTTCGGTAGGAGGGCTTGGAAATTCTTTTGTGCCTAGCTGGAAATTGTTTGGAGCTTTCAGCAAGAAAATGGAGAAAAGAAGGAACTTAGAAGGCGCAAAGGAAGTGGTTTGGCGTCCTCGTATGTAATGAATTGTGTCTTTGGAAGTCTGATGTTATCCTGTAAGCTCGCAAGGACGGTGGAAGGAGCCAAAAGGCTGCATAGGGCGAGGCCCCCAAAAGAACCGTAATAATGGTATAGGAGTACTACTTGGGGGAATTCGGGTGGATGTATGGAGAAGCTTCGGTTGCGAGGCTGTGGATAAAAAGATGCTTTTGTGTTGTTCTTCACATTGAATAGGTACAAAGATTATCTGCAAAGCGAACGAGTTGGGTTTGTATAGAGACTCGGTAAGGGGGGAGTCTGATCTGGCAAGGCAAAAGAGAAAGAAAAGCTTTATCTAGTGCTTGTAGTTGTGTAGTAGCAGTCGTCGTAGTAGTACGATAGTGGGAGGAGTGTTCTTGCTTTCTTGCAAGTTCTTGAAGGCGCAGCACCCTGCTTTAATCTTCTTAACGAACCCGTGGGCTATGTTAGAGGGAAAAGAGAGGGGCATGCGGCCTTAGGGCTTCTAAAAAAGGGTTCGGGAACCTGATAATTGTAATAGATTAGGAGATTTCCAATTAAGGTAGGCTATAATGCATGTCGACCTACTAGACATTGAGTCATTTGGCTAATGGCTTTGCTGGGAATGGACGCTTTGCGTACACTTACTCTTAGAAAAGTCAAATAGCGCCCGAGTTATGTAATCGCTACATATAGTTAAGGCTCCTTAGTTCGTGTTTTCGGTATTCGCGGGCGAAGTTTTTGAGATTACATTCCTTATTTGGGGCCGAAAGACTCGCTATTCGCGGATCTTGCCGAAACGTGAAAAACGAAAAATTTCCAAATGCTTGAAGTCAATAAATCAGACTATAATACATGTAACAAGCTTCTTGTTTTAACGCAGTGGCTCTGAGAGAGGACTTTCTGAAATTGTTTCTTTCTTTTTTTCCAGAGCCATGGGATGGATCTCTTATTTTTCGTTGCATTTTCCCATATATTATTGTACGAATTATGTATTTTTTTGGCTCACACTAGTAGAATGAAAGAAAACTGAAGAACATCTTCTGGGACCGTCAGAAGGAACTATGAAGACAGATGACAATTATGCTATTGAAATTAATGAAATGTTTGCAAAACTAGTAGAAACAGAACTGCACCGGAAATTCTTTCAAAAATTTGGAACATGCTCTTAACAGAACTAAACAGACACAGTTGTTGTGTAGTCGTCATTCCAAAGCAAATTCGTGAAATTGAAGTCAGTATTATCATTACTATGGTAGTGTATAACAAATTATCACTTTTCCCCAGAAATTACCTTTATTGAGCAGCAGATTCCTATAACCAAGGTTTGCTAGGTAACACACCTGTAAGCACCTGTTCTCGTATTTATCCTTACTGGAAAATACGGGCACTAGGACGCATTACTATGCTTACGCGTACCTGCGTATTAAGGACAGGTCGATGCTAAAGAAGCGGGTGACAAAAGGGTAAAAAAAAAATTGTTCAAGGGTCGAACTGAGACCGTTATTTCGGTTGTCCGGGATAATTATCCGCTTTACGCAGGTTCAGTCTTAGAAGAAGTAGCCGTTGCAAGACACCTCTGCAGTGTTGCTGCGCCACTTAAGGGCGTATTAGAAGTGATTACCGTAGTGCGTTAGTAGGTGTTGCGAGCCAGTTTCGAAAGGAGAACATTGGAACTTAGACACCCACGAATATTTTCCCCGTTGAAGAAGCTGAACAACCAGTAAATCTTGGTGTAATACGGAAACTTTGAGTTGGAGGAAGTGAATTAAGGCAAAGATGACTAAGTAATTTCCGGATTGAGCCGTATACGTCGTTTCTTTGCGTGTCCCATACTTGTAGGAAGTTGGAGAGCGGATTGGGTAGAATGAGAAGTAGATTTGGAGGCTTGTCGACGCAATTACAGCGAGGGTAAAGGTACAAATTCAGTTTCGTTACTGGACAGTAACCGGGGTATTCCTTTTGTATTGCCTTTGAAAACGTAGGAAAATGAATCAATGCATGGCGGCTCCAGTTGATACACCCACAGAGAGAGAAAGAGAAGACAACTCAACGACTGAATCAAACAAGAGTCATTGAGTGTGGCATTACGTCCTCCTTTGTGGACTGACGTCCTTTTCCCCAGTATTGTGGGCAATTTGTGGCTTTTTATATGCATCGGTGCGGCATTCGGAGAGGGGAAAAAGAAGAAGCTGGGTTAATTAGGGCTGAATGGCTAATACGGGTGAAGAAACTACAGTATGTGGAACTGCGGCCACAATAACGCAAAGGTTTTGTTCGTTGCTCGAATTTTGAGGGCTAAACGAACTTATGAGGAGAGGAAAAGAAAAGGAAATGCTTGACACATTTTTTTGGGGTGAGTTTCCTCACAACGCGATGGTCTGGGCGATGGAGTGGGTATTGAGGTTAAGTTGGGTTGATTACGGTTAACTAAGCAGTTCTTTTGGACAGATAATGCCAGCTAGGACGAAGGGGGATATTTTTTAGTTGAGCGAAGTTAGGCAAACAAGATAGGGTAGCAGCGTTGTGTATTGTGGAAAGAATGAGCTGATATGTAAGCGAAAGTTGTCTATATTGCTGTCGCAGTAGTTTCGTTTTTTCTTAGCAGCCGATTCACTATAGAAAGCATTAAGGGAAGAAGTTTTGGACCAGGGACTTTTTCGAGGTGGACTTCAAAGAAAAGTCCCTAGAGGGAGGGAAAAGAGAAGGCAAAGGCTTGTGTTCTATGCAAAGTTCCTTCGGTTCTGGAGTTGTCTTTCATTTCTTGTCCATAAGAAAGCAGAAAAGGGCTGGCGGGGGCAAAACGAAATTGCATTTGCATGCTTTCCAATCTCAGCTATTTGGGTGTAATAGAATGCGCAAGGGTTTTGGCTGGGATTTCTGAGACTCTAACTCGATTGTCCTTTTTCTATTAAGTAAAACTGTGTGGAAAAGAAAGATTCTTTGACATTTGTTCTCTTTCAAAGTTTCCCCAACATAAGAACACTGTCTGGTGCATCCCGACCTTAAAAAGCGGAGTTTTGTACAGAAATATAGTTGCAGGAAATGTTTACCTTTATTTTTGGAGATTCTTGTTGCAAAAACGTCAGAAATCTTTCCGCTTCAAGACAAGTGCAATGCTCAGTTTTTTGGTCCAGCCAGGATTTTGGTCCGGCAGGGGAGGTGGTGAGTTTCGAAGGGGTGGAGGGTAGTCAATGTACAATCTATTGTACATTTGGTTTTCGCCTGTGTTCACCACTATCAAATACATGTCCAAATTTTAAGGGAGGGGTAGGAAAAAAAAGAAAACCCCTGGCTACGGGCCTGGAAGTAACACACTAAAATTCTACTCATAAATTGAGAGTGTTTTAAATGTCCTTATTTGGTGTAATTTTCAGTGATTTTCTCGTTTAATAATTCAGTTTCAAAATAACCCCATAGACCGCGTGGAAACGATCCAAGCAAATGACCCTATGCTAAATGGCCTGAACAGTATTCAAATGCACCCTTATTGCAAGTATGCGGTGTAATTATCAACACTTTTTCCCAGTTCTCCAGGGAGCAGGATAATGGTTTCTAGACTTCTTTTATGATTGGTGTTACACTTAGTATTCAGTACCACACTGGGCGTATCGTTCGAAAGCCTCGAGCTCGAAAAGTTCGTTCGAAGTACCGTACCGTAGTATAGCGCCCCTACAAGGCACTCGAGTGGCGCGCACTTCTGGAAACCCAGACTTAAGCTACACTGTAGGCTACCTTGGTAACAGCGAACGTTTCTACCAGGGGAGCTGCTGCGAGCATAGGAAGATTCATTGTTCGTATCAGTGAATCTATTACGCATTTGATAAATACGCAGCGAAAGTGTTTAAAACTTGATCTAGTAAACGGTCTCACCGACTGATATTTCGAATGTATTTTTATAAATTGTTTACTGTGCATTTTTAATACTTGATTTCTAATAACTATCTTGCTAGCAAATTAAAATCTGAAAACTCAATTTGCAAAAATGGACACAGGTGTCGTTTTTTAGCCCATCGTACCCGAGGAAGAACTATAAACTATTTTAAACGTTTTTCTGATTCAGTGATGTGGCCTCTGTAGCATAAATAAGTTAACTTGTCAATGAGAATTTCCTGTACTGAACACATATAGAGTGTGTATAAGTAGAGTGCGTTGCAGACTTGAGATTAGGGTTTGTAAGGGTGGGCGTTACCTTGTTCTGGTAGTAAACACGTTAAGAAGCTTAATTTGCGGCCTCTTGATGCCATATCATTTGTTCTTAAGATGTCCAAGAGTTCTTAGAAGTACGTATCGTTTATTGATCCGTAATGCGCAATCAAATTGTAATAAAAGCGTGGATGTTTACACATTAGCTGGCCTTCAGATTTTGGGGTCAAGCTGGACTTAAAACGGCTCTCACGCGAACAAGGACTGTGAGTATTTTTTGGTTAGTATTTGTTATTCTAAGAACTTTGGTGGCTAAAGTTGAGAGATGGAAATATGAAAGATAATTGGAATGGGTACTCTGGCAGGACATCGACGTCTCTGACTTACATAAGACAAGGACTGAAAAGTGAGATGCCTAATTTTCCTGTTCACCTAATTCCTTCTACGCTTTAGTCTTCGTATTGTTAATCGTCAGTACTCGGCGCAAATAAATAAACAACGACGCAAGCAAAAGATCTTTATTAAAGTCACGGCATACGTCATTGCATTCGGCTTGGTTATTTGCAATTATTTAAATCGTTTTAAATCATATTGACTTTATTTTCTGTAAATTTTGGGGTGTAGTTCCTCAGACTTATTTGAATTGACCTTTGGATTGAACTCGTTCGATAAGAAAATAGTACTCCATATGCTTACCAGTGCATGCCATTTAGAAACTATGTTACTCCAAAGTTCACGTTCATCTCACACAGTTTGAGTAACAATGGTTGCAACCACAGTATAAGGGTTACATAGTAGGATGACAGGGATCTCTCTCAATATTAAAGTTTTCTGCCTGCTTCCTCGGTCCCTTGAGTACATTCAGGTAAAAGGCCGGAGTAGAATAGAATACGTTCGCAAACCGACATACCAGTACAAGTGCAGCTCCAGAGTTGTCCCGACGGTTCAGAAAGCGTTTGGTTTAAATCTATTGCTTTAAGCACAACACAAACACACCATAAACTATTTCGCGTTACCCAGGTTGTACCACGAGGACGCAGCCTATTTTGCAACCCATATATAGGTTAGTAGGCTATAGTGTAAAGGTTCAACAATATCTGCTATAAAATACCTCTGTATGTAAAGTGTTTTATTATGTTATAGGTCCTTGTCTATTATACGCCCCAAAACTAATGCAAAAGTTTCACGAAAAAAATCGCGGGTTTAATTTACGTTATTTAATGTAAAATTAATTAATTGTAAGTAATAACCCTAAATTTTGTTGCTAAATTCGCTTAATAAATTTTACTAATATATTTAATAATAATTTGCATAATAAATTGTATATCTTAACTCGAGCGAACAAACTAAAAAAAAATAGTCAAGCAGAAAATGTTCGCATATCAAGTCAGATGAATCAATCAGCTTAAGCTTAGCAACAATAGCATTAATTAGTCCTAACTCGCTAAAAGACTCCTGATAAGTTTCTTGAAAAACCGCTTCACATTTCGAAAGATATTGAACAAAGGCTTCACTAAGGTCGCTTAGTTTTGTGCTTATGAACTTTCCTCGGTGTACATATGAACTAATGCTTGGGCAGTGTGCACTTACAAGAACAAACAAAATATTCTAGTGTAGGCATGCACAATTTAACTAGCTTAACTGCTATAAAAAGCCAAAAACAAACTATCTTAACTACATTAAAATATAAAAATGTTAATGTCGAAGGTCCTAAAATTACGTAAGGTAAAAATAAGATTACTCGAAGATGATTAAGGTGACTTGAAAATCTGTATTTCGTCTTGAAAATGACAAATAACTGCGTCGCGCCAAAACAAACGGGAAGTTTGATGAAAAACAGGAATTGCAAATGAGTTATCGTGAAATTTTTAACACAGTGCACAGAAGCACGAAAGCAATTGGAATGGTTTATGTAAAAAAAAAGTCATTTATATGATTCGTGTTAGACATAGAAAGCAGGGGAAAGGTAGGAAAAGAAAGTTCTCCAGTCCCCCGTTTTCGAATATTATTCTTCCCTTTGTTAACTTTTCCTTTCCTATATTAGGAATGCCTACTCTGGGTACGATGGACAAGTCCGTGAATTCCTGCCCTCCTATCTTGGCGAGTACCCCCATATCCTCTTGAGATTGAGAGAGGCAGAAAACTTTGAGAGATAGCCGTGTTATTCTACTGTTTAACCCTTATACTGTGGCTGTAACTTTGACTGTGCCCTGTTTTTTATGATTGTGCCACCTAAGCAGCGCCGTATATTGTACTGGGCCCAAATATGATTTTCTACCATTTAGTACCGTACATTGCTGCCAGTACAGGCACTGGATTAGTAGCCTGTGGGGAAGGTTATGCGTCCCTTGAGACACTAGTTCTTTTTTTTTGTCGGGTGGGGTGAGGAGGAAATTGTAGGTCGTGGTCAGGCTAAGGGTAACAAAAAATGTCGTCTAGCCAATGTCGGGTTGGTACTTTTATGAAGAAATGTTGAGACCAGCGCCTCGTTTTATTTTTCTTTTTTTTTTTCTTTCTAGATCAGCTTAGTTAAGTTAGGCTCCCCTTTTATAACTTCCAAAGGGACATGTGACAGAGTGATCTTTCTTCTCTTGTGTAAAGCCTGGTGGGTTTTCTGGAGCGCCACAGTACAGTGCAGTACATTACTGGCTGGCAGTTTTACCTTAGCTAGTGTGTTTTTCTACATTAAGTCATGTTACTGCCAGAGCGGCAGACGGTAAAACTTTCTCGTGCTGGCTGTTGGGGAGGATGTATTATTGCCTCGGGGTTGCTTTATTTTCTCTGTGTGTGCTCCACGTCTTTTCTGCTATTATAGGAAGGAGAATGAGCAGTTTGGGCCCTCCTCTTTTTGAGCGGGAGGGTTTGACGCCCTATGTTGCTTCACCGGTTAAAGGGCAGGCCAGTAGTGGTAGTAATGTAATGCAAAAGCTCGTAAAGCAAGACTTGTCACAGGTGTGCCGGGAGCCATGTGTCTGACTGGTATGAGTTGTGACTGGAAGCGCCAAAGCCATCAGCCTGATGGAAAGTGCAATAGCGACGGCAAAAGTTTGCTGCCCCTTTTTCCTTTTTACACGACACCCTCCCCTTTACTCATTGCAAATGACTTCCCCAACACTGCGAAAGCTAACAGCAAATAGCCATCCTGCGCAGCAATGAACCTGGTCGGCACTCACGCTCACTCACGTTCTTCGCCGCAGTCACAAATATGACAAAATGTGACCACCTTGTGTTATTAGCTAGACAACTGCCCCATATATACTCTTTGGAGGAGCTTTTTTGCTACTTTTTTATTTTTTTGTTTTATTATTATTCATTTCGTGTTGGTCTGTTTCCACCGTCCTTTGGCTTTTCCTAGCAAACGTGCTCCTGTGCCACTTATGGGAGGAATCGCAAGAAAATTCCATGGGGAAATAGTTTTGCTTTGGTTTGTATTATTACCTCGCAGCTGCTCAACACTTTCTTTGACATTAATTTTTCTTTTTGGGAGAATGAAATGTTCGGGTGGCAAAGGAAAAGAAAGGAAGTAAAGAAAGATAGCCTTAGTTCGTCTAGAAAGAAAAACGTCCTTTTTTGTTGCATACTGGAGGCAATAGACTATCACTCACACATGAGTTGAGATTCTTTTTTAGTGTGTGTGGTCACGGCCAGCCATTTTTTTTTTCATTTTAGCGACCCTTTTCTGGCTTTATGTGTGGAGAAACTTTCGGGGGCGATATGGTATTGTTGTTGTTGAGCCCATAGGCGAGTTAAAGGTGAGCCCTTTGTTGGCTCCTTAGGGTGACGCGATGCTATTGTGACAGATTCTCGGCCGTTAGTGTGACAAAGGCTGTTTGTAGTCGTTTACTTTTTAGAACACTTTTCGATATTTTTTTCTAAACTTCTAGCTGTTATTCAGAATGTTATTTAAACTTGCGTTAAGTATCGTAAATTTTATTATTAGATTATTAAATTTATTTGCAGCATTTGTATCCCTTTTGCATAATTTTTTCATATCGTTATTTGGATTTTATCATTTTCATTTAAAAAAAAATCCACGCTCATTCATATGCCATTGTCGTTTAAAGCTTCGCGAAAGTTTGGATTTTTAGCATAATCGAAAGACTAGGTGAAAAGGGGGTCACAGTATTACTTCCCGCCCTCCCCGTTAACCCTTCTATGTAGCGCTAGTAATATTTGGTATGTCTTTTGCTTTGTTCGCCTTTGGTTGCGTTTGAGCATCTCCCGAAGCTTTTGTTGTCACGACGACGATTCAGAGAGCTTAGATATCGTTGGTGCGAACCTCTTATGGGGGAACTTAAAAAAAAATGAAAAGGAAAGAAAGGGTTCGTGTGATAGTTTTTAAAAGAGCTCCTTTTCTCACTTCTCCACGTACACGGTTATACTGTCTTCGTCAGCGTAACAATGCGTACGGCCATAAATTAAAAGTATACTAATCCGACACGTCTGCATGGGCCAACCCCTTAACGTATTACGACACACAAGGAGACTTAACTTATAACTTTTCCTAACTTCCCACGACATCCCGCAGAGATCTCTGGACTTTGTATGAATACCTGATTTCTATTGCGTTCCTTTTCTAATTTAAAAGTCACATACTGAAGGAACGTAACTGCAGGACCAGAGGGAAGAAGAAAAGGTATGACAGAAGATGAAAACTTTAAAAAGGGTATCATTGTCCCTTCAGTGAAGGCGAAAAGGCATTTGAATAACGCTGTTTTTTGTTACGGAGGGAAAAAGGTTTTACTTGTACCTCCTTTAGATTACATAAATTAGGATAACTGAAATTTTGCCGGGGTCTGGTATGTAAACTGTTCGGTAATTCATAAAAAAGAACAAACGTCCTTATGACCGCGTCAGCCCACTAGCATGAGCAGTAGTCCACCACCTCCTCTCGTGATTAGCCTACCCCAATACCTACAGTAACGCTTTGACAACGGAAACTCTCATTGCTGGGTAATGTGGTGCGCGCATAGCATGGCAAAATGCAGCTTAAATTCCACTTTGATTTTAAATGTAAGAAATAAGTTAGAATTAGTTTAGGTGGATTTAATTTGATGCAAGCAGGAGTTGCTGTTTGAAGATTAATTTGTTGTTAGTTGAGTTTTAAACCACATGGTAAAATAATAAGCACTTTTAAAGTTATTCGCCAATTTATGTAGCAGCTTGATATGTTCCAGAATAATTAGCATGCAAAAAAGTAATAGCAATATGATCTATTACTTATTGTGGAGGTCTATTTATAGTAAAATCTCTTCGCAGTACACACACATATAGTTTATGGCTTACATGATTATACCGCCTCTCTTTTTGTAAATTGTTCTAAGTTTGACTAGGGTAAATTATCTTACGGGGTTCTAACAATAGTTTTGACAGAAAAGGAATGAACTTGATTACATGAAGAAGAAGACATACAGCGTGAAAGATGTAAATAAATCTCCAGATAAGGATTTCTCACTAGTGCCTGTAGTAATGCATACAATTGGAAACGCAAAAAGTTAACGCAGCTGGAATTTTTGCTTTTAATTTTTTTTTTCTTTTTGATGAAATTTGATTGAATATCGAATGGAAGACTTTTCAAATTGATTACAAAGGATTCGGCTTAGAAAAAAATATATTGTAAAGTATTTCAAGTTTATTGGAATTGGAAAAGTTGTTGTTAACTCATACTTATTGACTTGTGTATCCTTTGAATTTGCACAGGCTCGGAGCATAAATACATGTTGCCAAGGCCGTATTTAAGGGTGGTTAGTGGGGGCTACCCCCTTATGATGCATGTGTGTCGACATGTGATGTGGGGACGTGGTGCAAGTTTCTTAACGAGTTTCAGAGAAAAGGGGGTGAGGGTGGCACAGGTAACACTACTGTAATCTGAGCTAAGTTTTCTTACGCATTAAATTAAGGCAGAACATTCAATAACGCTTCCGGGGACGATCTCCCTCTCACCTTCACCATCCCTTCTGAAGTACTTCTCCCTCGGGGCTTTGCCTATTGTCAAGGTCTTCTGTAACTACACCACATTTGAGGGAGTGATGTGTTTGACTCGTTTCCTGGTTATCGTGGCTGGTTGCCTGTTAAGCCGGCTTAGATGCTTCCGTGAATGCCCCGAGTCGTATACTAGTAGTAGCAATAGTTACACAGGCATCTCAGATTCATTGTTACCCGAGTTTCCTTTTCTTGTATTTTTTTTTTTACCTTTCTTCTCTTTGTGGGATCTTTTCAGAAAAGCTTTCCTAGCATTGCAACTTTGAGGAGAAGACCAAGGAACAGCATCTTTGAGGGTATTATTGGGTATGAGAAGCGGAGCAGATCTTGTCTTTTTTATCTCTTTTTTTTATGTGTGTGTAGTTTCCCTTGTGTTCAATGGTGTACTCAATCAAACAAAAGCTACGCGCAACATCCCCCAGAAAAGTGTTGGGCCTTTTCTGTGTAGGTTACAATGTTTTCTAATAATAATTTGTAGTTGTAATTTTGCAATGCATGCTTCTTTTTCGTAATATACGTAAGGTGGTTATTGGACTTTCTTATTTCACATGATTGAAATGTTATTTTAAGTCTAATATCATCGAGATCAAACATGACCAAAATACTCCCACATTTGCCATTTCCTTTGTTGTTACACTTAATTATTCTTTGTGTTGAAGATTCTTAGGTCCATTAGAACACAAGGAAATTGAAACAAAAATGAATTCAAATTGAAAATCCTTCCCCACACCTTGAGTCTGTTGGAAGGCAATGGTCGTAACAAATAACACATTAACAATTTGCTACTTTGCTTAGGAAGAAATTAGGGTACTTGGCTTCATTCTTTACAGTTCTTTGATGTTTATTTAGTGGGAAAAACCTACATACTACACCGTAAAAACGGGTTCTCAAAACAAGTACTTTACGTCCTAAAATGAGTAGTTGATATTCATAATTATAATAGATAGTCGAAAATAACTTTCTCTACCGATCGAATGTTTCTACGTGTTTTTGAATGTCCATTTTATGGTTTTGTGCACGTTTCTGTCATTTGTATCCTCGCAACTCCGTGATTAATCACTTTGTGTTTTAGATTTTTGTCTCTTTATTGATTTTTTTTCAGTGACTTCTGTTGGAAATTTTGCTTATTTCTTGCATGGACTGTTTTCCCATCCCTTTTTATGATTTTTTTTACTTTCTTATTTTCTGTTTTCTTAAGATTTTAGTATGTCCATTTTGTGATTCCTATGTAACTTGTTTTTTGTTTGTGGTTTGAAAAATACGTAATGATAATCGTGACACACTTTGATAACTATTACAAAATAATAAGCACTGATAAATATGATATTAACGCAAATATTTAGTTCTCCTATATATTCGTTCGGAGAGTTGGAAACTTCTCATTTTGAGAGCTTAGATATAGCTCTTTTGAGAATCATCCTCACCTCTATTTTTGAGAGCAAGACTGGTGCCCATCGCTTTGAGAAACGTTTTCTACTCATTTAATAAGTTTTTTTTTTTACAGTGTACATGTAAAACAAGTGATTTAAACGGATGTAATATGATTTCTATTAAACGTGTGTATTTTGTAAAGGTGTATTTTCAGGGCCGTAGCCAGGACCTCGGTTGAGGGGTGAGAGGGGGGCGTTCAATACGCAATTTCGTAAAAGGGTACTGTGCATACAATTAGAGTATATAGGTCACAGTAGATTATATAAATCACAATAAATAATATAAATCACAGTACATAAATTACAGTGTGTTGATTTATTTTGATTTAAATGTCGTGTGACTAGCATGAAAACTCTACCTAAGCTTAACCAGCCAACCTAACCTAACTAAGCCTAACCTAGCCTTCCTTAACTAAACCACTACGCAACCTAGCTCCACCACTCAGTGTCTAACGTAAATAACTTTGCAACAAAGTTTGAAGAAATTTAATTCACTGAATAATTCACTACATTTATATTTAAAAAGCCATAAAGGTGAAGGGGGAGAGAGAAACAGGTGGGCTACACTCTACAGGGTGTTTAGATAGTCCCAATACATCTCCATTCTTTTGCTTGTAACAAGTAAAAGTCTTAAGAAAAAACTAGACCCATAAAAAATAAATTTGCGAATTATAATGTATTTTTTGTCCGTAAAATGTGACTGGCAGTGGATGTGGTCGGACTTTTCTATCATTGTTGCAGTTCCTTAAGGGTCCGAAAGATGGCAATTATCACAATTATATCTCGGGGTGAGTCCCGAACGTTTTGTAACTGTCTCCGAATTTTTTTCTTAAGCCTTTTTTATTACAAGCAAAAGAATGAAGGTGTATTGCGACTTTCTAAACACCCTGCACAATGGTCTGCGAAGTCTCGCTTATAATAAGATTTTAGCATCTTTTCTTGGGCCCTTTAGTTTTAGCACGTTGTACAGAGGGAACGTGCCTGTATGAAGAACTTGGTCAGGAAATAGGTTGAAAAGGAGGGACTAATTGAAATAGAGCAAATGCATGGAGCAGAACAAGTTGCTGATTAGTTGTAAGTTTCGTTCAAGGTCGGTATCGTTCTTTTCGCACATTCATTACACTCTGTGAGTTTTCGTGTTAATTTTACTCTCATTTATCCTTTTTTCCGATAAGGCAATGTCTTCGTGGAAAGCTGGAATATACATCTCCATATAGCGGTTACACTATGTTCAGCTGATAGTTATGCGTTCAAGGAAACGCAAACAAAGTGCGATTTGCTACAGCTGACCCCAGTCTTTTCTATCTCTTAGTATCTTCTGTATATACAGAATATATATTAGTAGCGTGTGATACTCCAGCTTTTCTTAGGGCGCTCTGTCATCACGTAGTATATGATGGGGCAATCCGACCGAAGACTTACAGTGTGAAGCCATGTAAGTTATTACATTGAACACTTGGGAAGAAAGAGTGGCTTTATCTTCACATAGCATGTGTGTTCAGGCTTCTCTTACACATTATTACCACAACCACCTCCTTGCATGTATTCAGTCACCCCACTGGGTGGAGAATTCACACTTTGGAGTCCAAAGGATTTACGCGAACCCCTTTTTTGTTCACAAGTGAGCATTGATATAACCCGAGTCATTCAACTGGAACCTATTGAAAAGTTCGAAAATGAAACTCGGCAAGTCCACTACAGAACTTCTTGGTGAGGAAACAATTATTAAGCGTTCTATTTGCATAAACAGGGCTCAATGTGGCATTTTGCATCCTAAAAGAGCACTAGGTGCATACAAGATATCTATTTCACCCCCACCACAGAACCCGAAGGGCTTATCGTACTTAATACAAGTTCTTCCCGCCCTGAGCAGTTTAATGTGGGTTTTCTCTTTTTGGAGGGTTGCGTCTATATTACAATGTACAGCTCACGGATTTTTCTTGTCGCTCATCACTCCATAATGTCTCCATCCATTTGAGGGCTAATGTGTTACTGTGTCCCTACAACCCCACCCTCCATCCCACCTCCTTGCGAACAAGCTCCATTTTTCTGTCGTTCTGTGGGACTTGCCCAGTTTGCTACAATGCAAGACTGTTCTTAGGGGTCTCTCTCTCGCACACACATGATGACAAGCATAAGCGATTAGTGATGGATTGCATTTCATAAACAAGGACTCATTCGGGCAAAAGCAACTAACGTCAGCACTTTGGGACTCGCGTCCAAGGGGATTTGTTTCATTTTTCCGGCGTGGCATTCTTAGACTATTCCCTACTTTCAACCCCCCCTGCCCCCACCTTACCCCCCTCCTTCAAAGAAAAAAATATGCAATCGACTGGTTTTCACCAACATCAGCAATATAGCTTGTCCAGCTGCGAAAGTCGTTGGGAGGCCATTGTGTTCTACTACACAACGAGCTTGCAGGGGGAAAGGGGGGGTAGGGGGCACTAGTGTTAAATCTTCTGTCAGCGAGGTTCCAAGTTAACTGGAAACTCGTTCATTAAACGTTATCTCCCGATTAGCTTATCAGGTGACGGCAAGGGAAGGAGCCAACAATGGGTTCGAACGGTGGACGAAAAACGAAGCTGTCGTCCGTCTTTTTGACTAGGCAGGATGAATGAGGTCCAGGGTTATGCATGGCCAATGAGGTTAGCCTAAAAGGAATTGTCAATGCACATCGATGCAAGATATCAGACAAAAACTTGGCTTAAAAAGTGGCAGTTATCGGTAGTCATTGCCATCGTATTGTCACCTCCCTCGTTTTGGCGTGGAGGTTGGGCAAGTTGACCCATGTTTTACCCCATAAGGGAGACGAGGAGCTGGGGTGAAGGACGATCTCGTTCTTTCTTATTCACGTGATCAAGTCTATTTTTTGTGTGTATGATGATAGTGAGGGTCTACTTTTCTATAGTAGGTTTATCTGTGAAGGCTGAGCTTGGTAGTTAGGCGGCCGTAAGTAACAGCGGCAGTGAATAGTGTCTTATCTCAAGGAAGAACCGAGTGTGTATACCTTGAGTGTATGTAGTTACGGAGTACGGTGATGTGGGGGGCTTCATCCCGGACTGCATTGGCAACGGCAATGGGAATGAGATGTCGATGTCACAGCCCGAAACGATCTATCGTGGGTGTCGACACTGAGATGCAATTATTGTGGATGGGAGAATGGAAAGGCGGTCCATGCCGACCTGCCACCAACCTGATGGATGAGCCTTTACCACTTGCACACACACATACACACATGGATGTATTCTTGGTAGTTACAAGAGAGAGCTGTTACGGTAGCTTACAACATGAAAGTGAACCAAAGAAAAAATTCAAGCATTCGAGGGCCAATACGTCCGTGGGGGAGAAAGAGTCACAGAAATGGATTAAAACCGCCAGAGCGACTCAAAGAAAAAGAACACTGGCGTGCCTACAGGACTTAGGAGAGAACAATTCTCAGCTTGCCATTCAACGAGTGGCTCCGTGAACAAGGGTAATTCATTGTTGGTAACAGTGGATGTTCAGAAACGGTGCGTTCAGAAAGAGTACGGGCGCAGGTCTCGTCCAGGTCCCGCATTACGATGTGTTTTGATTTGGAATTGACATTTATTCAAATTTCCCCATAGTTTAATAGTAAAATATCGTAGAATTTGCCCCTAAACAAAGAATATTTTCCGAGTAGTACGTTTAGGTACTAGTGTAAACAAAGGGAAAGTAAAGATTCTCTTAACAACCTTACACTAGAAACTCTCAACCCCCGTGTAAAGGGCATTTCCACTTTATATTCTCGTAATGAATAAGACATTGCCCCCGTATTGACTCCTAAGCCCAGCGACCGGATTTTTGTTGAATGTGCCAAATCTACCGTTAATAATACGTGGCTTTAGCTAAAATCATGGAGAAAATATTCATATACCTTGTGCAAAATAAGCCAAGATAGTGCAAAATGTGCTTCGTGTTCTTCATCGGCCGATTGAGAACTAGGAAGTGCAAAACAATGAATATTTCGTTGTATTGACTTTTTTGTGCTGTTTAGCGGTCTTGGTGTTTCCTCGTGGAACTTTGCTTAGCACTTTCTCGCACTGAGTGCAGTCTACGTCGTGCATTATGACTTCAATGTAAAATAGCCTCCTACTGATGAATCGCGGAGGCGTGAGGTCACAAGGCAATGGCATTAAGGGTGATAAAAACTCGGCTCGGTCTCTGTTCGGCCTGCTAGACTTCTTAGCAAGCCGGGCCGAGCCGAGTTTTCGTTATCCCTATATGAAATGGAGCACTAGAAACGCACCCAGTATTCTCCAGGGGATTTTTTTTTTTATTTAGCTTCTATGCGCGCCAGGTTCATATCGACGCACCTGTGAGTTGAATGAAGCGTTTTGATTTCATATAGCAGCGGCACCAATTCAGGACTCAGGTAGGGAGCACAAACTAGAAAATCTAAGAGACCAATTCAATTGATCTTATCTGCAATGCTCTTTGAACTGTTGCATTTTTTTCGCTGTTTTTGTGTGACCGTTTCGCGGCAATAGGCGTAAGAATACGCCAGATGCCAGTAAAAAAGAAACAGTTGCATTTTATTGAGTCATGGGGTGCAACTGTACCTCTTTCAGTTTAAGGTGCACGGGTTACACAAAACCAAACGATGCCGACGGAGGGCAAAAAGTTAGGTTGCATTGACGGTGCATTCAGCAACTAATATAGAATTCAAATAGCGTTTAACTGTCGTGAAACTAGCCAAGAGCACTAGTTTGAATAAAAATACTCGTTGCGGTTGTAAATACAAGACTGTAGTTGGCTATGCAGTATAAGACTCTGGCTTTACGCCCAAGCCAACCTTCAATATTAGCAAGCGGGAACGTCCCCTGTTCTGTCTGAGAGCAACGAACAATTCCACTTCGAGGGGTTGCAGGGCAGCTAGACACATTCAGGTGTATCCAGTAACGTACTGTCTTTCTGTCCTGTATTTTAAAATAATGCTGATCCAAAATTATGTGTTTTTCTATTTTTCTCTACTTTAGTGACCAATCACTTTTACTCTACTGCTGTAATTGCTTATTTTTTATTCCTGTTTGCCTTTTTAATTAAAAATTTGAATTGGTTTACGTCCGTTCTTTGGGTTTATGTGTTTTTTATGTATTTTTTAAAAAAATTTCTTTTATTAGATTCGATAGGATATATTAAAAACGATTCTTTTAAATATTTAGAATTAATTGGTATAATATGTAAGGGAAAACGAGTTTTTGTGTTATGGAGGAGATCACAGTCTAGCAAGTGTTAATCTATTGCGTGTGGATGGTTCGATGTGAAGTTCTCACGCATCTTTGTGCATACAGCTAACACACGGAGTGTTAACGAACGCGGACGACAAGTCGCTGAAAGCTGTTGTCCGGCATCCCTGAAGTATGTATTGGTTATTATAATTTTTTGGGTGACACTAGCTCTGTCTTAAGAAATTCCTTCATAAAAGGGGCAGGGAACTGGTAAACGTTTGTTGATCTTGTAAACCAAGTCTTCTCCTCCACGGGTGTCCTGTTCCGTCTGCCCCCCCCCCCCCCTCTGCAGGCATCTTTTGTCGTTACATTGATGCTTGTCTACACGCTCGTTGTCACTTTTGCCTTGACTTGGGAGACTCCTCCTTCCTTGGCGCGTACTTTTCTACCTTTCCTCGGTGTTAATCCATTTAAGACCAGTGGGTCTTAATTTGTACGCGGACACAAAGGACAGTCCCACAAAATACAGTCGGGCTGAGAATTAACTCTTGGACTTGCTTTTTGGTGCGAGTAGCCAGTTGGCGTCTTTTGAAAGAAGTTGCAGTATTTTCATTGATCCTAGGTTGCTCCAGCTGTTGGAAATGGGCTAGTTAAAAACAAAGCTGCGCTAACGTATTGGGTTGGGTTCACTGTTTCGGAAATTTCGTTGTTGAGCTTCCGTGCCAAGCAGCAAGAATGTCTGTAAGTGAGCATTATCCGCGCAGTAAGCGAGGTTAAAAGTGGCATTTCTTCACTTTTTTCCTTGTTTGCGGGATCATGCCGTTCCATTTCACTCCCCACCCCCGCTCCCCCACCTTTAGTCCCCTGGCCACCATGACAGACGCAAAAAGCCCCCGAGGCTTGATTAACGACTGGGGGCATTAAGGTCCCATTGACAAAAAGCGGAAGCCCTACACGGATGACTTGACTGCCAATTGTTTTAGCTTTATGCTCCCGTACCCCCCGTCGTGCTTGAAAAACAGTACATTTGTTGCCGGAAGTCTTGTGACCCGCAACTTGTCGCAAAGCTTTAATCCGCTTTCCATGCTTTGCATTTCTTTGCAAACCTGGCGCCGACAGGACAGAAGGTCAAATACAAGTGATATAGGGATAGAAATAGACAGAGAAGGGGAAAAAGTTCTTGGGTTTTGTGTGTACCTAACAATTTGAGTTTTTGTGATAATGGGTTTTTGATGTGTTGGCCGTATTGGCACATCTGGAATCTTCAATGCGGCGTTAATTAATCACGCGCCGAGACCAACAAGCCGTTCCTGTTGACAGGTCAGGAAATGCGCTCATTCACGGAAGTCGGGAAGAAAGCAGCCAAAACAAAAATTGAAGATTTTTTCTAGGAAGAAAATAAAATAAAAAAAGGCTTAGAAGCCCCTGCAACGCTCTTGCCAACTTAAAGGCTGGAAAATACCGCTAAGCGTATATGCTAAAGAGATTTGAAGTTTCCTGCAACGACAGCACGTGGATTAGGTATTGGTGGATTCCCCTTGGTACGTTCGCGTTAATTATATCCCCATACAACGGTCAAACACCGGCTTAGGTAGCACACCCGCTCAACGTAAAACGGTTTAGGTACACACTTACGTAACCGAAGCCAAGGCAGTAGCCAAATTCCCATGAATGAAATCTTTGTTAAACAGCTAATCTATAACATGAGAGATGAACTTAGTAACAAAGAAAAAAGAAGAAAAAATTCATTCATCGCTTTTTACACTGTGCAACCTATTGGTATTTCTGAACGAGGTTTAAGGAGTTAAGTTCATTCATAGATCAGATTTTAAGATCGAAGCGAACCTAATCGCATTTTTAGTGAATGACAAGGACTTACTTACTTTTTGGGGAAAAATATTCCACGGTAGTTCCAGATGTCAGTGAGGAACAGAGGTTGATGAACTTGCACGTAAAGCAATGGAGCCAAGGAAACGTACTGTAACGTTAAAGACAGTGTTTGCGTGGCAAATCCAATACCACGTTGTATACAGCTTATTGAGAGATCATGCAGCATATAAACTACATTTGAAAGGCAAATTATATTTTTTACGTATACCGTACCATACTCTCACTCAGATATTCAAAATATTCAAATCAATGATCTCGAGAGGTTAACGCACTACGTACTATCAACTTTACGCTGTTGGAAAAATAAGCCGTGGATTCTTATCTAAGGTTAAGCTGGTAAATACCGTGAACAAGTTCGTTCATCAGTTTTCTGATTAATACAAAGCTAAACCTTTCAAAGGCGATCGTTCCTATTCTAGTAACTCCCTTAACCGGAAAAACGTAACTTCGCTCCCGAAAGCACACGTATGCTTGTAGTAGTCAATCTACAAATCGATTTGTCTATGTACGATTGTATTTCAACAATCCTACATACTACAGACTACATCGATTTAGGGAAGTGTTATGTACTGTACTGAATTACAGCGCAGTAAGCACTTCTTGGCCTAAGAAAACCACGAGAATCTATACCACATTGGACTGAACGACAATGGAGTTTTCAGTTTCCTATGTTTTACCTTGGCCTATAGCTCAATCTTATGTTCGTGAGAGAAATGGTTGATACCACAATGAAAGTTACATGACCTTAGCGTAGTTTTTTTTGGTGTTTTCTTATGTTCGGATACTGTACAACAGAGCTTTTCAATGTTTTCGCCTATTACCCAAATCCTATCAGAAAGCCTTCATTAGCCAAGAGCAGTACTTTAAAAAATAATAATGAAATCAAAATCAAGTTTAAGACCATGATGTACTGTATACTACCTTAGCGAGCGATAACGGGAATTACACGCCAAGTGGTTCATAACACGACAAAATTAACCTGTCGGAAAAATAGACAACGCCTGGTTACTATGGTCACGCCAAATATTTTATTTATCCTCTTTATGTATTGTTATATCATTAATGTATTATCTTACGACTGCTGTTTTCCTTAATAGTTGTTCTCTTTGTATATGATTATCTTTCCACTGTTTTTACTTTTACGCGCGATCAGAATAAAAACTAGAACTAGAAAACTTCTACCCCCACCTACACGAGAACTGAGACCTTTTTGCCTCGTCACAAGTTTTTTGTGTCCCAACTCCGTGTGCGAACATGATTAGCATTCCCAATTGGCTAACGTTACACATTTCCCCCGTGTAGACCCTTATGAGGGTGGATGATCAAGGACTACTATCCTAAAAAATTCTGTGATGTTAAATTATGGTCACGTATTACTCCCTCACCCCCACCTTCCCTGCTTGGGGTACTTTTCTGCCATAGTCTTCTCGTTTCCGTGAGGAATACCAAACCCCCCAAAAATGACCGAAAAATGATCTCTGTATTACTTGCTCCGCTAAATGTCAAATTAGTCTACTGCGCCCCCTTTTTCACCCTCCTGTGGTCATTTTCCAGCCCGGGTTGGCTGACATGGGACAGTACTACGTGAATTCAATACAACAAGGTCCAAGTCGCCCAAACTGACCCTCCACCCACCCCACATGGTAAAAAAAAAGAAGCAATCCCTGGGTTAGTGTGAGGTAAGAGAAGTATTCTTGGCGTGACTATTTGGCAAAGGGCGGCGGAAAGGGGGCCAAGCAAGGCACACGATGATGTGTGTGTGTCAGGAAGGGGCGGTGCTCCCTATCACGGACCAAGACTCAAGACAAAGACAAAGGGAGTTGGAAGACAATAGGGGAAAACAATGCGCAGGTGCTAAAATCCCCCACCGCGTCGGTTTTGTTATTCCAAGAGAATAATAGCAGGAAGGGACTTTGCGCCCAATGGTCCCTGGCTGCCTAGCCAGCCACCTCATTGGTCCCCGTTGCAAGCGGGAGTCAGCGGTTTGAGGAGTACAAAAGAAAAACACTCAGAACGCGGGAGTTGCCCCTTAGTTGGAGCAAGACAGGCCTCCCTCCTCCTCTCCTCCGTTTCTTTCTTAAGAATTCCGCCTCCCCTGTCTCAGAAGTACAATAGCCTGCCAGCTCCTCCTGGCCTGGCTTTGCTATTGTTCCTGCGCCTGACTTGGAAGGAAAAAGAAAAGGCTGGTCTTTGCCAAAAAGCTAAGGCGCCGCCGCTCACCGCCAAATGCGGGTCGGACGCCCGTGACGCCCTCCCTTTCACCGTGACGGACGCACCTCCCACCTCTCCTATCGACCAAAAACTCCTTTTTTAATTTCGTTCTTTGTGTTTTGTGCCAAACGTAACAAAACTAAAGACATTTGCAGTTCGTGGACATGTAATAAATAGAAACGTCAATTTCCAGTGAACGAACTTTGATTCACTAACTAACTGTATCTACGCTAATTCGTGGATAATGAAAATACGGTAGCGAGCATTTAGTATTACCAAGTCGCCAACCGAACTCACGCCAAGTGGAAACGGAATGAGTAAAAACCGCGTTGTTGTCAAGAGATATAGGTAGAGAAATTTTATTAACTTTTATTTTAATGGAACAGTTTCCCGAGGGGGCGTGACCTGTGTGCTTAAAAGTAGTTTGTGTTGTTTTGTCAATTATTCTTAAGGAAGATTAGCCTTTGAGATACAAAACATCCGCTGTTGGGAGAGTGTGCATGACATAAGAACAAGTGTTGTCCAGTGGAGGGGTAGGATAATTTGTTGGCACCGAACCCATTACTTTCCCAAGTGATTTTTTCCGTATTAGAGACTTGTACATTGCGTGCAATATCCAGTTAGAACAGGTAGTACATCGCCCCATGGAATATAGCCCTAGTAGCGACTGAAAAAGAGGCTCTATTGTCAATTTCCGAGAGGCTATACGGGTACAATAGTTGATATAATGGGGGTGTAAAAGTGTCGTTATGGCTTTATCAGATCGTGTAGCAAAATTGACACCTCGATGCAAAAGAAATGGTCGATGAGTAGTCAATTTGTCATCTCATGGGTTTAACTTGGCTACAACGATTGCTAGCCTGGAGCGTAGGCGACCTCAAATCAGGAGAAAGTCCATAATTGAATGTAACGTACTATGGAGTACTGCCGAATTGAATTATTACTTACTATGTTGGTGAAATCACGTATACCTACGCGAGGATATTTGAGTACGAAGCATAGAGAACTGCACGGCATAACAAAACGGAAACTATTTTTTTTTTCACGTTTGACCGGCATGAACTATTGCCGACTTATGTCAACTAGCTTTTAACTCAGCTTACAATTATTTAAATACGAAAGTGCGTAGTGCTTCAAAGAGGACGAAACAACAAAAACTCTTAACAACAATTACTGTTTCTCTTTGGGGCACGGTCATTTGCATCTGAAGTCCTTACCTACTTAGCAAATAGTAGTACCCTGAAAGAAAACGCTCGATTTCACTGAAGTATGCTTAATAACTGGAGATACAGTATTTCGTTGTTAACGCGAAGTCAATGTGGCCAATTATTCACTTTTGCTCAGGTCCCTGAGCAAAAGCAAAAAAAAAAAAAAAAAACGTTTGATTGTGCTAAGTGCACCTAAAATTGGAAGACACGGGCAAGTTCACTGTTGCTAACAATGAAAGTCGATCTAGCCGCTAAGAATGTCTTGCGACGGGGGCAAAGGTTCGATTTTTGCAGAACCACAGTCCCCAAATGCCTTTTTCGAATGTTTTTCACTGGTGTAGCGTGAAGTAGCAGCAACAGTAAGTAACTCGTAAGCAGGAGTAAGCCTTATTTTACGATTGTATCTTACTGAGTTGTGGTTTACGTTAAGTTTTCTTCACTGAAGTCAGCCCCGAACCGAACGTCCGCAGCCTTAGCGTAAGGGGGATGGCGGAGGCCCGTAACGGGGAGCCAGTGTAGTAACAGCTTCGATGTAGGGAGCAAGGACGGCTGTGGTCTCATTCAGTTGCCAGGTCTCCTGCCCTCAGCATCGCTGACTACCGTAGGGAAGGCACAACGGAAACGTCTATATCACCAGTACGAAGTTTACAATACCGCGTAAAGGGACATGGGTTAACATGGCCTTAAACGTTAAGTAACGCGGAACAGTGGCTTCATTAAGATACACGCTGTGTGACTTGCAGCATCCGGGATCTCGAGATAGTGACATTGAAAAACACAAAAGAGGACAAAAAAGGGGCACTTCTCCTCCACGTGTGCTAATTGTCTTGAATTTCTGCATTTCTTTCGGTGTCGAGAAAACAAGCTTCCAAAGTTGCCTCAGGAAACTGTGCAATCTTGGAAAGAAAAGTGATTGTTGTTGAGGATTTAATTGTTGTGTGATTTCCAAGTGTTTCTGTCGGGTTGTGAGATAGCAGGTGTTAGTGCTTGTCTAAATTTAATTCGGGACAAGCCTGTTTTAAGAGGGCAAATTGCACGTAAATCTATCAGTTCTGCACTTGTCACGTTTTCCCACCTGTGAGGTTTTAAGGACGCATTGTGACGGAACTTGGGAGCCTCATTCGCGGAACGCAACAATTTTTCGACTTGGGCGGAAAAATAGTCAAGGTGAGGCTTTCGCCTTCAGGAAAACGTCGTGGGCCCCATAAGCAACGTCGCGAGTATAGCTTTTGGCCATTGTGCCCGAAGAAAAAGCAGTGATTGGCGAAAAGACAATAGGGAAAGACACCTGGAAGTTTGGGTACTATTAAACGCGTGGGTTTGCTACTAGTTCTCTCCGGAACGTCCTGTATATTGGCTCAGGTGGCCTACAAATCCATACAAGCTTCAAAGCAAAATCTCCACCTTGAAGTAAGTGTCAGCGATTTTGGTTGGTTACGAACTTCTACCTAATACTTGTTCAGATGATAGTATTGCAATCCTAGCGTTTCGATTCGTGAACCTAAAACTCTTGTCAGACAGTACAGTTTTGCCCAGATATAATTAAACCGAGTACTTATCTATTATACGCCCCGTAAAATTAGTGCTCTATTTTAGTTGCTTTTTTTCAAAAGTGATAGATTTAAACTTTTACACTTATTAACTTCGGTAGAAGCACCCAAAGTAAGATTAATAAGAAATTTGCGAAAAAAATGCGACCATTTTTGCAAAATACAGGGTTAAATAGTACCACAGATTACCATTACAGTTACAGCTTTTCCATCCGTTTGTTTTGGTTTTAGGCGCCTCTAGTAGTGAAAATATTACTTAATTTAACTTAACCTAACCTAAACTAAATGGAACATAACCTAACCTCCAAATCTAACCTAACCTAGGAATGGACGGGGCGTATAACAATAGATAAGTACCTTAAACCGATATTTGTGTTTCCCAAGCGCCGACAAAAACAAAGACTGCATCTGAATTCACAGTAAATTTACCTTAACTTAACACAACTTAACCAATCAAAGTGAAAAACAGATTAGGTCTTCTTAAGTTGGGGTAAGTTCAGCTGTAGACTAGGTTCATGGTAGGCCTACTTAGGTTAAATTATGTTTAGTTAAGCTAATTAGTTAAGGTTAAATTAATTAGTTAGGTTCAGTTTAGCTAGGCTAGTTTTGGCTTAGTTAGGTTTGTTGGGAAGGAGTAGAATTGTTAGTTGTTGGGAAGGATATTATAAATAAAAAATACTGTTGAAACTATTCATTGGAAAAAATGTGGACAACTCGAGTAATCGTGAAGCCAAGTTCAGTGCCTGTTAATATTTAGCTAAGCTAAAGGCGAAGTTTATTGCCTGTGTTGGTGTTTCCATAGAAAACTGGAAGAAGTGTGCCGTTGTCGAAAAAAAAACACACTTAAAACTCATTTTCCAGTTGGAGAAAACTTGCTGTAAAGAACAAAACTCGTCACTTGTTAAGATTTCCTGACTCTCCACTGCCTTATTTTACGGAACACTGAATGTAATCTGCTTTCTTCGTATTTTCTGGAGGTTCCGGCGAGTTTTCTTGTGTAACAAGCGTTTTTGCTACGAAAGAGATTAAAAGTGTGGAATGAAATGGATCTACAGACTATGGGTTCGTAGAATACCTTGTTCTGTTTTCCTTTAAGAAGTTTGAATTATTCACACCTTGGCTCTCGTATTTCATTCATGATAAGCTAATGAAACCATGCAAGTTCGTGTGCGTATTAAACGAAATGTGAAAAATGGCAATGCTGGCGAAACGTATCGCTTTTGGTTCACGGTTTTGTATACTGATAAGAGCATTGCTACTCTTCTTAAAGGATTTGCGACGTATTACACCGTAGAATTTACGTTGTGTTCTCTGTATGAATGTTGGGGCATGTAGGTAGCGTTTGCTTAGCAGAATAAGCTTAGGCAAATTCGCTAAGTATTACGCTAAACAGTCAAGTTGTTTAAGACTTTCTGGGCGGTATTAAGACAAGAGTTTAGAAAAAAGCTTTTTGTACAGTACATTGCAACCTCAAACGTGTGGAAGCTGACATACGGACAGTCATTGCGGAAGGGTGGTAGTGGGTGGTAGGGGATATTGAAAAGGGTGGGGTATACAATTGTTCCAATCCATCATCATCATTGTCTTGCACATTGTTCGGGGGACATAAAAAAAAGAGTCCATAACTGCCATGAAGCATTAACTGTAAATCCATCGTTCGTAGATTTCTTTAGGGGGGGGGGGGTAGAATGAGAGGAGGGTGGAAGACAGTCGAAAGGGAGGAATTGTTAGAAATGTCACGATTACCGGGGGAGAAAAAGCCGCATATAAACTTGTATTAGCCGTAACCAATATCAAAATCGTCTTTTTTTCTCCAACTTCTCATTCTTAAAGAATGTGGTTTTGGTGGGGTGAGGGTGAAAAGGCACGACTGAGCCGTAATAGTTACATTTTCATTCACCCTCTAAAGTAGGGTATGACTTGTCCACGAGCCGCCTTATGCACTCTAGATCGGTTCGGGATTATCTGTTCTGTACAGTATTATTAATCCCTGTATGAAGGGGGGTAAGAGGGCTCACTCCCCGGCGCAGGATGACAAGTGGTCGTACAAGTGTATGGACCAGTGTTGGGACAATGGGTTGATCCATAATGGATCTCGCGACGAGTCGGATTTCAGGGGTTTCCAGGCCACCCTCATCGTGGTCATTAGCGTTATGGTGCTCGATAGATAGTGAAAAGCTTGGCCGCTGTGCATCGCTGCACCCGTAAAGCGGGGTTACAAATAGAGAGAGTTATTGATGATGAAAGACAGACGAAAAACTAGGCACTTACTCGACTTGAAGTAAAAACTTGCGCCACGGAAGGGGAAAATTGTTGTCTGAGCTAACCATTGTCTACCTGTCTTTGAGTCGTTAGTGACAGAAATGCGATTTTAAGACACAAGAGCAATTTTTAAGCGGTCAAATTATTAAGGGATAATTATGCATTTGCTCAATTTTTAATGAGGAGTAACTATTTATTTAAAAACCACCTGTAAGGCACTTTTTGTCAGGAATATCGTGGCCAAAAAGTATGTTGTAAAATCTAAAAACGTAAAAATGTATGTAACGTACAGGAGTATTTTAAATAAGGGTTAATTTCAAGATTCGACCAAGGGGTAAACACCAGGACTTTTTAACCAGGAGGCAAACTCGAAGTTTTTCGATCGAGTTGCTGTTCCTTAATATTAGAGCTCGCTGAATTTCTTAATACGGTAATTGAAAGGATGGCAGAACAAAATTTCGTAATAGCGTATAGCCTAGAAAATCTCCTTCGTTATTGACCCGTTCAGATAGAAAATATAAAAAGCTTGTCGCTCTGAAGGTTAAGAGCAACACATTTTTTCTTGTAGCTAATTAATGCCTTTCTACACAGTTCAGTTTGACCAAAATGGATTGAATTTGTCCAACTCCAGTTATTTAGCAATGAAATGGGGCTGAGTCCTCTAAAATATCCAAGTGTGGAGAATGGCTAATGACACGCAAATCGGATGGGAAGCTAACGTCAGCTGAGTTGCGGCTGGAGTTTTCGCTTTTCAACACCTGGGCAAAGAGTTTGATAGGGGACAAGACGCAAGTGCTCTTAAGGTGAAGTTTATGAGCATGGAGTGTGAGCACTTTATATGATATTTTACTTACTTTTGCATACACACACATTCGTTTGGAAAAAAATGGTAGGTGGTGAACAGGAGAGGGGACTATGGAAAGTGAGCTCGCAGACAAACAAGAATGGATTCAGTTGGTGTGTGTGTCGGAATGAAAGCCGTAAGTGATGGGTAGCGACCCCGTCTCCTCTCTCGCTCGCTCTCGGTGGTTTTCATCCAAAGCAGTTAGGTTCTTCATATGCGGGACATTATATGTGGTCGCCGAGACAGGGCAAAGTCAACACGATAGCTATTTTCAGCCTTTCGCGCGGGGGCTCTCGTCAAAAAAGCTTCAGAACCTCATTTCTGTCTATCGCTTTCTCTCTCTCCCCATACTCGTAACATACACACAACACACTCGCACTCACTTTCCCAGTCCCTCACGTCGAGTGCTTCCAGCTTTTTTGCGCGTTACAAATTACAGCACCCAAATCACTGCTGGCATCAGGCCGCCTTTTTACTCGCGCGCCTTCCTCTCAGCCGTTTTATGTTAAGTAATAAGCCTGTAATAGGGAACCTAACACATACGTGAGCCCTTAGAGGGTGTCATATAACTCTGTCATCTGCAGCCTTATTAAACAGAAAAATAATAACAGTGAGAAGATAACTTTTCGGAAAAACTCATGGGTAGTCTTTCATCCGAAACGAAATCGCACGCTTTCTGGAAAAGACGGACAAAATACTTAATCAAAATATGAAGTGACCTGCGAGTTTCTCGTCAAATAAAAATTTTAAGCGATTTTACGAGGTTTTATTTAAAAGGGTGCTTAAAATACAATTAAAGCGATAAAACAGGATTATACTTAATATGCATGAAAAGTTTCTGTATTATTTTCCTTAAAAATAGCAATTCGCAATCAAAACTGAAAACGAAAAATTTTCCAAAAAAATAACAAGTTATCAATTTTGAAAGATGTAGAATAATGTGCGAATTTCCTTTTAGAGGAAGGGTGGAGAGGGAGTAAGAGCAGTTTTGACTTCAACTGAGCTACGGAGGGTAATATTCACCCCTAAATTGGGAGTTTTGTCGTAAAAGTGTTCCCTAAATATAGCTGTGTTATTAACCAGGCTGACAAGAGTGATGAAGTGACCAGAGAATATTGAGACATAATATAAAAAAAACTCACCCTCTTTTGTTAGTTAGAGGGTGGGTGATGTAGGTTGAGATTTGTGAGGGTTTGAAAAGTTCGAGGATCATTCGTTTCACTCGCTCTCTTTTTTGGATAATAACGTTCTTAGATCATTCTGATTCCAGCATCATGGGTATTATGTATGCACCCGAGTTTTCACAAAAGTTAGGGTTGTTTTTTCGTTTCCTTTTTTTTAAAAAAGCCCCTTGTGCCCCCTGGCCGTAACTCTTCTTTTTGGTCCTTAAAGGGGGGAAGCTTATTCGGAGAATTTTGTTCCTATGTGCTTTCTTTTTTTTAAAAAAAAAAAAAAATGCTGATTTGAGTGTTTTGGAAAGCATGAAAAATCCCTCGAATTGGCCGTTACACTTTTCAGTAACTTTTTTTTATCTTTAGCCTTAAATTCATGACTAAAGCTCCCCGGCCTGCCAAATTCCTCCTGACCGTCTGACATCGCGTCTCATAAATCCGTTATAGGGCAAAGAAAAGGAAAAATCGAAAATCATCCTCAAAGTCTTTTGCATGGATTTGCCACGATTACATATGCAGAATCGAAGTATAAAAGCTGGCATAATTTGATAGCCCTAACCCCCTTTTGGGGAAGAAGTCAGACTTTTCTTTGCGATTGGAGGAGTGTTTTGTATGGCCCAGTCGACCAGCGCTTTCATTCTGTGGGTATAGAAAAGCCCCAAAATTTATAGGATTTTGTTTTATGGACGAGTTTCTCTTTCTGTGTGTCTGTGTGTGAGTTGGCAGTCGCCCACTTTCAGCTTCCTTTCTGAAAGTATTAAGAGTTTTCTGGCGATGGTTACTGTTACCGGCATAACAATAACAATAAAAAGTTTCCCCTGGACCCAAGAAAGCTCTTCCTTTAGCCACTATAGCTAATACCCGCGCAATCGTTTATACGCTGCCAGCAAATCTTCCGGTCCTAAAGCAGAACAGAGCTGACCAACACTTATGACACTTGTAATCTAACGTGCATGAGTTGGTGGGGAGGGAGGGTGGAGGAGGAACATGTCCGGAAGTTAGTGGTAATAACTAAACTCAGCGTCAAGAGTGTCGTACGCCAGGATGGGACGGAACGTTGAAGAAGGTATTCAAGTGGAAAGGCGTGGTTTAATCGAGCATTGAACAATTGCGGTTCGGACAGAAGCTTAATTGCGGGCGTCATATTCCTTTTCCTACCATGAACATCCACACAGCCATTAAAGTGCTGCCCATATTGATGCTTTATTGGTTCATTATATTCCGATACTTCTTTCGGTTTTAACTGTTTTACAGCAAAGCTCCGAGAAGACAATCTAAACCTCACTCGAAATTTAACTAACCTAATTGACTTTACTCGACCGAGAAATCAGGTTGCATCAAAGAAAAGTAAGCTTAGTTACAACAGGGTGAGTAGAAGTCGATGAACTGACGGACAGTGGAGTGAGAGGTAAATGATGGGTTTTAGATGTGAAAGGGGCTTGCCAGTCAGATACTTGGTCAGTAGTGTTTGCCTTTATACTGAACTTGACTTTTGTGAGGCCAAAATTTGATTTCGGAGGGAAAAAAAAGACTAGGGCGCCACTGTTTTTAGGAGAAGGAGTGAACGCTTGTTTAAGAACACAAGATAAAAAGTTTGGAAACTGATTGGTATGCAGATTTTGTGTTTTCGTGACAGTTTTTGGCGTCATCTTTGTTCACCAATCTTTTGTTCGGGAGCTACTTCACTGCAGCTAAAGGCATTTGCAGCGCTGCTGTGTGCTTGACTTGAAGAAGAAGAAAAAAGCTTGAAGAAGAAAGAGTCTAAGTAAGCCGGGTGAAAAGCCCCGAACCGACAAACCCAAAGTTGCTAATGATGAATGCAGACGTTGGCCCTTGTTACTTTCCAAGCAAAATGCTCCCTTGTTTACTCTAGAAAAGGCGTTCACAGCCGCTTCGTGTCAAAAGCACAGTGCAGAAAAGTCATCTTTAACTGTAGCCAAAATATAATTGCATCCCTCGCCCAGCCTCCTTTTGTCAAATTAGGCCGATACTTAGCTAGGCTTTTCCCCTATTACGTTTGCAATATTAATTTGTAGTTTTAAGTCTTGGTCTGTGTATTAATGCACATACGGTTTATTCCTCATTCATACGTTTCTAGAAGAAAAGCTTGTACTGTATGTTTTCCACCTTCACCTCCTCCCCTTCAACGTCAATCTCTACTATTACCAAATGGGGAGAAAAGAAAAGGGAAAAAAAGAACTTGAGAAAGAGCGAGATTTTTGTTTAGATAGTTCTCGCGGTGACATGACGGGTTCATAACGAGCTTGCCATGTGGGCACACATACATACACACGAACAACAACGAAAAAAAAGATCTTGATGGTGTTTTTGGGAGAGGGTGACGGTGGGCGAAATGAGTACTTTTGTTTTCCACACCCCACAAGGAGTGTGGTGTGTTGTGTGTGTATGTATGTGCAACTTACCCAGCAAAAGGTCTGACGATGAAGGTGTCAGCAGGAAGCCCAAGCGGCTTGGACGTTGTTGACAGGTCTACAGATTTTCTCGCGCCAGCCAAGCCAACAAGCAGTAATACACGGCAAGGGCCAACAAGCTCCCCAATCGAAGTCTATTCTCGCTGCAGTAGGCTTTTGCAACCCAGACAGACTCTTTAGCTCCCACTCTCGCTTTCTCTTCGGGTCTATTATGGAGGACAATCCGGTAAAACCCCCTGAAGATAATGAAGAAGGGTACCGTTGGCTAAGCAAGGACTTTGTTGCATTCACACTGCAGGAACACTGAAAGAAATATCTTTTTCCACCCCCGAAAAAATAGGCTTTTTCTCACCCTTTACCTACGATATTACTGCCCCAAAATTCTCCCTTCGGCAGGGTAAAGAGTATTGAGAGAAGTTGCGTGCCCCAAACCTGTCAAAACAGACTGTTTCCCTGCTGTTACTGCTGGTGGTGGTAGTGTTTGGAATAACAGTGGGTCCTGTCTATGGTTGAATGGTCGTTAGCTTGCTGAGCTGCCTTTTGTATCGGTTTTCTTTGCAGAACTGGCAGCCTAATGAGTCTTACAGATTGTAAAGACTTAAAAACACACTCTTCACCCTACCCCCACCACCCTTCCACCCATTCAGGTCCTAAACATTGAGATTTCTTGGTCATTTCGGCTCTCTGGACGAACTCTCATACTCCATGGCAATACCATTCTTCTTCGGTACGCTGTAGTCCCTTGTAGTATCAGTTTGAGCACAAGTACCTAAGTAAGCGGCATTAAGTAACAATTAAATTTTCCCTAAACTCCAGGGGTTCTGCTGCGGGCTGAAATTTATTGCTAATAACAATGGATGATTAAAGATTTAAGAATAAGCCACAAACTTTATGATTCTGAGAATTATGTTCGAAGTTATTCGAGTGTTTTAGTCATTTGAAATTGCTTTAATTTGGCTGTTCGCTGCGTACTTTCTAGATAGCAGTGAGCATTTTCCGTTACTGTACTTAAAGTATTTTAACATGTAGTTATTGTTGGCAACAATGAATGATCTCTGTCTTAAGAGATACTTGCTTTTAGTGCGAACTACGAAGCGTGATGAAAGCGTAGTCCGAGCTTACGCAAGGGTTGTGTAGTTACGATAGGACTTCAGGCTCTTATAAGCATTTTGTGCCAACTACTGACCAGTGGCTCAGTTAGTTGAGTTGCATCAACTCTAATCATGTCGTACACCTTGTCCATCGTCAGTTAATTTGCCATGTGGCCTGTTTTTACGAGTTGTGTTCTGTTCACTCGTTGGCAGTTATGGTTGATTTCTGACGTGAAGTTGTCTTGGGAAGGATGTTAACAGTGAGGTTTTAGGAAGCGTTAACGATGTATGGCTGTATTAGTGGTCATTTTTGTGTGTGTGTGTGTGTGTGTGTGAACGTTGTCTATGAGTAGTGACTTTGCAAGTTAGTTGAGGGTTTCGAGTCGGTAGGGGGGTTTTGGCAGCTAAACGGCAGCTACTCTAGACTGGGATCTGCTGGGTGGTGCTTTTCGTCAAACATTTGTGTAACAGGGCATTAGGACCACTTCGTATTTGTATAAGACCCCAGCACGCCTAATTGTAGTCTTTTTTCCTCAAGCTCTGCTTTGCCCCCATGAATGCGTCCGATTCATAGCTTACACAAAGTTAAAGTCCAGCTGGCCAGTCAATGCTTGCCAGTTTATTTGTACGTGGTTGTTCCCCTTCAAGTTTCTGCCATTTTGCCCGCAACACCTCTCCTTTTCCACAAAAATATAGCAAGGATTGAAGTAAAAAAAAGTAAGAAAGATCGAAGCAAGTGTTTCTTCTTTCTCTTTGATTCTATCATGCCTCTTTGACTCCCTTGGAGAGAAACTGTGATGCGATAAGAACTTGAACAAGGACTTGAAATATTCACGAGCACAAACTGTATACAAAACCATTTTTCAGCGATAATAAGGGTCAGAGTTATAACCTATTCAACGTTTCCGGTCTTTAATTAATCATCGAATAGCATACGTAACCACAGCTTCCTTTTATCTCTTTTCGGGTGACTGTAGGTTCTCTTGGTAATTATCTATTTCTTCTCGTGGTTATACTGTGCGCATGAACCAAAAACTAGCTGAGGTTTTAGAAGATTTCGAGGAAAAGCGTCTATATTAAATACGATATTTTTGTCTTTTTTTTCCGGTCGTGTAGGAGATTATGTCCTCCAAGAGGAAATCGCCAGCCAACAAGATCCAGGACTTTCTCGACAATACTAACTCCATGGCTGCAGGCAATCCATATGGCATGCATTTCCCCAGGAATCCGTTCTTGTTGCCCGACTTTGGCCTAAACGCGGCAGCAGCAGCCGCGGCTGCGGCCACATCAGCCAACCCGGGGCATTTTTATCCCGGCCCTGCTAGCAGTTACTACTCGGCCTTGGCTGCCTCGTCTTCGGCCATCGCCGCGGCCGCAGCGTCGTGTAACGCAATGGAAAGGCTGCAGCAGCGTAGTAATGGCCCGGCTGCCACCGACAATAGCCCCAATTATGGTTTTGCCGGCGAATCGCCTTCGGCTTGCCATAGTAGTACGAGTGCTACTACGCCCCAGAGAGAAGCTTATCCGTTTTTTGAGACGGAAAACGAGCTCGAAGGACAACAACAACGACAACAGCCATTTCTGGCAGGGTCGTCTTCAGCTTCCAAGCGGAAAAAACTCCAGCATAGTCCCGCCGCGAGCTGCAGCGTGTCGAATGTGAATGGCTTGATCAAGAACGAGACTCATGAATTCCAACGACAACCTTCATTCGGATCGGCCGAAAAGGGCCACGGTATTATTCCCGAGACGGACAAAAGCAGCGACGACGACGACTCCTCTTCGTTAACCAGCCCTTTGCCCAATCAGAGCAAGATCTCCAAAAAGTCCATGGACGACGTTCTCAAACGCTTAGCTTCCAAAATGAGCCACAGTACCACATTACGCGACGAGCAAGGCACGCCAACCGACAAGTAGGCAACATTTCACCGGAATAATTTTTTTCAGCCGTTAATGTGCCCGTTTTATAATTTATTTATTCTTCTTTCTTCTTTTCCTTTCTTGATCACGCTACTGTAGTATTAGTAGCCTGGCAGGCGAAGTTCCCAGCGAATTTCCGAGCCTGAACCTCCAGTCGTTGGCGGGCGAGTCGCTGCGTGAGAAAGAACGCAAGTTGTCGGAACGGATCGTGGAAATGCAGCAAATTCGGGAGCAGCTGGTGCAACAGCTTAAGGAGAGCAGAAATAAGGTAAGGAACAACTTACGTGTGCGCTTTACCGGCGAGTGGGAGTTGAAACAGGTTGACAAGCCGTACTCGGTGAACTTGCAGCGTCTGTTCTTTGCAATCTGTAATATTGTCGGTGGTAGTTTGCCACTCCATGAGCTGTTATTGCTGCTTAAAAGCATCATCGATAGGAGGATGTGGAGGCTGGCCTTCACACGAGGAGTTGTCCCTATGTTAAAGTTTGTGAGTGTGTATATGTGTAGAGAGTTAGAAACGGAAGGAAGGGGGAAGTCTCGTTGAGTCCAAGTTTCTCTTCATCATCGTGTTGCTTTTGTGGTTGCCTCAGCTTTAATTAGGCAGTCCGCTTGTTACAAAAGCATCCTGTGCATTATCCTGTAGCGATACTTGTCTTATCAGAAACAACCCATGCAGAGCGTGTGTGTGTGCACCCCCTTTTCCTTTCCTTTTCAACTTCCTTTTGTATTCTCGGCTTCACAGCAATATAGGTTTCCCAAGCGCCGCTCGTTTGGCTAGTTAAAGGGACACCGCAATGCTTCTTTCATGAAAGAAGAGCAGATCCGTGATATCTTTGCGTGGACTCTCCATTTTTTCTTTTATTTTCGTCCCGTTTACAGTAATGCACTGTTAAGAAGCCCTTGTAGCTTCCCATCCGTAAAAGAAGGAGAATGTGTGCTAACAAGTTCAAGTTAGCATTAGCTCTGTTCACATTCATGCATAAATTAGAGCTTATATGCAAGTTTTTCATGTCCAGTGACAAGGAGAGACGAAAGAATCAAGTGGCCCAAAACTTCAAAGTCATGGGTGGCTCTCTTCAGAAGTGCCACGCTTCAAAACCACATACATACCTTTGTGGTCCTTCCCCCTCCTTTATGTCCAGCTAATTAACAAGAACACAGCTCACGGGCTATGATGCTATTAGGTTAATATGGATTTTAAAGCGACAAAGAAGGATGGATGAAGGGAACAGGGTAGTGGGGGGGGCAGTATGCCTGGGTGGCAAAGAAGAGCTGTTAATTTTACAGGAGAATAGGCTCTTGTCTTTAGCTTTGATGTGGGTTGCGTGAAGAGTCCAAAACCCGAAAAGCCAAGGAGAAAAGTTTGCCAGTTCGTGCATGCGTTTCCACGTGCCCGCATTGGAAGAACTCTCCGGTAGCTCGATACTAATTAGCTCGCTAGAGGTATGCACTGGCAGGAGCTTCTGGAAAGGTAGCAGTAATGCTCAGATTTCGTGAAATTTTAGATACTTCTAGTGCTTGTTACTGAAAAGTAGTTGGAAACAGAAGGAAATTTCCGTGTGGCTCATATGCCTGAAAAAGTAATTTGACTTATCAGTTTCTTTCGCGTTTAAAGGCCTGGGAAGCGTTTGATAGCACGTTGTTCGAGCACTTGAGATCGTCTTGGGTCACGTTGTTTTCTTACAGACATGGAATTGACCTTGTTCGAATGATTGGAGCTAAAGTGAAAGCGAGCACAAGTGTATGTTAGTTTGCAATACGATACTCCGTTGTTGGGTGGAACGGTCGGAAAAGGAGCTTGGAAGACTTGATATTTTTACGACGCCCGTACACCCGTCGGAACAGGAAAGACAAAAAAGAACATGATAATTCCGCAGTTCAATGAGAAGCATCTACGAAAGTTTTATGAATCAGAACCCCGTAATTTTCCTTTATTGGGAAATGGATTTGCTCGTAAAATATAGGAGATCAGAACTCGAAGTAGTTATTCGAACAATGAGTTGCCACTTTTATGTCCATTACGCAGTTTATCCCTTATACGCAGCCTTACAGATGACTTCAGCAGACCGTAATTCAAGTGGAATGATTCCAGTAAGTTTTATTGCGTAGCCCTTAGTTGACGACTTGAATCAATTAATTCGTTATTATATATGTTTTTTTTAAAAAAAAAAGGCAAACAAATTAAACTCGAGTTGTTAAATTACGACGCTATGCACTCTGTGGCAGACTTCAAACACACGCATTATTGGTGGGCGGGGCCTTCGGCTTTTGAAAAATTAGGCTAGCTTTTATGAGCCCCCAAGTCAGGGGTGGTGGAGGAAAAGGCGCCCGAGGAGAAAAGTAGCGATGAATCTCAAGTGTTCTGGTTATGCTAAATTGGACGAGGCTGCTGTAAGATAAACAACAAAGGCATCACAAAAAGAAAAGACGGAGCCCGAGATAAGGGACACTAGGAGGCGGAGCCATCATCGCGCACACGACAGACAAAAATGAATCTCTAGGGCGTCTCGCTTTCTCCCGTCTCTTCTGCAAAGAAATTCGTCTGACTTTGCTTCCCTTATCTCCGCTGGAAATTCTTGAAACTTTGTTATAACTTATTTCATGCCAGCTATTCTTTTCACTCAGCAGCTATTATTTTTGAATTTTTAATTTGGCCGTCCGCAGAGTAATGGTTGGAATCCCGGAGATGGGTGAGCCTCTAGCAAACCCCCCATCCTTTAAACCTCCCTCTTACGTTAGTTGCCAAAGCTTGCGGAAGAGAATAGTCCGCTAGGGTCTCGAAAAGGCGACAACGACAGCTAGCCATCACCATAAACCTTTTGTCGACGCCGTTGGTTTGCGTGCAAGCGTATGGGATTTTAAGGACCATTATTGCTGTCAAGAATTTTTTGATAATTAACTCTTTAATACAGGGAAATGTTCTCGTTTCTGACCAGAATACACTTCCCTCAGTCCCCTTTTTCATGTCAGGATAATGGGTGTCATTTTTTATGACGTGAAATGGGGCAGAATTTTTGCCTTAAATGCTGCGACATTCGGATGATGAACTGCGCCCGCAGAAGGTGTTGAGCAACAAGCTTGACAACACAGAAAAAAGGGGTAAGATTTGCTTGACTGTAGGAAAGAGGCTTAGACACAGCTGTGGTACCTCATTTCTTTGCGTAGAGGACTGTGTAAAGGGAGAAGTGAGGAAAAATTGAACATTTATCATAAAGCGCGTACTATTAGCCAACAAAATGGGAAGAATCGCTTGATCTGACCACGTTATGACGTGCAACCCCTCGGGGCTCTAGGTGGGGAGAGATAGGAAGCTAATTGGACGCTGTTGACATGTTCAAGGGTGAACTTGCATCATTTGACACATGGTTAAGGCTCCCAACCGAGTCTTCGCGCAATAGAAAACACAAGTTTCTCGCCAAGTGGGCTCTAACATTCACACAGAGGCGTGTGTAAACAAGTTTAAGAGATCTCGTTGAAATCTGCGTTGCGGAATCATTGTTTTTCCTTTTTTCTGCCCGTTGTTACGTTTTGAAGGAATTGTAATTTGGGGTCACTCACTACAATTTTACGCGCATTGTAACTGAATGTAATGTTAGAATATTGATGGCAGAATTAGGGTTAGATTCACTTTTGTCCTTCCTATATTATCGTGTAAAATTCTTATTTTATGATTTTTACCATCACTATTTCACCATTATCATCTGCTTTGTTACTTAAGACCTGCTTAGAAATGTTCAGGAAACTGGCTGGCTTCCTCATATGCTTATCATGTCTTTTGAAATCACTAAAAGTTAAACACATGAAATGTAGATGATTTATAGAAACTTCGATACTCCGTCAACGGCAATCGCATTTCAAATGAGATTTTTTTTAATTGTAACGAAAATCTAGTAGTCCCTTCTTCGGAAGTTACGTAACTTTATTGTTAATATGTTTCGAAGGAAAAAGCCATCAGCAATTAATGTTTACTCTAATTCTTTGTAATTAACGCACACTAGCTGAAATATAGGCACTAGACTTCGATAACTTCACTACACGGGTTCAGTGAGGACATGGATAGGTTTTCTTCGGTGTGTCACTGCACGATAGAGAAAAACTAGGGAAGGAATGCCTAGCACAGGAAATTTGTCAGCTGTGACGTGTTAGCTTAGCAGGACCGTGCATCTTGATTTCTACAAATGGAGCTGATTTTAATGAACTAGCACATTGAGTGTGTGTGAGCCAGCAAGAATGTGCCTGGGTTCAGCTATGATGATAACCTTGTTGCAGCCTGGTCATATGGAGCACGAAATTTATAGATACTTTAATTCGGGGCAAGTAATAGCTTTAGATTCTTGAGCTGGGCCCTCGGGGTCAGTGGCGGGGCTTGGTCCGGAGCCAAATTAAGGCTCATCGTGCCTGGTTTTCCACCACTGCGTTACATTCTCAAAGAAAAGAAGGTGACAGTGGAAGTGGCCCGCAAGCCTAATTCGGGATGACAGCTCCAATGATTCTCCTGAACGCCGAGACGTTAAAATTAACGTTTTTATTTACCAGTCGTTAAGCATCGAAAGTAACATTTGATCATTCGGTGGCGCAAGAAACTTACCAAAACTGCACTTGCCCCTCTTTCCAGCCCCTTGGCGGGCAGGGTTAGGGGCAACTGTCTGCATTTTGGCCATCAATCTAGAAAATTGAAGGGAATGAAAACCCACGAGTTGAGCAATATTTTATGAGGGGGTTAAGGTGGAGGAAGGGGGTCAACTGGAGGCGCCCTAGCATGTATACCCACTTGTGTTGGTACAAATGCGTTTTGGCCCGTATCCCGCTAATAGAGCGTCTCGCAAAATTATTTCCCCGTATGTTTTTTCATGAATTGAATTAGAGCCAGGTAAAACTAATCATCGCCTCGCATTGATTGTCGCTTCTTTCTGAGTATTGGGCAAGGGACAAGGAAGATATGTTTATACTAAGACAAAAAAGAAACCCAAAAATGAATGACACTTAGTTCGTAGTTACTTGTAGAGAAGAAATAGTAGAACTCGCATTCAATATTTATTTTGACAATTTCTTTTACGTTGTTTACATATGTTGTATAACCTTATTTTATATATTCTGATCAGTTTTATATTGATGGTATTTTCAGAGTATTCAGTTTGTGTCCAGTTTGCTTAATTTTGTATACATTTTAGTTAGCATTTTTACCTTGTTGTAGGAAGGGGTTGGTACTCCCATAATCAAAATTTGCTAGGAATGTCGTGGCTCCAAGTTTCCTTTTTGCCGTATAAAAAAGAAATTGTTGTGGTTTTGTCAGTTGCACAGAATATCGTACCACGGAAATCGCTAAGCTCAAAAGCACTAACAGACGGAATCAATGCCTCATTACCGGGAAACGGTTTTAGGGCGTTCTAGTTGTGCAGAATACAGTACAGAGGGTTAAGACCGGCTGCTTAAAATCTTTCGAGGGATAAGGATATGAAACGTGTCGTCTTGCCTTTCCTGTCATAATTTTCGGGGGCTCGAAAGCTTTTGCCGGTCGTTCGCTGCTTGTGCGGCGTTTTTCTATTTCTATGAAAAAGTGTCGCACTCCCGAGCACGTGGAGACTCGTGCGTCAATACAAGATAGAAGTCAACACGTGGGGACGCCCCTTACAGTTTTGACAAGGAATTCAAAAAGTGTATTGGAAACACACGGAGGAATGCGCAATTTCCTTTGAAACAGAATTTTCTTTAAAAAAAATAAAACAGAGAAAGAGGAGTTGTAAAGCACTTAAAAGCGCATAACTAGTTACAACGAACGGGTATGGATTTGGCTGTCAATGAAGGAGTGTTTTGAAGATTTCAACATCCTCAACAAGGTGACAGCTGTTACGTAGTGTTATAGCCTGGTTACATGCTACACACATAACACTTGCGGTGCGTTTTTTTTTACACGCCGCCTTGTGGCTTGCGACCTTTTAATCTCCGTAGGCATCCTACGCCAGTGGGTGAAGAGAAGGCTCGAAGATTCAAGAGGATTGTGGTGGTGAGTGTTAACCCCTTCCGCACCCATTCCTGTACTCGAGTGGAATTGTTTGCATATATGTTGGGATTTTTATGGATGCTAACCCTGGGTAAGAGCGGTGTTGTCATAGAAAGGGTTTCGGTGATCTTTTTTTCCCGGAAGGAGATGCTCACTGTTTCATATTGGGAACGTTTCAACAAATGACAACTGCCGGTGTCTTTGTGAGTAATAGCAAAAGAAGGCGTACTGGAAAAGGGGGTAAAACGAGATATCCGCGTTCCTCCTTGCTTTTCGGGCCATTTTGAGTTAAAGCTTTTGCAGCATTTTTCCTTTTGGTGGGTGGGGGGACGGAGGGAGGAAGGCGGTAAAAAGGGCTTGGAAGAAGTTTCATGTCTCAAAGCCGCAAAAAGTGATAAAACGTTTCCTGCAGTATGTATACATGTACGGATGGAGAATACTGGTGATGCCACCGTGCAAGAGTAATGCGAGCTCATGTTTCGTTTCTTTTGTAAGTACGAAACCCGTGGATACAGCATCCCACTCAAGAGCAACGATTTCCTGCCGGTTAGTGGAATCGCTTGAACGTCAAATTCGATGAATAATGGACAGCAAAATGGCATAGGGAAATATGCTACTGTTGTGTACATTTCGATGTTCGCTTTTAGCAAGTTGCAGTGTAACGTAAAATGATGCTGTGTTCTTAGAATGTGTGTTGAACTATTTCGAGCTTAACCCAAGCCAAAGTTTAATCAGTTCAGTGCATTATTAAGTTGACGGTCTCAAGATTCTTAACTTTATAACCCGATATACAATTTGGGGTTCAATTTTAGGTCATTCGAGTGACATTTTTAAGGATTTGTTAGCACAGTTTGAAATTAGATTTCTTAAAAAACTATGGGGTAGTTAGTTTCAATTTTTGGCGTAAATTTGACAGATTGATCTTAAATTGTCTAATTAATTTGATGTTTATATAGTGGAACCCGCTTATAACGACGGGCTTACAACCGGACAGGCAATATCGGTATAAAAGGAGTATCGGTTATCAGAACTTGCCTATAAATACATAAACTACCTCAGCTAAGCCGTTTCGACACCTCAGCTTTGCCGACTCTGTAAATAACAGATTGTGCCACATCGAACTACTTCGCGATTGAATCTTGAGCTTGATTGTTTTGCAGCAAAGCTAAAACTTCGACGCGTTGGGCGATTGTTAGTGTTTTCCTCCGTTGCTCCATGTTTACTTCACATTTGTCAGCATTGTACTGAACATTGCCATCGAGAATGGTAAAAGGTGAGAGGCTGTGAAAGCTGATTTCGTCAAAGTTGTGAAAACTTGTTATAATTCTGTCAAGGAAATTGCCGCTTCCACTTTCAGAAATTCGTAACTGTCAATTCGGGGCTTCGGTATATTCGGAATTAATAACCATTGCAAAATACTACACGTGACTACATAACTGTGTCGGTTAAGGCGAATTTTTTTATATAGGTGAAATCGGTAAATCCGAACATCGTTCTCATTGGATTAAATAGGACTGAAACGCGACCGTCAGTTTTGTATCGGTATAGGCGGGTTATGGTTATATCCCATATCGTTATAATAGGGTTCCACCGTAATATACATTTAATATGGGTATGTGAACAGTTAGACCTGGGGTTTCTGGAGTAACTTAAAGACCTATAAATATAATGTTGTAATACATTTATTCTTGGAGATTGACTTCTCCGAAACTCCGAATAACTTGAATAATTTTTAAGTAGAACCTAACTGATAGATCTGTAACTATTAGGAGTTTTTAGAAAATACGTGATTAAAATTACAATTTTAATAAACTAAAATCGTTGCAGCTGGTTTTTTCAATGAGAACTTATGCTAAACTTAGGACATGTATAAATGTAAATAATTACGGCTTCGATTTTAATCAGTTGAATTAAATAGTGTTTGACTCTCTTGACACTTCCTTGTGCTTTCTTTTTACGGAAAACTCGGAAAGTATGAATTAGTGTTGTTGTGAATCGCGAAGAATATGGTGCTCTGTTCGGTGAGGACTGGTACAATTTTTCGGGTCTTCGGATTTGAACACTTTTGCGATAACAGAAGCTGGACTGAGATTTGAACGGGGGTCTCAAAGGTCATTAGAGCATTCCTTGACTGTCTGTCGGTTCAAGTCATGTCTCCTTTTTAAATACCAACCGAAGAAGGCTTTCGGGGCGGGGAAGATAGTGTTTGTCAGAAATTCATATTTCAAAAATTTCTTAGGCCTTCCGTCTGGCGCGAGTTGTATGGGTTTGTGTATTGGCTACGGAACATACTTTTAACTCTTCACACACAAAGCATATGTTATGGGCGGTAACAACGTGATTGATAAAGACGATTTTTCTTCTTCTTTTTTCTACCTCTACCTCTCGTGCATGTAAGAATATGGTCTCCCCTTATCTTTTTGTCTTCTGCGGGTCTGTTCGACTCTGGAAATGCTGAACAGTTTTCGCTGCACGCCGTTTGGCTCAGCGAAAAGGGTTTTGAAAAAGAGCGAAACTTCATCATCCGTCCGTCATCGCTACCGTCATTGAAGGAAGCTGAAGACGAACGCTTAACAGAGAATGGCCGTCCGTGTTCTTCGGAAGCATCCATAAATCCGAACCCGAAGCCAAAAACCTTTTCTTGGCACTTTTCTTTCGCTTTTTCTGCTACTTATTCTGTTCGGGGGCGAACTCCGGTGTTATTGTTCTCTCTTCGTCTATTGGACTCTATTTCAAGCACAAGGACCTCTTGTCATGTGTGGGATGCCATGGGTGAAGGCGACGTTTCGCACTGTCAAAGCATCTCATATCTCATAGAAACTCCAGGAGTCAAAACCAAAGGGGAGCTTTTTCATTGTAGCTTTTAATTGTTTCCCAGAATTCTTTCAACTCGACTGTCTTTCCGACGTCTGCTGGTCGATTACTAAACAAAATGGGCCCGAAACTTTCAAATGTACTACTGAAAACAGAAAATCAGGTGGCGATTGTTGTAATTTACAATGAGTCGCTTTTAGCTCACAGGTGTGCATAGCATTTCTCTAATTACAAAGTGGGAGACGGTCCTTTCTGGAATCGTAAATATTAATTTGTGCATTAGCCAAGCTTGCGGAGACTTGTTGACAACTTTTTTCCCCTGTGTTAAGTGGAAACTATCATAGCGAAAAAATGCGCCAAAGTCTTTGGGTACACGGTTGGCAGCGTGTGTCAAATGTGTAGAATTAAAGGAAAATGCTACAAGAAAATATCTTAACGGAAAAAGAGGTGTGTTCTGATTTTTGGAGGTTAAGAGGGTTGTTTTAAGAAAAATTTTTCAACAAGGCCAGCTTCTCATAATTTACCACCCTGGCACCGGAACGAAATGGGCAAAGGGCAAACACACACCCAAACGAATATATGTAGACTGTATGTAGCAACCCCTCTGTAAGCTCTGTTCAGGCTGGCGTTTCATTTCTTACGGGGTGTGACGTCTTAATTCTTGTCTGCTTTTATATGCGTATGTGTGTGTGTGTGTGTGTGCAAGAGACAGTGACGTTTGCAGACTGCGCGAGGTAAATGTAGAACAGTGTTGTCAAAGAAAAATGACAGGCCACGTGCCCTTTTCTCCTGATTTTTTTTCTTCTTCCCTTCCTGGCCTGTATTTTATGGCACTAGTGTTTTCCAGCCCTCAGCACGCATAACATTGCTATATGATGTGCGGAATGCGAGGAAAAAACTGGCGTTAGGCTCGCTTTTGAAGCTTGAAACCTTTAAGTCAAAACCACGCCCCTTGACTTGAACTTCTGGTTCTGGTTAAGGAAAACTTGCAAAGCCGCAAGTTCGTCACCCAAAATGGAAATTTTCTGAAATGAAAGAAAAATTTACGCATGCAAGTTTTTGACCGTGCACAGCAGTTCCTAGAAGCCGCTTCTCTTTGTGTTTCACCCGATTAACGGTTACGATAGCCACCGCAGCTCGTAGAATGGAAACATTCATTGATACTGAAGGAAAGACTTCCGCATGCAGGATTGTGAACGAGCACGGTCAATCCTGTAGGCCACGTCCCATGCCACTACTCCCACGTTACGGTTTAGGAAGCCATCGCAGATCAGACGAGAACATTCATTGTTACCCAATCGCCGTGCAGTTTAGACTTCAGCGACATAATTATTTAAATTTGTATAGACACAAAGTCACACACGGCAAGAACTGAAACATTCATTATTAGTTTACTTAATCACGAAGCAGCTCTTAAAACGTTAGGAACATTCATTGTTGGACAAGTATAAATAAGGTTTGCTTCACTTTTCGCAGTCTTGAAATTGGCACGGATTTTTGAAATGGGGGAAGCAGAATAGAAGACTTTTGAAGTGCCCTAGACGAGAAGTAAATAAAGCGCAGGTTGACCTTTGTTGACGAGCGGATCGACCTGTAACTTCCTGTTGCCAATTTACTCTTTTTGCTCGGGAAGAAGAAGTGCTAAAGCGTGGTGAAGGCTTGTTTGGACGCAGCAAAGATGATACTGTCAGCATTTTGGTGTCTCGTGTGGGTTAAGGAGGGGGAAATGAGGAAACAGAAGATGAAAGTTGTGCGGTAGACGGAGTATTGCTTCGGCTTACAAAGATGACGGATGGGCATTTCGCTTATCGTTATCGTTAGACGTTGGCTTGCATTTTCCGCATCGGTTACCCGCGTAAAATACACCAGTGGTGTGCAAAATTGGCAGAATTCTTACCAACATCCGTCCTTTTTGGAACATATCAATACTATTATGTTGCGGCAGAAGTAATGCCGACCATTAATTTGTTAATGAGAATAACTGTAAGACGTTGAGCTTTCTAGTACAGTTTGAGTAACCTCAAGCTCAAATGGAAATGTTTTTGTAACGTGATATTGCGTTAGGTAATAACTCGTAGACGCCTTGGATGCTGTTGGATGCTGAACAAAATTTTAATCCCTAATTATGTTATTTACCAATCAACGAAAATTGGATGTATTTTTATCTATTTATTTCGTTTCACTTCTTTGATTTATATTAATGTATTTTAGTTCTTAATTTTTTTTCAGTCTTTGTACATTTTGTTTTCAGTATTTTTAGTTTTATTTTTTGCATTACTCAGTATTTTGATACTCCAGACAATAAGCTTAGGTATGCTGGTGGTTTGAATGAATGAGGTTGAGTAAAATCGTCTCTAATGGACATTACGTTTAGAGAACCGGAGGTATAGCTATTGATTTAGGAAATCTGGCTCCCTACCGTCAGAAGAGAATTTTCATTTGAGATTTGGTAGATTTGGCCCCCCAAATTTGTCATATTATCTCCCTTGTGTCTCTCTTTTTCCCCTGCTTGTTGAATAGAGCCACTCAGGAAAATGTTCACTGGCAATCACTATGTTTCTTGTCCCGTCGTAGCTTGATTATGGGAAGCGGTTGTTTTCTGTTCTTTCGAACCGGCCAAGTCGTATCTAACTTGTCGGTTTTTGGCCATTCCCAGCTACGTCAAGGAGAGAATAGAAAGGAAATTATTCAGAGCTGATAAGCTCATAAAGCAGCTAAAAATAGTGGATACAAACTCTGCCGCGGCTCTACTCCCAACAGTATGCCTCATTATGCACCTTCTTCTTCGTTTTCTTCTTCTTATACATCTTCGGTGCGTCCGGATACAGAAACAACACCGTTTTCTGCCCTTTCTGACAAGCCTAGCTATAACAAGAATGCCTTTTGACAGTTATGAGTCAAATTAAACCTGGAATTTTGTTTGTTGCCTTATCTTTGCCCCCGGGCTCTGTGCTTTTGGCTTGCTTCGTTCTTCCTTTGCCAGTACCCATCATGCATGCCGTAGATGCGTGTGGATTTCGAACTGCCACCATCCCGTGCGCCAATACCATGGCTGTAGTAATTTGATGCTAACTTTAGCCTCTTTCATATTGTTTCCGGTAGTAGTAAACAATAGTTTTCCCAAAAGGTTTTTTCGAAGTCCTATTCTTATGCGAGTCTTTGGCTTACTCGAAAAAGAGTTCACGGGTTGTATTCCATCTCTCGCCCCCCTTCTCTTAAATGTCATGCTCTGTCACGCTGTCACACAACCCCTGTCATCCCACCGCTGCTCATCTTTAGCTCAGGTTTCCGTCGCAGACAAGGCTGTACTTTTGCCCGTAAGAAAGACTTAAGTCAAAATTTTTAACAGGCCAGTGCTATACCATAAGCTAAAATGAAGGAATTCCGTCACTAGGCTCGCTGGCTTTTTGTTTTCGGAATTCTATCCGGTTTGTGCCTTTTCGCTTGCACGCCAGAACAGTGAAGGAGAGGAAGTCGATTTTAAAAAGGAAAAAAAAAAAGAATATATGATTCTCCGTATTGCTTGTGTATATTAGACAACCCTTCGTCTTTGACTTTTATCCAACCTGGCTGCAATACGTTATATTATGGAAGGAGAAGGAGGACATTGCTTCTAAGGTGGAAAGTAACGACTAACGGAGCGTTTTGGCTCAACCTCTTTTTGGCTACACTTTCTTTTGGCAATTGCGCATTTCGTTTTTCGAAACCAAAACATTTTTATTTTTTTACGAATAAGACGAATGGACACGGTCGCTTTCTTCTTTTTATTTATTTTTTCAACTTTTTTTTCGGTGGCTGTCTTGTTCGGAGCATCCTCGCCTTGTTATATGCAACATATTGCAGTAATGTTTTTAGAGCACCTCATTGGGACGGGGAGAGTGCCCATTTATTTCCTTGAGACTAGCCGTGACAACCATCGAAGATGTTTCAGACCTATATTTCCCTTTTGGCCTCGAGACCAGCTTTTTTGAACTTGTCAGTAGGTTTTCGATATCCCAGCCGAAGGAGCTAGAAATGTTAGCTTTACCGCTAACCCCCTACCGTGCTTGGTGATAACTCATATTACAAGTCGGTGATGGATTGTGAAATGCTTTTTTCGATACATTTAGCACCTTCGCAGATATTCTTTTTCGCAATACTGGAAAAGTTCGCTTGCGTAAGACAGCTGGGATACAGTCCTTTTTTTCGGATATTCGAAAGACATTGTTAGTTAAGAAATGAGTAAGATAGGAACATATTGTTTTTAGACAGCTGACTTTGAACGAGGCAGAGATTACAATCATGTTTATTTTCTTTTCAAACTAAATTCCTGGTAATGAAGACAAATTTAGATGTTACGATGGCTCAAGATTTTCCAGCAAAGTAATTTCATAGTTGTAACATGTATATATGCATAATGAGTTTTGTTGTACAACTGCAATTATATTGCACAAAGCGACATTTGTCAATATAGTTGTACCGAATTTAGTTGTTTCAGTGAATTGGAGTAGATATACGAGGGGATAGCTCTAGCTCTCTCCCCTTCGTAGGATCTTATGACACATTTTCACTCTGAAAACCCTTGCTTAACCGGAACGAGTGAGCGCCTGGAATGGCTCTAACGTGTGTGCCTGTGTGTACCTGAAGTCCATCAACAGCCACAATTAACTATAAACCCCCCGAAAATTTCCCCCTGCCTGGACGTTTTCTCAAAGCTGCAGTATTTACAGTTGGGATTCAAAAGTTGTTATAATCGGTAACTCGAAAATCCGGGAAGAAGGGAATTGTTTACAGAGAACTGTAATCGTAAAAGTCAAAAGGGCTGCTTGTATACAAATGGTTGAAACTTTGGCGGTCGCACATCTTGAATTGCGTTACAAGGCGGTGTAGGAGGAATTTAGGCTGGGGTTCCGGAGGGAGGAAGTTCGTTATCAAAGTTGTTCGGGACTTCACTGGGCCCAATGCACTGCGTATTGGGCATCGTCTTCAACCCTCCACCCAAAATTCGTCCAGTTACCACTGTTTGTGGTAGATAAGGCAATGTTTTATTTCCTCTTAGGCTGACAAACCCAGCAAAAGTGAGTTGTTTGCTTTCGTAGACTTTCGAGGGGGTTTGGAACTTGGCGGGAAGCTATTGTGTGGTCGGTAAAAACGAGGGTAGGGGAAGTGATAGTTTCCTTTAGACAAATCGTTTGACGTTTAACAATGTGAGGATGAAATAGTCAAGGAGGGATGTGGCGACATGGGGAAGTTGTGTGTGTGTGCTCCTTGGGCTTACCGGGGACTTGGGAGACAGGAGAAGCTTACCAGAGACTCGCCACTTCCCTTCTTCCCTGTGCTGGCAGGATTTCCTCAGCTTCACCAAGGGAGGAAACTTTGTGACATTTCAGTAAAGGGAGAACTGGGGGTAAAGAACCTGGAGATCACATAGTTGTGACAATGGGGTCGCCCAACAAAGTGTTAAGTTAAGACAAAGAGTTAACCGCAAGGCTTTCGAGGAATTTCTGAAGTAATGGTCCTTTGGTTCTCACCCGTTTTTTATAAGTATTGGGGGTAGTGACATGGAAGTTAGGGTTTTTTGCTTGAAGGGTTAGTTGCTTTTACCGTGGGGGAACTGGTGACGTGATAATGACAAGTACAACGATGCGCCTCAAACGTATGGGAGATGGCCAACATGTGTGTGCCGAGATATTATAGGGCTGACAAGTGAGAATGGTCGAGGGAGATGAGCAAGTAGGACGGAAAACGGCTGTTCTTCATGGGATTCAACTAGGAGGACTTAGAGTAAGACAAAGAAGGAGTGTAGAGTCTTTTTCTTGCTTGTACCACACATCGTGTTGTATGGAGTTAACAATGGGCAGGGTGGGTTGGGCGAAGAATGGAGAGGAGACCTTTTCGTCCAGCCAACATATGCATTTTATCTAGGAAACAGAGCAAGTCCCTCGCCTTTTGTGTGTGTATATGTGTGTGTGTGTGTGCAAAACAGAGCAACCTTTTGTTTAAGCCATCTGGGTCATGTTTAAAAAGCGCTGATAACAAAGCCTTCAAAGGATCCGGCTCGAAAAGAGCATTGTCAAAGAACGAGATAGGACGTTACAGTGGGAAAATGACCCGCCCGGAAATAGAAACGTTTGTGGACATTCTCGTATGAACTGACAACAGTTCGCTGTACCTAATTCAGATTTTATATGACGGATTTTCAGTGTGAATGGTGCAATTTGACAATGAAGTAATACATGATGTTACATCGCCTGACTTGCAACGAACTGAATTCAGTGTTGAAAACTACAAGAGATTTTTCATTTGTCAAGCGAACACTGTGCAACAACCACCTAACCTAGGCTAAGCTGACCTGTACTCACACTGACATCAAAGGTAGTTTGTGTAGGATTGGAACCGACTTTTATTGGCCAAAGGGCCTTTAATTCGCCTACTGAGAATATTTTCTAGAATGACCAAATTCAGCAAGATCACAGAGCATGGAATAGGATGCAAGCAATCGACTGCACACTAGCGCAATGCGTGATCGGCGCCCCTCAGTTTGCTTGGATGGTATTTTATCTCAAGTGCTTACGACTTCGACACCGTACTATAGAAAACATTGTCGATCGGTATTCTCAATTAAGCTCTGTTAACTTTACCCAACTTGAGTTAACCACAGGTTAACAAGTCTTGGGCGCGTGTTAGCAAAGCGTTAGGGGCTATCTTGCCACGGCAGAGCGTGCTAAGATAAGCTGGTATAAGCAACCCGGGGCCGAATCCGGAACCCTGAAGTGGAACATAATATGAGAGTGGTTGAATGTTGTCGAAAAACTTGTTATTTGTGAAATAGAATAAAAGAAGACGATAAGCTGCTGTTGTATTTATGGGTTGGGACCGGTATGGGCAGCGCATGTAGACAAGCAAGCCAAAAGACAAGGCTTGTTTTTGAGGTTGAACAGTAGTCACTATTCTCCAAGACTATCAAGTGCTTGCCAGATCACGTTACGACTTTGCCTTGTGCAGAATGAGCTGTCACCTTTTGACCTAGCCCCATGTTGCCTGCCTCGCTGGTTGCTGCGCCTCGTTTGTTTGTCTATCAAAAAGGGAAGACAGATATTAAGGAGGTCGTGCCATCGCTAGAACGTTACTATACGGGGCTGGATACCAAATAAAGATGCGCTGACTATAGAAGAGCTGCAAAGACTTCCAAAAGAAGGGCCATAATCAAAGCTTCTCATAAACTCTACAACGTCACATACAACTGGAATAACCGAGCAATACAAAGTCCCTTATCTTAGGAGCTTCTGTCTTCAGTTCTTGCAGTGCATTTCCACCTCAATTTTCTGCGCCAGACAACGTTTACCAAATCATTATTTCTAATTAGTTTTCTAAACAAAATCAGCTTCCCAGCTATAATTTGTACTTTGTAAATTCAGTTAAACAATTCATTAATTAATGACAAATAGCTTTAAGAAAAACAGAGCAGTTGCAATTGCTTCGGCACATAATCGGGTTTCTGCTGGAGTATTTCATTGCAGCAACGTGCTGGTAGGAAACATCAGAGGAATTGTTCGATTTGCATAGTCGATTCGAGTTGAAGAAAAATACTTTGCACTTTTTTGCTTTATTTGCTTTCAGTGTTTTGTTATATTTTGAATTTTTTTTTACCGGAATTATTTTTTTTTTAATCATTCTCTAATAGCACTCTCGTGCATCTTAAAGTAAGCGTCATTGTGATTATTTCGACAACTGACAACCAGTGTTATTGCGATTTTCCAAATTCGATTTGAATTAAATTCCAAACTCGGAAGCTCTTAGGTCCTATGGCATTGAGCATGGGAAAAGGTAATTTATTCAGAGACAAAGAGAGGGTTTCACAGTAAGTCACATAATGCAAACAGATTTGGTCTGACATCAAAGTCCGGAGGAGCAAACTCCTGGGAAACACTAGAATACTTTTTACCTTATTCGGTTTCTGATTTCGTCACACGTAATCGGTGCATTTGCTGCCCTTTTCAAAAATCAAAGTTACTCTTCCAAGAACAAAGCAAAGGATAATACAGTTTTATAAGGAGGTCTGCTGTCGCTGTGAGACACTTCTTTGCCTTACGGGAAAGACAGTTGTTGTGGAAGCTGTACATACCGAAAAAAAGAAAAGAATCTTTAAATGGATGGTCACCATTGCCAGAACAAGCCAGTGCAATCCACAGGGAATTATTCTCGGTATGCATTAGGATTGTGCAAAGGGGAGAGAGAAAGACAAGAAGTGTCACGATGGATCAGATTTTATTTTGTCCAGGGTCACAACAACGGAAACAAAGCAACGTCGATGTGAAACTGGTACTCTACAAAGATTATTGTCCCATGGGTCATTGTTTGATGTCACATTGGCTCTGTGCTTGTCGATATAAATGTAACCGCCGGGGGCCACAAATGTACGATTATATATGCTTGCTCCATAACATGATATTGCCGTATCAGTCAAAGCGATCTTGTCTCTGTTGTACTAATCAGAAGTTATTAGTTTGGGGGCAGGAGAAGTTGTGTGTTCAGTAATTCTTCAGATATTCCCGCGTGTTGCTCAATTTGGGGAGCTGGGAGGGTAAAAGGACAAGGTTTTCTGTTTTGAACATGGAAGGAGGGTTAAAGGATGCCAGAGACGTCGATGGGCGACAGTGATGAATCAGGGCGTCCACACATTTCCCGACAAGCAACCTTCTATGCTTGTAAACCCCAAAGAAGAGGTTGTGTGTGTGTCGCATACTTGGAAAGAATGACCGGAACAGGTTTCAATGGACACACACGAAGAATGGGACAACGATGTAGAATTGTTACCGTTGCAGCTTTTGCCGTGTGCGAATGTCGGCTTAAATTATAGAAATATCGAAGAGAATCTCTCCTTCGAAAAGGTCTTTTCTTTTCCTTTTTCGCTCTTTGCGCCATGTTATGCTTGTGAGGCTGTGAGGGGACTTGTCTCCTTGAGTTCAGAGGCCCGTTGGGTGGCAGCCGCAATGCAATGAATAAGTCGAGGCTAGTGAACGACAAAAGTCCTCCGTCACGGACCTGCCAAGTAACGTGATGGAACGACCTCTAATTGACAAGTCTTGGCCTCCACTCACGCCAACTATGCCCTATGGAGGGCGCAATTAGAGAATGGAAGACGCGAACCGTGGAACTCCAAGCTCATATATCATAACTCCAAAGCTACACAGTTGAGACGAGGGAAGAGAAATTAAAAAGGGGAAAAAAAGGTTTGTCTTATTACTGTTCCCCGCAGCATAGGGCAGATCACACGACGGGGTTCATAAGACGAAGAGAAGAGCTAAAAGAGATATGACTTTCGAAGGATACGCCACACACACGCACGCGACAGCGACAACGCTTTTATATATACGATGTAGAGGAAATAACGGAAGAATAATTTTGCCTCTCTTTCCTAATGAGGCGAATAGGTTTCAGGCCTTCCAAAACTGGGTGGAAATATTCCCAGTAACGTAAATATATTAAACCTTTATGTTTTGCTAGTATTATTTGATCTTTTTTACTTCACCGTCATACATTCTTTCGTTAGCGTATTCACTTTTTATCACAAGACAAAGTAATCTACACTGAAGTTACGGAGTCATTCTGAACAAATGGCATCGGGCAAAAAAGAATGTTTCCACTGCTTGATTGGCAACAAGTAGTTCCGTGGTTGGGTCAAACATACGTTTTCGAATCATTGCAATTTAATTAGTTTTGAATATTCTGTGTTTTCAGAAAAGCTTTAGATTTTGGGGAAGTTTTCAAAACTCGATATTTCTGGAACAGTTTTCAGTTATTGCATGAAAATAAAATAACCGTGAAATATCCTTCGTCGTCGGCATTCGGCAACTGTGCGTAACGAACTAGGGCTTTTGTGTCAGAGCTGCGTTTCGCGAAGGTTTTGAGTGGGCTGAACTAGTACAGCAATGAATGATCGCTTGCGGGAGTCGCATATGGCGAAACGAACTGTGGATTGCCCAGCGCACTTTTCGGCAAGTGTTTTTGTATTTAGACGGAAAAGTTGATCCTCTTGTGCTGCACGAACACTGTGCCGGTAGTAGAGTTTGCTGGAGTTTTAGCCTCAGGTGGGCGAGGAAAGTGAGGCGCTTGATAGAATTTCTGCCTGCAGCTCTGGTATTGTCGCACGGCAAGGTAATGTCATGATAAGGCCTTTAGGTCACATGGTTGTGACATGGTGGTATACAGCCCAAGTGCGACCATGTTTCAAAAAGTGACACAGGCCTTTCAAGCGAGCTGTTCATAAGTGTAAATTTAAAAAGTTTTGACGTTGGTTAGTGAAACGCACCAAGACGGGTGTATTAAGGGAACGCAATATTCGCTCCGAAGTCCAATAAGTGAAAAGAAAAGGTTTCCAAACACACTATACTCACCAACAAACAAATAAAAAAAAAGAGGAAGAGGCTAAAAGTGCGAGTGAGTTAAGAAATGGGGCGCTTACCAAGTCAGACAGCCACGATGCATTCATGGAGTCTGTGATCCATTGCGTGTATAAATTATCCTGAAGGATTTTCCCACCCGGTTTTGTGGGTCACGGGGAAGTTCTAGAGGCAAAAATCTTATATGAGCTGGTTGGCACATGTCACGCAGGTCATCCTCGTTTCACTTTTTTTTTTCATGAACAGCTCTTTCGCTTGCTTCCAAACCCCGAAAATACTACACATATCCCCGCAGCAAAACGAGCTATTTTTTATGAATGTAAACATGGGGCTTTGAGAATGATGAATGGGCTCTGATACACAGCAATATGCAAGGCGGTCGGAACTGCCAATAAACGGCAGCTGCTAATGTATATCAACAACGCTTCTTTCACGAACCTAGCACCCCTTTTCTGCTTTCCTCCCTCCAAAAGCATCTTCCCTTCTTTCACGTAAAATAATTATGAAGGTTCTATAAATAACTCCCTCTCAAGTCGTTCTAATCTATTTCTCTTAAATGAAAAAATATATGAAAAATAAAAATAATAGTGCTGCCCTTTGATGCGTGTGTCAGTACAGATACACGAGTGGACCATGGAACGTTTCACACAAACCCATTCTTCTTGTAGCTATACATTCCTTTCAGTGGCGGCGATTATGAATCTTGAGAAAAAAGTGAAGTCATAAAGTAAGGGCGTTTTTATGAAGTTTGGGTGCCAAGTTGTTATATGTTGGTTCTGTTTTGCAAGAAGTGTGTATGCACGGTTTATCTAGTCTCGTAAATTCTTGTCCGAGAATGTGTACTGCAGCAACACGACAATAAGACTGAACAGGGTGGGGGTTTTGGGGGACACAGAACGAGTTTCTGTAGAGTGTAACGTGTAAAATTGTCTGGAAGGATGCTGTCAAACATGGGTCTTTCAACTACGTCTCAAATTATAGTTATGTCAGAGCTTTGGGTTCAGCCATTTTCATTTTTATGTGTACAACGGACAAAACTGTCCATAGTCCGAGCATGTGTCTTTCGTCAAATAGGGCACGGATTGCCAATAAGATAAGACATTACGGATTCCCATCTCAGCCAAGACATCACACATTCACTTTTGCGGCATGCGTTGGGTGCGTTATTATAGACAAACAAAAGCGTTTTTCTCTTCCAAGCTAACCCAGTGACCTTTTGAAGTGTCCCCAATCCTAGCTTTTTATTACGTACTACACAAACCTAGTGCCAACCTACCCGACTATACAGTGCTTTCTGTCTAAAGAGTCTTGATAAAAAAAAAATGTTTGATCTTTAACCGCCCCACCCGCCTTGTCCGGTCTTATTGTAAAGTGTTGTTTCAAGTCATTCTGAATTTTGTTGCCACTATTCGTCCTCGGCAGCTCCCAAGTCGAAATGTCCGCTGTACGCATTTCTTCGTGCGGCATCTTTCTGTTTTGATGAATGCCATATGCCCCCGTCCTATGTTTATATTATATATTGCACTCTTTTACAATAGCGGACTTTCATTGTCCGTTTGTGTCCCATTCCCCCTGTAACGGCCGTTACGGGCGCAGTTTACTAAAGCTCCGGCAAGGGAGGGGCTCCCAACAAAACGCAACAGGCGTCTTGGGAAGCTAAAAGGCTTCCCTTTGTCTTTCGCCATCAGGGCAAAAGCCGACCTTTTATTCCCCCCCCCTCCTGTTTCTCAGATATTCATCCAAAGCGCAATATAAACACCCTTGTATGTGTGCGCGTTTGCGCAACCTGATTATGCGTACAGACGCAGAATTGTGTGACTTTCCGTGCGCAAAGTACACATACTACTTCAGGGAAGAAGGCATACAAAAAGACGCCCTCAATCGCTCTCGGTGCCTGTGTGTGATTTGAATTATGTCCACGGTTCTTCCCAAGGCATGAAATACTGTTTCTAGTACTAATTAAAACGAGGCAGATTTCGAAGATCCTGGGAACAAAGCCCCAACTCTAGACGGTACGGTGGTATAGTGATGGGGGGGGGGGCTGTAGAACACAAGAGGCAAGATCACATTTCAAGTGGTGGCCAGACGAAGAACAAGAGCCTTCTTTTCCCAGCCTCCCNCCCCCCCCCCTTTTTTGGAGATCTGCGTCTCGCGCTATCTCGTACTTGTTTGCCTTTTACTTCCTTGCCCTAATTGTTTTTGTTCACGACTTCTTTGTTAGAAGGGGTATGTTAGTCAAGATATTAAAACTGAACCCGTAAGTCAGAAAGTACTTACAAGTGCTGGTGCGACCTATGCTGAGAAATTCTGCCTTTACGAAGAAAGGTTCGTTCATATTGTAAGAGCGACTTTTCGGTCGAGTTTGTGAGTATGGGGAGGAAGGGAAAATTGATGATGAACGTTTTGGAGTGGCGGCAAAGTTAGTTGGTTGGTAGGCTTATAATCATGAAATGGGTTTGAAACTGTGAACAATGAGGAACACATGTTTGGGTGTACACACACATACAAGAGAAAGAGGCAAGTCCCTTCCCCAAGGAAACAAGCAGCATTATTTTCCCGGAGCTGCTTCTCCCCCTTTACTCCACCCCTTCCAACATCCTATTCTTTTTCTACAGATTCTGCTTCCCGCCTCTTGAAGTTGAGACTTTGGGAGGGAAAGGGAGAATTGTCAAGTTTTACTGCTCCATTTTGGTCCGATTTTCTCCCCCGAACACAAACTTGCAATTAGTTGTCTTGTGACGCCGCCAAACGCCGAAAGTTTTCGAAAGCTGGCCAAACTTACGTGATTGTGTTGTTATTGTCTCGCCCATCATAGGCTCCGGAGGAACAGCGTCTCGAAATGCAGCAATTGAATCTCCATGACATGCAACAGCAACTGGAATTGCAGCGCATGCAACAATCCCAAATCCTCTTGCAACACCAGCGGTTACAGGAACTGCAAGTAAGCCATTTCTTTCCAAAACTAGCCTACAGGAACTTATTTATTTCTTTATGTTTGTGCTATAATGTAAAGATGAATATAGTTAATAAATGCGTAGCCTACGCAGATTACCGGACTGCAATATATAAGAATATACCCACCGATATTTTAGAATTCCGTTTCTTCACTATTCTATAGTTTTTGCGTATTCTTATTATTAGTCAATTTTATTTTTATTTTTCACTTACTACACTGCAATTTTAATATCTTCCCTGTTGTTATTTTTTTATTTAATTGTTTTTTTTTTAAGAAACGTGCAGAATTGGCTTATTGAAGCGTTTTGTAGTGGCCTGCCTTAATTTGAGGAAGCTTACGTTCCGTTTGTTTTAGCGTACAAACGTTTAATGTCTATTTAACTTTAAACTTTAAAATTCCTTTTTTTTTCTTACTTATTCACTTCATTTTATAGCTTTTTTGTCAGTCATTACGATGTTTAGTTTGTAAAGTTTTTATTGCTGTTTTTGCTTCTTTGTTCAGGCTCTTTTATTTTTTATTTTTTTATTGGTGTTGTGATTTTACTTTTCGAAGTATTTTGAACTAATATGTGTGTTTTTGTTCAACCCAGGGCCAGTGGTTAGCGCAGTACGGGACCAAGAGTTTGGGCTTGCCGAACGTACCACCGTTTATGTTCCTCCAACCTTGTTTGGAAACCATGCGAGGGCTACAGCCCTCCTTGCCCTTGCTGCACAACCCCGTAGCGGAACTACAGTCGCATTTGGCTCATAGTTTCTCACCCGCCAGCGTGTCGAGTTCCTTTTCAGCGACTTCGCCACCGAACAGCGCTGGGAAATCAACAACTACAACGTGGTCGGCGACAGGAACAACTGTGAGCAACTCGTCTAAAACGGAGCCTTCACCAGAAATACAAAGTTCAGGAGCACCTACACTTTCGAGGACTGCGGCCAACAATACCGTGACTGACGTCGATGCTCCCTTGAACCTCAGCAAACCTAAAGGTAAGAAACTGAGCGAGAAAAACTCAAGAAAATCATTATTAAAGAACATCTGAGAATAACAGCATTCAAACTGTACTCGGTTTCTTTAATTTGTACAGGTTCTGGTGCTAGTCCCACTCCACCCTCGACTCCTACTCCTACTCCCACTCCCGCCTCAACCCCCAGTGCTCGTAGTTCGCTACATTCCCCGTCTTTAAGTCACAACTCGCGAGCAATTCCGCCAAACCTGGGATCAGCACTCTCACCGAACTCCGGATCGAGCGGTGGTAGCGGATTGCTCATGTCACCTTTCATGCCCTATGCGGGTTTACACCCTCATTTAGCCGCCCTAACCTACCAAGGTACAACTAAATTAATAGAAAAATTGTTCAGAATTGGAATTTGACACTTGGAATTTCTCGGGATTTTAGGCAACAAGATTGCCGCAGCGCAATTCGTGGAGCGAATGTCATCGGAGGGCATGCCACCTGTTTCCTTGGGGGGACCCTTGCCAGACCCAGCGTACATGCACATGTGGGGGAATGCGCCTTGCATTCCTCCCTCCCCCTCCGATCGCTTGCCACCTCACATGAATCTCAACTCAGCCCTGGTTTCCGCCAAACGAGAGTCCAATAGTCGTCCTGCCAAAGAAGAACCCGAAGTGTTGCAATGTAAGTTTACCAATCGACTTGTGATTACTCCTTTATTTTGAGATTTTTTTTACAACTGTTGATATTATTATGCGTAGCTAAAATTTATGGCGCTAAAATAATTCGACAAGGGCGCCGCGATGCCGATGGCAAACCGCACATAAAGCGACCGATGAATGCTTTCATGGTATGGGCCAAAGATGAGCGGCGCAAGATCCTGAAAGCATGTCCAGACATGCACAATTCAAACATTTCGAAAATATTAGGTAAGTGATATATGTAAGAAAACAAGTATTTATAGCAAATAATCGTTTTTAGTGAATTCTTGGAATCGAATTTAATAAATTTCTTGTAATTTTAGGCGCACGTTGGAAGGCCATGAGTAATACAGAGAAGCAGCCGTACTACGAAGAACAGTCCCGATTGTCCAAGTTGCACATGGAGAAGCACCCGGATTATCGCTACAGGCCGAGGCCCAAGCGTACTTGCATTGTAGATGGCAAGAAACTCCGCATTTCGGAGTACAAGTCACTCATGCGTCAGCGACGTACAGAAATGAGGCAGTTGTGGTGCCGTGATGGTAACAATCCTTCCGCTTCTGGCTTAGAAATGCCAGGATTGCTGTCGCCGCCATTGAATAGCACCGGTTTACGTTATAATCCTAATGGCGAGTCGCGGGCGAGGTCTTCAGGCTCGTCAGAAAGTGAACAACCCTTTTGCAGTTTGTCCAATTTCCCCTCGGGCACTTCGTCGGACGAGGAAGATTTGGATGCCGAAGTGGAAAGTGCAAGTGGGCGTAATTCTTCGTGTTCGAATGTGGACGCACATTTCAACGAAGGACAAGTGGAAGAAGATGGCTTTGAAAGCCACTCGCCCAGTTTTCCCATACCTCCTTTGCAAGAGCAATTATAGAGTAGCAGAAGCACAGACAAAGAAAAAGAAATTGTAAACATTTTGTTTGAGACTTATTAAGCTTTAATGCATGCTATAGACGGTGCCAATTTCCCCTCACTTGGGTAATTTTAGGCGTTATGAAATGGTTTTAGCTTGTGTGTTGTTATTATAATAATTTAAAAAAAGCGGTGAAAAGTTTTAGATGACGATATTGTAAAAGTCATTAGCCGGTGGCAATGGCCAGATCGCAACGGAAGAAAAGAGACTAAGTTTTTTCATGAGGTTTCGAATCTGTGAAGGGTGCAAACATTTTATTGCCAGCAAAAGAAACAAGCAAAAAGCTATCAGTTTTCGGGTTTGTTCCACGTTTTCTATTATATCACTATTCAGTGTACGTTTGGCCTGCAAACATTATGACTACACCAGAGCTGTGTAGTTACCATGTGACCGTTTCAGATTACAAGCATTTTCCGTTGAGTTGAACGAGTAATGTGGTTTTCATTTTTGCATATCGTTTGAATTACCTAATACATCCTAATCACTCATAAAATAGCTGTCGTAGGATATGCCTACCTGGTGCATATGTTTGTGCATATCAGTCACAAACATCTTAAAATTGTCTCCCACCTTGCCAACCGTCGAAGCAGAGATACTATTAAAATGGAAAGAAACCGTGAATATAATACATTTACGTAACTTCTTTTAGCTAAGGCATTGACATTTCTTTTCGACAGACTGACAATTATAATTTTAGAAGTTCTTCGTATCGGACCTACGTTACATCCTGGGTTCGACCTGATGAAATTTCATTGTATTCGAGAGTTCGTTATAAGGCGAGTTCATTAGAACGAAATTTTTAAAACTCGACTTAGTCAAACTGCGGTTGTTATATCGCGGTTTTTTTATAACTCAAGTCCGCTATAACCCGAGTTCATTATAACGCGAATTCGTTGCGTCGCTTTTAAACAATTGTAGACAGACCGCGTTTTTCTACATTACTTTATCGCAACTTGGAGCATAATTGTAGAATTTTCCGTCGATCACTTCTTTTGTCAATAAGTGAGATTACGGGCCAAATTAGGCCCCGATGCCATATTTTGGGGTCTCACTATGTATTTAGTGATGACGACCCAAGATGGGCATAATACAATTATGCGAATCTATTAATTGGGCTCCTAGAGTAGGAATATTTAGGCAATAATGCTTGTAGAGGACTCGGTGAGAAAAGCTGTAAATGCAGCCGAAGCTCCGTTTGCGAACTAACACCACGCCGCTCGTCTATGCGGGGTGGCCTAATGTTAGGTGACTACTGCTATTTCAGAAGCATACAGAAGACGGTAGGGACAATGGTAAAATTTTGCGATTTGTCACTTTTTTCTCGAAGCACGAACTTAACTAGCATATGAATGTACAACCATTAGATGCTTGTGTAACTCTGCTATCTGTTACGCCACAGTATACTTCTTAAAAACGTAAAATAAGAGAAGATTAACCTTCAAAATAGGACGCTCTCGCTTGTTATAACCGTGTAACCCGTGGAAACAAAAGTAATATCGTATTTAACGTGTTTTTCCATAATAAACTATACCAATCAAATTTCTTATGATACACTAAACGTATGGTAACGAAAGTTTGCAGTTACAGTCACAAGCAATATAGGAAAATGTTTGCTTCACCTTCGTCGAGAAATAGCACATTATAAGAAAAGTTGTACAAATAAACAGACATACGCAAAGACTTGTGGAGGCGCCATTTTCAAACCCAGTCGATTACCATAGCAACCGCCTAAAGATAAACACTTTATACACTGTCTTCGCTGAGTAGCCTATTATAGGGCCCCGTAAGGCCCTAAAGGTTTTCTCCTACCGGAGGTACGAAGCAAAGCCTTGCAAAGGATACTGTGTGTTGCTAGAGGATGTTCGCCCGGCCCTTATAACACAGGCTTACGGCGAAACGTTTTATTTTTGCAAATACTTGATAGATCGCCATTAAACTTTTTGTGTAGATACGGAATCGGCATAAGAATAAGCCTGAACAGTTTTGTGATTTTTCATGCAACAGTCTATTTTTGTTATTTTTTTACTAAGGGCCGTAAAACGAAAAATGTAAGGAGCGATCAAAACTTTCTCTCGTCTCTGCAGAGTTAATGAAAAGCTAAAAAAAACATCTGAAATTTTGCACAGACTTAGCTTTAGTTTGGTAGAAGTGCGTGCCATTTATTTCGCTTTCATGTGATGAAAGGTTTCAGAGATATATGCAAATTAGTGTTTTCCCTATCCTCTGGCATAGGGTAGTGGTTTTCAAACTGTGAGCCGCGGCTCCCAAGGGAGCCGTGACCGTCAATTAAGGGAGCCGGGGGTATTTGGCAAAAGCGAATTATTCTGCTTTACTCTATTTTCGCCAGCTGTGAGAGGTAAACACTGGTGTAATTAAATGCTGGTGTTTTTCAGACAAAAGTTAATGTGGGTAATTTCCTATAAGAGGAAACCCTTTTTTATTTGCACGGGAGTAAAAAAATAGTCCCATTTATTAAAACCCGACCACTGGAAAGTAGGCGTTTCGAATAAATGGATCTTGAAATGAGGCCGACTATACTTCCTTGCTCAGTTACTGCAATTCTCGGTGGCTTTCACTAGGAAATGTCCCGAAGAGAATATATGAGTTAAGAAACTAGCTTCGTTCCTACCTAACTAAAGAGCAATTCTTCATATCGGAAAAAATGTCGATGATGATTTTGTATTGAAAATGGCTATCTTTGCAATATCTTTGACAAACTCAACGCTTTAATTGTATTGCTGCAAGTCTTCAATTCAATTCTTTAATTCAATACTCTCAGTCCTAGCTTATCAACACCTATTCAGACTCTGCTTTAACCTGTTATGAACACAATTATGAAATCGCGATTATTTTTATCAAGAAGTTCACGCAGTTGACTTCAGAGTGTATACCGAAGAATATAAGAAAACAAAAAAAGAACGAGTTTTTGTTGACCTGTTGATTTTATGAGTAACAGCTGTGAGACTTTTTATGTTATCACTATGGATTTGATCAATTTTGAGTTTGCTTTATTTTGTCATTATGCCTTGCCCAGGAATAAGTTAACTAACAATAATTTACGAAGTAACCTGCTCACCTTTGGTCAGGAGAAAATCGCAATGATTGAGCGAGGGTTCACTTGACGGCAAAAACCGAAGTAGTCATGTTGACCCAAGCAGTTTAATTTTGCTCGAAGTGACGACAGAAGATTTGTGTGATTCCGCTACACGTAAGCTCTTTCGCAGAACACTAAGCTGAGTTCTGGACAAATTCTGTCAGTCTGCAAGTGTTCTGAACCTAGTACAATCGATTTCAAAGAGTCCGGGAATTTTAAGTCCCGCCAAGATAGTGCTACAACTTGAGTTCAATGCTACATTGTTACAGGTGGAAACGAGGAGGCAGATACGGCAGCAAAGTAATGGCGGGGCAAAATTTAACATATACAATAATAAGATACTAAATTAAGTCACAAACAGAAGCACGAATGGCAGATGAGTTTTCGACCGGTATTAAAGCCTCAACAGCACAAAAAGTGGTACAAAGCACAGGAAATCTTAATTACAGGTGGAGAGGCGTCAAGAGCCAAAAGATTGCAGTGGCTCTGAATAAACTAAGGTGTGGTCATGGCAAATGCGAAGCATGGCTGCATAGATTCAGTTTTCAAGAAGACCCCAATTGCAAAAATTGCGAAGTATCATGAGAAGCCGTTAAACATCTTGTCATGCAATGTCCATGTTATGCCAGTCAGACGAAAACTTTATTTGACAAATTGTGACATAAAAACATACCAATAACCTTGGATGAAATAATGGGATTTGGTACAAGAATAAGACATGAACAGTTTTCTATGTAGAGCGCGCTTTGTAAGTTTTCAAAAGACACAGGAATGGCCGAATTAATTTGAAAATGTAGAGATGGATATGATATAATTAGTACCAAAAAAGACAATTATATAAAGAAAGCCGAAAACGATACTACGCCGAAACGCCAGCCTGTTCTCTTAGAAACCAAACCAAACGACGCTCCTCTAGTCAAATCACCACTGATTTTAACATAGAATATATTTGGAACATCAGAAAATTGTTTACTAGAAAATACGGCCAAATTGCAGGCCGCCATCACACACGAATGTTTTTGAATGAGTTCAGTTAAAGTTAGTTTTACACAACCTCTTTTAGATTCTCGAATGCTTGCGATGATTAATAAATCATGCCCTATTTACTACCACCATTGCTTTTGCACCACGGGGTATCACTGGACCCTGGATGTTTTTAGAACAAGTGGTCTAGGTGGCTGGTAACTAGGTTCAACACTTTGTATTTCTGACTTCAGCAATCCTTTTGGCTACTGATTTACTATTTTAAATTCTACCTCACCAACAAGCGGCTCGTTGGTCTAGGGGTATGATTCTCGCTTAGGGTGCGAGAGGTCCCGGGTTCAAATCCCGGACGAGCCCAAGTTTCTTATTTTCCAAATCAGGGAGGAATATAGGGCATATGCCTAACCCAAAAGCTATTGCTTTCATTCTCGGAGCGCCACTTGCTTAGCTTTCAAAGCAAAGTTTACCTATGTGTTTACTGTTTACCTATGTGAAAAAAAGCCCATTACTTAGGGTTACGACCTTTCACTTCATATTTTTACAATCACAGTGGTGTAGAATTAAAGATTTAGGTTGGTTCCACAGCATTTGGAAATCAAATAGTAGCCCTTAGCTACTGAAAGTTTATTTATGAACTTTTTACGGGCTGTATATAAGTTTGAGAGAGGAAGGTTTAAGATAAATTATAACGAACCCATTGGGTGACAGATTCTTTTCTCATTATCGTCTCTTTTAAAGTTTTTGACACCAAGACCTGAACAATAAAAAAAAAAAACGCGTTCAAGCTTAGTCCTCGTAGGTACCACCATTACATTGCTTGAATAAGTTTTCAATGTCGTCAAGGTCATGTCTTAAAGAGTCTGAAGTGTGATAGGCTGTGGTGCCATTATCTGCGACCTAGGCAGCTTTAATATTAAACTTTAATGAGTGTTACAAAGTCTGTAAAATACTGTATGAAGTAGTTTCTCTTGGGTGAAAATTCCTTGTTAATATGGCTGAGGTCTGAAAAAAATGAAGAAACGTAAATTTGTAACAAATGAGTCGCCAAACTTTAGCAGCCTATTATACATTTTTTATTTTCTCCCCGAAACGGGGCAAAACAGACATTAAAAAAAAAAAAAAAAAAAAAAAAAAAAAACGGGACGTTTCTACGTTTACCCATCGTGCGTCTCAACTCGGACTCTTTCGAACTTTATTGACCAGCAGCCCAAACTTGAGCTACAGTCGCGTGCCGTTAGCTAAAGGCTACTTGCGGGTTCGTTATGGGTCGAATTTTAAAAGGCAAGAGACGCCAATAAAAACTTTGTCTTGTCCAAAAGAGCAAAAAAAATCTAGTTTCCAGGTAAATGTTTCTTTTTTCATGCGCAAAATAATAACGAAGATATTCAGGAAAAAAGAAGATATTCAGCGTGGTCACGTGGTGCTGCTATGTAATAGGGGAAAATCGGCGCACGAAAGTCGCCGTTTTTATTGGTTCAGCGAGTCCGCGCGATGTCTTCGTGTGACTTGTTTTCTCCCGTGACGTCCATTCAGGCGCGGGAAACTTCGCAAGGCATATCTCTAGAACGACCCATCAGAAAAAGTTGATACCAAATTCTTTACTCTTAATATAATGTGTACAATAACAATCCGTCAAAATCTCAATAGGTGTTTTTGGAGTCCATTGCCCATTTAAGTTTGTGTTTCAACCCGAGTTCCTGAACTCGCGAATTTCAACTGGTCGAATTCTACTTCAAACTGGTTTGAGGGAAGGGTTGTTCAATTCCACTTCAGATTAGGACTACAAAAGGTTCGAATCGAATCGATTGGATTAATTTCGTAGAGTAATATAGAGAAAGGTTATAATGTAAAGGGCTGTTACAAGAAAAATTGAAAGTAAGGAGCTATACCTGATTGGCTGCAAGATTAGCAGTTTGGGGCCCTCCTACTAAGCTTAGCTGGTACTTCTCCCATAATCCAACGGAAGCACCCACTCTTTGGTGGTTCGTGAATAAATCCTCCCTGCTGAGATTACTAGCTTTCGACTAAAGTCGCTTTCCGTTGAGTACCCAAAATTCACTTTCAAATTGAGTGAAAGTTCAGGAGAACCTTTTTCTCGAGTAATATCGACGCCAACTGTTAAGCCTTTTTTTGCAAGTATTTTTTTTTTTTTTAATAATAGTGAAGTCGAAGTGAAGGATAAAACCGCCGAAGTCTACTTCAACTGTTGACTGGTCGCCGTGTACATCCTGAATTGGATTCTCGCGTTGAAAACTAATAGTAATACTTGTCAAGCTCTTGTCGCTCGTTTCCTGTGTTGAAAACCCTGACGGGGATTTCAAATTGTGGCGCCGCTCGTATCCATGGCACCCGCTTTTTTGTGCGGCCCACTATTTGTAGCCCCGCCTCTTGTGCAGTAGTACAATCAGAGCAGCCGCAGCTGAAGCGTGTTCGAAATTTCCAGAGTAGCCGATCATAATAAGCACGAGAACTTTCGTGAAAACGTTGAGCGATCAAGTCCTGTATATAAAGGTAAGCCACCCACAGAAGTTCTCCAATTAACTGGATAAAATCTTTCCTTGACGCCACAATACGAGAGTAAAATCTCGCGAAAAATATCGCCGTGTTCTTCAGTGACAGTAACACTAGTACACCCCATGTTAAGAAGTTAAATTTAGCTCTTGTTAAGGCTTACTCTGTCGCATTTCGTTTCGTATACACGTCTTTCAGCGTAAGAACGTAAATAGCAAATCCCTTGCACTCACCCATTTCCCCCCTTTTCTCATACTCAAAATCTTCAAACAGGCAACTGAAAGAGTATTTTTTTATCCAATTTACAGGCATATTAGTTAACAAATGACCGCTGAAGAAATGGAAGGTGAAGTCCCTGTCGAAACCTCAGAGAAACTGACTCCCTATGTACCTGGCTCCAATGCAGTTGATATTACGCCAAACAAGGATGGAGGCGTATTGAAAGAAATTAAGAGAGAAGGTACTGGCAATGAAAGCCCCTGCGAGGGAAGCACAGTATATGTTCACTACGTGGGGACGCTGACGGACGGCTCGAAATTTGACTCCAGTCGCGATAGAGGCGAGAAATTCAGCTTCGTTTTGGGCAAAGGTACGGGCCAACAGCACAAAACACGTTGGAATATGTATTACAATTTTGCTTTTCGGCATCAGGTCGCGTTATTAAGGCTTGGGATTTGGGCGTGGCCACAATGAAACGAGGCGAAATCGCAGTTTTGTACTGTCAATCACCTTATGCATATGGAGAGTCGGGCAGTCCGCCCAAAATCCCTCCGAATGCCACACTAGTCTTTGAAGTAGAGCTGTTCGACTGGAAACTAGAGGATATTAGCAAGAAAAAGGACGGCAGTGTTTTACGTCAAACTTTGAAGACGGGAGAAAGCTACTCATCACCCAACGATGGTGCGCAAGTCGATATTCGCTTAGTGGGCAAACTGGGCGACCGTGTGTTCGATGAACGCGAGGTCAGTTTCGCGATTGGCGAAGGTGTAGACATGGACATCCCCGAGGGCGTAGAACAAGCTTTGCTGAAGTTCAAGAAGCACGAAATCAGCTTGCTTACTTTGCAACCTTCGATCGCTTTTGGCACCAAAGGCCACGATCTGTTCGGCGTACCGCCCAACGCCACTGTACAGTATAAGGTTGAATTGAAGAATTTCGAGAAAGCCAAAGAGTCATGGAGCATGGATGCTGATGAGAAATTGGAACAATCCAAGATTTGCAAAGATAAAGGAACTAATTATTTCAAGGCGGGGAAGTACAGCATGGCTGCTAGGCAATACGCCAAGGTCATTGAGTATCTGGAATTGGAGAAATGTAATTGAATATGATCTTCCTACGCCACGTTATCCCAATAACCTAAATCTTCATTCCATTCTAGCTCTGAAGGAGGTGAAAGCCGAAGAACGAACAAATCTCATGCTCGCTAGTTACCTCAACCAAGCCATGTGTGCATTGAAGATGAACGACTTCGTCCAGGCGCGGGAACACTGTAATAGAGCGCTCGATCTGGACGCCAAAAATGAGAAAGGCCTTTTCCGTCGCGGACAGGTGAGGATAAGACAATAAACAAAAAAGTGCAAAATTATGCTAGAGTTAATTACTCAATTTACTCTATGCTTGGGACCGCAGTCAAAGAGTGAGTAATATTAGTTATTCTTCTTGCCTTATGGTATGATAGCCCTACTGCTTTTTTTTTTTAATTTGGCATATTTGTAGTGAGTATTTTGATAAAAAAAGACTAAGTTGTGCTGACGTAGTAAGTACAGTCTGAATCTTAGTAGCACCACGAGAAGAAACAAGAAAATGGAACTAGGAGGTTAGCAGAGTTTCGTCAGTAATAAAAGGAGAAAGCAGAAATACAAAATTAACCATGGAATGGTATAAATGTTAAGAGTAGTATTCCTGTCCTGGGTTCCGTGAAACGAATATTAGTGATCTGTTTAATAACGAACCAGAATGAAAAGGATTTTTCATCTTCTGTTTCTAATTCTCAGGCACTTCTGGGGCTTCGTGAGCCAGCTCTTGCTAAGAAGGATTTTGAAGCGATCGTGACTTTTGATCCGAATAACAAAGCCGCTATTAATCAGCTGACCATTTGCAACGCCAAAATTCGGGAACAAAACCAGCGCGATAAGAAGTTGTACGCTTCCATTTTTCAGAAAATGGCAGCTGAAGACAAAGTAAGTTTATTGCTTTATTTTTAATTGCGTATTTGTGTTAGCGATTTTGTCTTTGTTGTTTAACGACGTATTCATGGAAAATATTTCATGGGTTAAGGAAAAAGGTGGGTGGCGGTATGGTTGGTGGGATGACGATCAAAAAGAGTTACAGTATGATGTGAATCTCGAGGAAGTTGAACGCGAAAAGCAACAAGCTGTCGAAGAAGCCCGAGCTGCGCGTCGTAAAGAGATCCAGGAAACTACTAAAAAATGGAAAAAACAAAAGGAATTGAAGGCTGCCATAGAGGCGGAAGAGCAACGCGCCAAAGAATTGGCGGAGAGTCAGACAGTAGAAGATAAACAGGAAGGCGTTACAGAAGCAATTAATGAACGCTTACAAACACCGCCTCCTGCAGAAACTTCCGGGTCGAATGACTCAAATAAATATAGTACGACTCCAGTAATGCAGGGTTCTGACGTTTCATCCGCTAATGATTATTCTGCAGAAACTTCCAAAGAGAAAAATGGCGTCGGGACCAGCGGGCGTCCCGGGCGCCCAGCTGTGCACTAAGCTTAGTGCAAAGGTTAGTTTTGCCATACCCAAATTGAGCATCTTCATTTAATTAACAGCAGTGTGACACTACTGATTCCAAGAGTGACAAATCGTATGGAAGCATGTTAGTTAACATTTGTATTGTACCGTTGTGGATAATCAATGTTTTGTCCCCCTTTGATAGTTTTTGCTATTGACTTACATCGTAATTATGATTCTAATTCTGTTTCCTGCTTTTCTTTGTAGAAGAATGCCGGCAAGTATAACTTAGATATGCCAACGCCTTCTGACTGGAATAACGCTGAAGCAGGCGAGTCTGAAAATGTGGAAAATGAAGCGGAGACAATGCCGGTGGATATGCTCCCTGAGAATTAAGTGTACGCTATTTAATGATAAAAGCATTGTCACGAACTTCGTCCTTTTTTTCTGCATTTTGTTTGCAAATTTTCATTACAATACATTTCAATGCCATATAAATTAAAAGAATATTTTAGTGCATTGAGATGAAGCAAGGTCGATGGGAAGTTAACGGGTTTTATTCATATGCGATTAGAAAATTATTCCGTTCATTCAGTATTCCTATTCGTCCTCCTATAGGCTACGTAGTTCTAACATCGACAAGATCAGCATCATGTTGTGTTCTTTAGTTTTTCTCTTTTTCTACCTATAAGTAAGAGATTATTTCCAGATAATGGAATCTTATCTGGGAATCTGTCAACGTTTTTTTGGGAAAATTATAGCAGCTGTTTTCTTATCGGGAGAACATAATTTTCATTGTAGTTGGCCACGACTTCGCACGAAACAATTGCAAAACTTTTTCCTTTGACGTTTCTTGTCCATTCGCTTAAAAAGAAAAAACAGAAGGTTTAGCGCGTTTTGTTGTTTTGATAGATGTTTGGTGCGGTACGATTGCACGAGTCCAAAAGTGTCACTTCGGGTTAGCCATCTTCAAGTTCAGCGCCTCAGTTGTCAACTTCTGTCACCGTAAAGAAATGGCGTTAGTTGTTTTTCGCCTTGTTTTTCGGATGACGTCATGATGGACGATTCCACATGCCCATATCCCATGACTAGGGTTGTGTTTCCACTGCAATGTTAACACCGATACCGAACAAATCAGAGCAGATTATTGCGCTACTTCTGCTTGTCAAGACGCTCTCCTGATATTTACAGTTACAAACAACATAAATTATCTAAACACGCGTTTGAAAGCGAAACTAGTGCTGTAATCTTCAGTATTTTGCCCGTAAAAAATTAACTGTATTTTGTTCCTGATGTAAACTTTTTTCACATGTAATATGGCGAAACCCAACCGAGGCCATTTTACAAAATGGCAGCCTTTTTGCAGTATTGTACAGATCTAGACGACAGTGATGAATCCCGGGGAAATTTTTTGACAAGCTTCGGAATCCTTTCAAAGGTGGTCATGCCCACTGAAAAATGAGAACACATGGAGCATTGTCCTAATATTTTCTTACGGGAGTGACTAGGACGATTTAAGACATCTCCCGTAACTTCCTAATTGAATTGATGGTAATCTTTTCAATTTAATAAAATTTGAGTGCTATGCACTGCTGTAAGACATTTGTAGTTTACGAAACATAATAGCAAAAAGAGGATTAAAAAGCAGTATGGATAGAATGACACAGAGTATAAATGACAATTTCAGTTGCGCAAGTTCACATCGATATAGGGTGGCTTAGTAGGCGGATTGCAACTCGGACCTTCTCGAAGCCGAACCGCAAGGGATGAACGCACGGCTCAGCTCAGCTGACAAGGGAAAAAATACAGTCGTGCTGTGCGCAGATAAAGCTTTGATACAGGTGAAATGTGAAGCATCGCTTAAGTTGCATTGTTGAGTTCGATTTCGAGCTCTTTGCTACGCACCTTATATGCATTCAAAGCTCATACCTTAAAGCACATGTGTCGGAAAGAAACGCCCTAACAACAACAACCTCTTTAACATCTATGATATAGATCAAACCTCTGTGGTAGTGTAGTAAGTGCAAACCATAGGAAGAAGGTAATTTATGTTGTTGCCAGCACTAAATGAAATCTTACACTGTTGTATTGTTTTACAGGAGCATAGGAAAAACAGAAGAAATTGGAATATTAGCCACGTATGATTGTGTTCTAATCGACAACAGTTGAACTCTTTGATTCATAAGCGAATTCTGATTGAAAGGAAGCAATATGGGGCGCTATAACGGAAAACGATGTCGCTTAATATCCATGTTTTCTTTGACAGCTGCCTTTTTTCTAGTAGAACTCGTTGTAGGCTATATCACCAATTCTATGGCTCTAGTAGCTGACAGTTTTCACATGCTGAGCGATGTTGCATCATTGGTGATTGCGTTTCTTTCTGTCAAAGTAAGCAAAATCATCCATATTGATTCATTATTTTGCTTGAACAAACTTTCTTGTAGATGTCCCCAAAAAAATGGTCAAAAAATACTTTCGGTTGGGCAAGGGCGGAAGTTTTGGGTGCTTTGGTGAATTCCATTTTCCTAGTAGCTCTTTGCTTCTCCATTTTAGTGGAATCGTTAAAAAGGTATGAGCATGAAATGTTTTTTATGAAATTTTGAAACTTGTGTTTGGCTTCTATGAAAGATTTATGTTTCTTTGTTTGAGCCAGTTGATTTTTAGTAGCGATGTTGACTTTCATCTATTGTCGAGATGTGTCCATTGGACAGCCAATTTCTTGTACGTTCCATTTGTCCCTTGCTACAGTATCACGAATTTATTTTGCTTTGGTTTTATTTACTCATTTGCTTTTATTATTAATTTTCTTTTATTATGTACTTACAGATTTTTGCTACGTTAAGTATTATCATTATTTGCTAAACTGACTATATATTTGTGTTATTTTTTATTATTTATTTACTATTACTTAATTAACCATTTATTAATTTGACGTAGGTTTTACGAGGTAGAAACGATCCACGATCCTCAACTACTCCTCATTGTTGGCTCAGTGGGTTTGGCTATCAATATCATAGGAATGTTTTTATTTCACCGTAAGTAATTCTGTGAGGTTTGTTTTCGGATCATTTTAATGAAGCTTTTTCTTATGCCAGAACACGGTCATAGTCATGGTGGTCATGGACATAGTCACAGTGGGCACGGGCATTCGCATTCCGGCTCAGGCGGACATGGTCACTCGCATTTAAGTCAGTTTGTGGCTATGGATGATAACGATAACGACGACACTTTTCCGCCCCCTGTCATTGTTCCTTCTACTAACAAAAAGGAAGTCAAGAAAAACTCGTCGCAACTGAACATGCATGGCGTTTTCTTACATGTCATGGCTGATGCTTTGGGATCCATTGTGGTGATTGTATCAGCGTTACTCATTTGGCTGACCGAATGGGAGTACAAAGACTACATTGATCCTGCGTTATCCATTGCCATGGTTTTCATTATTCTCGTCTCTACATGGCCATTGTGTAAGCCGTATTCAGAAAAAAAGGACGAAACTGCAGAGGGTATTTGTACTAACATATTTTCGTTTCTTTTATTCTAGTGCAAGAATCGGCCATGATACTCTTACAGACTGTACCCACTCATATACAGGTGGATGCTATGCAGCGTAAATTACTAACTCAGGTAGACGGTGTCCTTGCCGTCCACGAATTTCACGTCTGGCAATTAGCTGGTGACCGAATCATCGCGTCAGCGCACATAAGGTAACTTTCAAATAGCAATATGAAACGGAGGTCTGATAGATATTCACGTAGAAATAAAGTGGGTTCTTCTGTGTCATGTTAGGTTAGATCAGTTCCAAATTAAGTAGAGTTTGCTTACGTAGAAACCCACATAACCGGCGAAAACTTAACAAAGGGTACTCTTTTATTATACATCCCGTTGCCTGTTTGGTTTAGATTAAGCTAGGTTACGTTGAATTTAGGCTAAATTTAAAGTTTGCACGTTAAAGGTGGCCGGAAACCAAAAACAAGCAGGTAATTGTAGCGGTAAACTGTGAATCCATTTGACGCTATTTCTATGCAAGAATAGTCGTGTTTTGTCAAAAATTGTATGGATTACGACTCATCTGCTCGTACTGAAGCTGCATTATTGCAAAAGTTTCACTCAATAAGCTCTTGTGGGTGAAAAAGTTCACTGTGTTTTCTTTTGTTCCTTACTTAATTTTATATTAAAGCTTATATCAGTAATAGCTTTTTATTACTTTGAAATTAATTTTGTATGTAATTTATACGTTAGTCTCATTTTTCGAAATTTATTTGCGGAATCTGCTCATTTATTTTTGTTTCTTTAATAGGTGTCGTAACTTGGCTGACTACATGAAAATTGCTGAAAGGGTGAAAGAATTTTTCCATAACGAGGGTATTCATTCAACCACAATTCAGCCCGAATTTGTCGAGGTGAATAAAAATTGTGGGAGTATTGATATTTCAAGAACTTTATGCTAGTGTATTATTCCAGGTTCCTGGCGATATAAGTGAAGCGGAAAGTTGTGCTTTAGATTGTTCAACCAAAGACAAAACCTGCGCGGCGTCAACGTGTTGTGGCCCATCAAAACAGGTAACGCCCACGAAGGAAAACTTGAACGTATCTGCCAGTACAACTAGTGAGCATGGAATTGGTATCTTTCCTTAATATTTGGGACGTGCTTATGGTCAACTGGACTGCTTAGTAGACAAATGGAAGCAAAAGGTTGACAGACGAAAGTTATTTTGTTACTAACCGATCAAAACTTGCTCACAGACTGATTCTGTTTATAGCATGTGCATGGCCTGTTCTTTCTTTCACTTTTACTAATACATTGCATGTTTTGAGAAAGAAACCTTCTAATGCTAAAAACTATTCTTGTAAAAAAGGGTAAAAATCGTCATGTTATTGTATTTGACACGTTTGCAGGGAAATCCCGCGATAGAACAAAACGGATGCCGACAGCGTAATTCAGCCAATGTAAATAGTGCAGGTATTGCTCATTCGAACTGCCCAGAATCTGATCATGAACTCAAAACCTGTGACGGTAACTTATCCTGCCTCGAAAGCGGTGCACATGTTCATACTCCGTTAATTATCAAAGAATAAAACCTGTACATATGACTTCAATATAAGACAAAAAATTCTAAGATCGCTTAGATCTCAGGTAGGCTTTTCCCTTCTCTCTTTTAGAAGAGAAAACTTTAGACTACTTTTTTATGTACGTATTTGCGTTCGAAGAAACTGTCATGAATATATTGGTTAGTTTCCGTTATGTGACCACCCAGTGTATATCGTTGCGAATAAAACAGTAAGAAAAACAAATAAAAAACGAATAAAACAGTGACATCTTTCATTATCTTTCAGTTCATGTTGTTACTGCCGGGATTTATCAATTCCATAAACTATACAGACAACCTTTGCGTAGCTGCATTCACTATAAAACCTGCATGTATAGTAAATTGAAGAACAACAGATTTGTTCACTCAGTGAACGAACCGAATAACACCCCTCCCCCAAATGTATAATCAATAGAAGAAAAAGGATCTTAGTATCCATTGAGCCATTACAAAATTAGAGGATCACCAATAAATGAGAGTAAACAAATTTTGTTCTAAAATAAAACTAAACATTACAATGACAATTTCCATAGCTGAAAACATTCCTTAAATGCTCCAGCATGACGTTTTAACGATACTTGCAATTGAGCCAGCCTGGTGTTTTCTCTGAAGGCAATCCTGTAATGAAATATCTTGGAAGTTATATTTGTTTATTGGGACTGCACAATTTATTTTCGGTGGGTGTATCGTTATGTAGATGTATGTCAATTTCGGTGCTCAGTTAAAACTCCGTTTAAGAGACGTAAAAACCATTTTCACGTAAAGACATTAAAGTTGTTGACCTATGAACCTGTCAAACTGTTATGCATTTTAGGCTTTCCTGTCAAGGTTAACAGGCATCGAACACTATAGCTAGGTTACTGTTATTTTGTGTTTCATGATTTTATTACATAATGGGAGTATTTTACGCGAACAGTGAATTTAAAAAATAATAAAAAGGTTTCAATGTGTAACACTTCATTGCACAAATTATTCTAGTTATCTGACAATTGGTTGAATAACATGAATGTTGTTACGCTCTTTAAGTAAGTAAAACCTCTCTATAACAGATAACAATTGCAACTAACGGTCGGCTACTGTGAACGAGCTCCATAGGTCACGGAGGCATGTAAGCCAGGATTAGCTAGGACAGTAATGAACCAAATTCCTGTTTCCTTGAGTGTTCTCTGTAGTGAGGTTTTACTGAGAACTATTTATTAATGTAAATATTTATTAATGTCTGACACTAATGTGCTGTATCATCAGAAACAAATTCCCAATCCAAAAGACCCAAGTTTCGAGTCACGCGTCTTTTATGTCCGTCAAGTGATACGTACTCTTAGTCACGTATACTTTTGCGCTTAATTCGTTTCAGAGTTCTAATGGTGTACAGGCTCCGAGCTTCGCACTTGTCGTAGCAGAACAAAGTATGTGATATTCATGGCTAGCGTCTGAATCAACAAAATACACTTTACTTTATGTGTTAATACATGTGGACTTTGCAGTACCGTTAGGATTAATGGCTTTCCTAGTAGGCAAAACCCGCCTACGGAAATGGACGTAAGGTGTTCCAAATTACGGACGTTCATCGCGAAGCTCCGAACAACCTTGAAAAACACTCCGTAAATGCTTAGCTCTTAAAGGCTTTTAAATAATTGTAGCATATAATGTAATAATTATAACATATCCAGTAATTTAATTTATTTGCAGAAACGACAAAATTGTTGGCAAACTTTCAAAAATTCATTTGGAAAGGAGACTAAAAAATGGTAGCCGACCTTCAGAGTTTGAGGCGTTGTAAGATAGTTTCCTTCTTCTTCGGCCAAATCCGAAGCCAAGGAAGTTGCCTTTTCGTACAAACGTGATTATAGAAAATGTCAAGTTATGTCAGGTGAATTTTACTTGATCTTTGAGGTAGTTTGCGGCAACGCACAAAGCAACAATTCTTAAGGAATAAATCGTTGTACTGAGAATCATGTGAAAGAAATTAAGTGAAAAGGGGTTTCGTTGAGTTTCTTCCACAATGTAGAAAATGCTGAAGCAAATGGTCATCAGAGTACAGCCTGTGATTATCACTAGAGGTAGACTCAAGCATTTTTGTAGCTCCCCACAGAGTTTACAAAGCCTAACATGGCGCTTGTAAAGCTTCTCCCAACTAACAAACGTTTTATTTTCCACCGCATTTTTCACTAGAGCGAATTGGTAACCCAGTGTTACGATTAGCCACGCAATTGTGTAGGCCATGACCTCTGGAAACATGCACGAAATGACCCACATTGTCCACAGTAAAGAGCTCCACGGCTTTGGGAAGAAAAGCTTGGGCTCCGATAATGCAGCCAGGACTGTCATTACTACTTGCTAAATTTTTATAGGCACCATTATAAGCGTATATATTTACTCTCATTGATCTCCACTTACGGCTGTAATTACGAAAAAAAGTAATAGAAAGGTGGAACTTCTAAGGAAGCAGTGTAGTTTGGGGTCTATAATAATTTCTTCATTAATTTTTTGAATGAAGGTTTGAAAAGAATTAAAGTTCCACACTATTACTATGTGAAGAATGCACACATTGGAAACGGTAGCAGAATTTACTAGGTAACCACTGAGCAGTAAAGAAGTGGTTGTCCTTCGGTTTTCGAAGTCCATGAGCGTTAGTCCAGTGGTAACCACCAAACCTACCACTAATTTCGTTATAATAATTATCCAAATGTAAACTTTGATTGAAAAATGGTATTTCTGCACGTCAATTGGTAAACCTGTTACAAAGCACAATTTTGTCCAGAAGTGTGAAACAGAGAGTAAGCTCTTTGGTGTTACTGATTGGTCAGTCTCCCATTGAAGTTCTGCAGTGTCTCTCATCGTGAATTAACAAGTTCACCGATTTTTACTGAACGTTTAAGAAAATATGGCAAGTAAATGTGTAAATTTGTAAATAGTACACGACTTCTTCCCGCAAGACAGACTTATTCGCGAGTGTTCGAGGACAAGACCAAGCCCTTTGATGAATGGTGTTTCTTATTCATAGATATAGCAACAACTTGCTGTTGCGCAATACACTACTAGGGCGTTGTCCCGGCAGAAAGGAACGAAATCTATGTATGGTCGATAAACATTGAAAGATTCAATTTATGTCGGTTGACTCACTGCTTTCTCTAATGTTAACGTTTAAAGTTCCATGAAAGTTATAATAGAAACGATATTATGAAAGCGTCCATTTTTCTTAAGGAAAAACTGCTACAAGCTACCTAACGTGGGATGAAACATTTTATTATGGTAATTACTTTTAAATTTACGTATTAGTTCACTAACGGGCCTGGATTCTGGCACCCGGCTTGCGCATAGCGTAGTACTTTATGGGCTGTTGAGATTAAATTTTCGGTAAAAGTGAATAAGTGATGAATTACGAGCAGTGAGAATTGTCAGTTGAAACAGTTAGCTAACGTGTAAGAATTTTGTACAGCTCGTCGGAATTACGAAAGGCCATATTTCCCGTCTTGGCTGTTCATCGCAAAGTTTGTCAAGTTTATAATATAGCTTTGTCAACAAAACTGTATCAACCTGCATCGGAAAATTTACCATCAAGCGCAGCAACGAGAAAAGCAATTGCAAATGCCACAAACTCTGTATGTGCAAACGAGCTGCAGCCATCACTCCCATTGTTACCTGAGTTAGCTCTGTTAAGCCCTTCGTGGATTATTTAGTAAGCTTTCATCCCAGTTAGAGGAAGCAAACCGTTTTTTAATGATTTAACGTAATGGGACTAGCCTTCATTATTTGCGTCAGCTTTTTGCGATAAATTTTGATTCAATAAGTAAAAAAGTTTCTTCGTGCTGTTGTTAAAGCACAGAAACCAATAAATTATCCATCATGGCTTGTATGGAAACGTGACTATATGGAAACACACTCATTATCTTTACATTCTTAATGCTTAGCCTAAGTGACATGAAGCACAGGGAACAAAAGGATGTATTTGTTTTGCTTACACTCGTTTTTTATACCGAAACCACTGTAATATGCATACAGTATTCACATAACATTTGTAATGCGTGGCAAAAATTACTTCAAGTTCAGTAACAAGGGGTGTTGGAAATCTGTTCAATGTAGATGATGTGGAATAGCTCAAAGTGCACTATTCGTATGAAACTGTTCATTATTCGTCAGTACAATGAGTAAGCTTGGCTGTGTTTTTCAGCCCCTTACGTGGCGTTGTAACAAAAAGCAAACAGCAAATTTTTTTTACGCATAGACTCAGAAAAACAATAATGTATTCAAAACGTAAAACACATAAAACATTCGCTTTATGAAAGGAGTGTTAAGAACTTGTTCTTCAGATATAGACGTCAACTGGACATTCTTGGGAGGATCAACTGCTTGCATAGACTGTTATAATCTTTATTTGACAGGCAAATCCAATAGAGAAAGTTGGGCTTGTTGCCTACAGAGGCATTTAGACCGAGAAAGTTTAACAGTGCTTGTGTGTTTTAAAAGCAGGATCTCGTTAGGTTTAGGGGATTGTGCGTAAAAGTAATGCAAAGTACAATGCTGCAAGAAACTTTTATTGAGCAAGCTTGACAGTGTACAGAATACCAGTTAGGTGGGTTGCGTATCTTAGACTGACTCCTTAAAAAGGATTTCAGAATTTGATCGGTACCCCCGAAATAAAACCGAAATTACATCCCAAGGGTATGAGAACAAGAATAACAGTAATAACTGAGTAGGGATAGTGAGAGGAGAAAGAAAGCCATACCGTAATTTATAGGGGAAAGGCTTGCTGCAAATACAGTGAGTTTCTCCTGTTGTAAGCTATTCATATGAATGGCCTGCTGAAAGCTGGGGGCGGACAATACGCAGAGGGAACGAGAAGTCGATGACATGCAATCATGATTCTACCAGCACCAGTCAAATAGAAGTTATTTTGTGTGACACATTAATTTGTCAAAAACCTTTACTATTTCCTGCTCAAAGTAGATGTTCTGATGCAATCCGTATTACACAAAAGTCGCGGAAATTTTCCGAGGGATTGAACTGCAATCAAACAATTTTCGTGACATTAGAAACACGTGAGCTTTCCTTGGTGGCAAACATTCACAAATAAGAGTAGAAAAAGCAAAAGGGACAGGACAGTGTGGGCAGTTTCCTGTTCTTATTTATTTGCTTCACTTGAACAAAAAAGTCCAGCCCCAAATTTTACTCAGGTGAAACGGTGTGCTGGCTATCCAGTGAGTTTTGCATGCCTTAAGACGACGAAAACTAAGACCAAACGACCACGAAAACACACCCTATTAGACAAAATGAGATGCTAGGTTCACAATCTGGACTGAGAGTGAGACAAGATGGGTGTGTTTGCCATGATGAAGCTGACGGAAAAGAAAAGTAGAGGGTAGGGACAATTCTACCACATCGCGAGTTCAGTTTTTACTCGTAGCATGAACTTGCCTATCGTGTGAGTGTAGAACCACTAGATGTAGGTGTTCCTCTGCTCTGTTAAACTGTTGTGTGTTTCTTAAAAACTTGAAATAACGGAATTTCACACTTTCTTCAAAGTCTGGGATAAAAGAGTTGCCGTATCTTCGAGACTGCATATGACTAGTACGCTTCTTCCAAGTTTCATAGCTGAGAAGAAAGGTAGAATGTTGCAAACGATTACCAACGTGAGCTACGTCGCCCTCACGATGGATATATGGATAGAGAAGAAAGCGTTCGTACTTGGGAATTCGGGCTGAAACATTTTACTACTGTGTCTTTGCCTCTTACCTAATGACATTCAGGGCTTTCAAGGGCTCTCACACAGGCTAACTAATTACGAACACCTTTGAAGACGCAGTGACGGAATCCTGCATTGAATCAAAGTCAATTTCTTCGTTAGAGATAACGCAAGTAATGTGAAAAAGGCGTTGTTTGTTCAAACGAACGCGGGCTCACTACACCGGACAGTCCCGAAGAAGTCTTCCTTGCGGATACTGATGAAGAACTCTGGCAAGACCTTGACCACGCGATGAAAGAACGTGGAACGCGATAAATAAACCATTTGGCTTTTACGGTGCGTGACTGGGAAAGTTTGCAAGAGCTCATCGAAGTTCTCGAGCCGTTCGATGAAGCAACTAATTGAATTCAAGAGACCGGTACTGCACCATAGGTGTGCGGTATCATCTGTACTGGCTCCTCTAAACAAACTTTCTCCGACAGAACTGTTGAAGTTTAACAATACTCTTGTGAAAAATTTGCTTGCAACATCAACACAGCGGTTTAGCGTTTTGTTAAGCCTGTTCCGCATTCCGGTAGCGTACACTGCCAATGCAAGCTCACAGTAGAGAGGTGGGACAGTTGACACATCGAACAAATAATTATAAGTAACAACTGAATGTGACAAAAGTCACACGGGAAAAGGAGTGAAGTTTACGGGAGGAACTAAATGAGAACTCAATTTGGTGCTCTTTTAATAAGCCAATAAACGGGTCTTAGTATTTTAATTGCCAAATTTACTCGAAGTATGAAAGCTCAGTCCTGTTTTACTTTTACTAAAGCCTCGCGTGAATAATATTTGAAAAAGATAGACTCAGAAAATTCTTGCGAGGCCCACATTCTATCGACAATATTTTTTCAGCTGAAGAAGTGTAACTGAGATTTCATGTGATAATACCTTGAAAGCGAGATTTTACATATATGGATATTCCTTAATTCTAGTTTACAGTAAACAAGAATAACTGCAACTAGCTGTCAAAGCTCAGCGAATTCTAATTAATTTGGCCACATCGTACTTGTCGCGAAGCTGGATTTTCGACGTTGCTGTGATTAATTGCAGTGACCGGGAAAAATAAGTTTTGGAGGGGAAATGAGAGTAGCTGTGTCCAATCCGATTCTTAGATTTGAGAAAATGTGCACTGTAGTACAGGCTCGCCTATCCTATTAATTGTGATGTTCACTTTTGTTCAGTGCTCTCGTAAGTATTCTTTAACAGCAATTTAAAATAATAACTATGAAAGTTTGTGTAAGTTCTCAGTAGTCCAATTCTACCATCATCTATACAGTGTTCCAAAGAGCGCCGCGGAAAACTAGGGAAATCGTAAGTGCACCGCATACGAATAAGTTTGGGAACTCCTGTGCTAGAGTTTCGTTTGCGCGTGACGTGTAAAATAAAGGACAGAAAAATGTCCACATTGACCTATTCCTCCTCTTTTGTTCTTCCTTACCCACTCCACAACGCGTACACAACCAGTTAACATTTTTACCAACATTTAAAGCCTATGGAATACACCTATAGGTTGCATAGATATACGTATTTTGCCGCAGTATTGCTCTTTTTTTAATTCACATGATCATTAATTTTTCTGGGAAAAATTAAAAAGAGTTTTATTGCGTCACAAACTTGGACGTTTATATAAGCTCTTAGAACGCTGTTGTTAAGGTTGGGGGATCGATCAGAATCCATGTGTACAGTGGGCGTTTCTCCATTCTGATACGACGGTACTTTAAGTTACTAATTCCATCAGTTTCCATTCGTTCTTCTGCGAAGTCCAGCAGATCCTTTCTGAAGTGAAAAAAAGAGCTGACGGAAACATTCCTTTGCCAACATATGAAAACATTCGTACCTATGAGGATTAGTATTGGTTTGTCCGTGATCCAACATTCGGTAAGGGGCTAACTGCTCCGAGTAACGCTTTATGCTTAAACCGTGCAGCATGACACGCTTAAACATATCGTCATCCTCCCCTCCCCAACCCGTATATTGGTTCGAAAACCCGTTCACTTTAAGAAACTGTTCTTTGGTAAAAGCACAGACTCCGCCAAAGTATGTAGGGTAGTACGGCCTGTAGAAACGAGAAGTTTACGGTTTTCTTTTGTAACTGCCTAGACTTTATGTTTAAAAAGATTACTAATACTTGTGAGGATCTTTCCCTATGGCAGCAGTTCCGATAAAATTGACTGGCATTTTTGCGCAAGTGTACAAAGTACCGTCGTTCTCGGGTAAAAAGTCCACATCGTGAAAAATGAAGCAGTCATATGGGTGTAGCGCTGAAGCTTCAACGAAGGCGGCGTTCATGGCCCTTGCCTTGTTAAAGAGCTCTGTACCGTTTTGGTCCACCACAAAGATGGTGTACGCCGCTTGTTGACGCTGCAGAAACGGATGCATGTGTTGCAGAAATGCTCGCAGGTTAGCGGATCGGTTGTAGCAGGGTACTATAAGCGCTATCTGGCGACGGGCATGGCAATTAGAGGGTAGATGAACGCCGCCAGGCTGCACCGTAGGTCCGAGTTTCCGGTTTAGATCGTCGAAACTTGGGGCTGTTTCGTTTACTGGCCGCAATCCAACTGTTACGTGAAGTCGGAAAGGAAATTGCGAAATAAATCTAATAACCGACTGAAAGTTCTGAAGTATTTTTGTACAATGGACATTATACTCAATAATGGAGATTCCTCTGGGCATAGTGGCAGTACTGTAGTGGAAGTAAAGATCTGGTAGTAATGTTCGGATGTGAAATACAAGACGACCAAAAAAATCACTGAAGTTACAAATACCCAACGGAAAATAGATATGAGTGACCACGATCTCATTTTTTCTTCTTAATGCCCCATATATCCAATTCAAATATTTCTATAGGAATCTTCCGGTTTGCTTGGGGTACCGTAAGATCGCAGGGCCGAATGTACTTTCTCTCAACAATATTGTTTTCTACACACTTGAATGGTTCACGCTTCGTCTTACGACTGCTTTCTGAATCGTCAGTTGCGGCGCTGATAAAACTGTATTTTCTGTTTCACTACTAAAACACAGTACAAAAGGTAGACAAAATTGTTGACAGTTCAGCCACGCACATAAAGCCGTCTTTACAGCTAAATCTTTGAAAATCATGACTGGAAGGTCAATAAAATGAGCATAGACTTAAATCAAACTTAGTGATCTTTCGTTTTCGTTTCGAATTTCTCATTGGTGTCCAAGACACGTTCGGTCAAGGTTTACGTGTGGCGTGACTCGAGTGTAACGTCGACTACCATCTCAGCTGGACTAACAATGCGTAACCGCATCAAGCTGCACTACTTGCAGGCTGCACTACTTGCGCCCCTCAAATTTTGCGAAAGGACCGTATTAATTGGGTAAGTGTTCAGCATTGTCACCCAACAACAGGGTCGTGGTGGGCGATGCCTTTTACTTTGTAACATTCTAAGCAGGGCCGGATTAAGTCTTTACGGGCCCCTAGGCTGACGTATCCGCGGCCCCCCGCTGGCGTATCCGCGGCCCCCCGCTGACGTATTCGCGCTGAGAAAGAGTACTTTCTTGACGGGCCCCGCCACACCACTACTTAGCCTCTATTATAATCCGGCCCTGATTCTAAGGCGTTCTCGAATCTAGAAGACGTATGCTAATTCAAGAATGAAGCTAAAGACCCAGAATCTGCCAATGACGTAAAGTTTTACATGTATTTTCATTCATGGCAACAAAGCACATGCAAACAATGTAATCCTCATTTACCTTTTCAAAGCAACTTCCTTGTCAAAGGAATGAGGTGTGTTACCGTGATTAAGGGCGTCACAACCTGTATTGTGCCGTAGCGTCCTTTGGTTTTAAATTGACTAGGCTGATCGAACAGTTCTAGGAGAAATGGCCTGTAAAACGCGTTGCAAGGCATCGCCGTGAGTGGTAATCATAATAAAAAAAACCTCCAATAACTATACAAGGCTTTTAATTGTCCTTAAGGTTGTTAACCTTGTAACATTATCATAGGCGTCGGAAGTGGTGTGGCAGGTATGGCAAATGCCATACCAAAGAAAACTTTGGTAGGGCAAACATATGGTTTTGCCCTACCAAAAGTGTGTCAAAGCACCCGACTCTCCCCTTCACCTTTTGCCTTTGCCATACCAATCCTGAAGTGCTTCCGACGCCGCTGAACATTATGCCTACGTAGCTATTTGTTGAATACGTTGACCTGACCTTTCGACCTGACAGTGTTCTAACCTTGTGACCCTCTGATTTTTTCTGTCTTCTCTTCTTTTTTACAAATGTCTACCTTTTTGTAATACAGTCAGTCATAACCAGATATTTGCGTACTCTACAACTGAATGCAAAATTGTGAGCTAAAAGTCCTAGTGAGCTAGTACTTTACTTTCGCCTGGTGTAAATTTTAAGCATTTGCAATCCCTATCTGCCTTTCCCTATGGGGCTGTAAATGCTTAATAATTCATTTCAGTTATAGACTGTTATCTTCCAAATATTCGATTTACGATCCGGATCACGACCCGATCCGGATCGCTTTTGGATCTGATCCGCCCATCTATTCTCCAGAGTACCCTAGAGCAGCCTGTGAAAATTGCTGTTACCTGCTCGAACGATTGCAGATGGCGCGTTTTGTTGTATTTTTAACTGGTTTGTAAACAACAGTGTTTTCTTTGAGATGTTCATAACTTTAGTTCAGATTTTTAAGTATTTGCAAAGTGAATTAGGAAATCCTCACGTTAGCTTCAACTTTAAAAGCGAATTGATTTGTCCAAAACGCTGTAATAGCGCGTTAAGTGAAAGATTTTAACGGTAAGCTTAACTATATCCACACTTGCTCACCCTTATTTTCCCTAGCATTAATGTGTGTGTATTTACAGCACGCGCAGTCTGTGATTGCCAATAATGGCAGCAGAAGTAGAAGTCCAACAGGCAACAAGTAAGACAGCTGACAAACCCACCCGAAACAATGCATCCGATACTGCTACCCTTGCTCCTTCCTCTGGCGTCAAGCAAGTTTTGCACCCTGAACCTGGCAAAGTTAATGGAAGAATTCGTTCAGCGTCAGCTGGAAGGGATAAGAAGCATGGTAACGATTCCCACATAAATTATAAAAATGCATTGACAGATATTTTCTAGATTTACAATGCCGCTATTGGGGTTTACTGTTTGACAGCTTACGCCGGGCAGTTGACGAGCTCTACCGAACATGCGAGCTCGAAGAGAATATTGATGCTTGTAAAGAAGTCGTCTTAGTTCTAGAAACGTATACACGTGATTTCCGCTCCCTAATCGAGTGGCTTCAGCTGCAGTGGAACTATGAACACACCCCGCCCAAGCAGCGCCCCACCTCTTTGGCATGGGAGGTTCGCAAAACGTCACCCTTAAAGGTATCTAATTACTTCCTAAACTCCGTTTATTATTTTTGTATCTGTTTGTGTCTTTTATATTGTATTATTTTATATATTTCTCGAACTAAAAATGAAAATGGACTGTTTCCAGCCCTTTCCATGGCTACTAGCTGACAAGAAACGTCTATCCCTTGACCCAACTCGCCGTCTAGTATCCTATGAAGAGGGACAACTCCCTCCTTTGCCACCCTCCGTCATGCAAAAGTTGCTTGTGAGCGAGAAACGAGCCATTGTCGATAATACTGTCGATCAAATTACAAATCAAATGACTTCAGTATCAAATAACCATGAGAATAAAAAGACTGACAAGGCAACCTACTCTAGTGCCACCCAACGTACTGTGAAGAAATCTCCATTGCCCATCAAGAAGAAGGAAAGTGTCATATCAGACAAAAACATCCCCAAAACACCACTTAAACGTCCTGCAACCGCTTCTGCGTCAACATCGAAGCCCATTCCTCCCCGCCCACCGGTTCGAAGACCGATATCTGCAAGTAACCAGCCTTCTCCACAACCAGGTCCGCCTGGAAGTACCAAGATAGTCGTACCTAGTATGCAGCCAAACACTTCCAACTCGCCCAAGCCGCCTATGACATCGATAGCGGAAGATGACGACAACGACGGCTGGGAAACGGTTCGTGGCCGCACAAGATCGCGAACTTCGCCCGCCAAAGTTTTAATGCAAAGTGGGCGGCCAGCTTTGACAAGATCAGCGACTAATATTTCTTTACCGAGTCGAGCTTCTAACTTCCGCGACCAAGATCGCCGTGGCTCGCATCCTTACGCACTCAGCTTCCGCGGCAGTAATAGCTCGCTGACGAACGGTAATCAGAGTAAAGGGCAATTGTTCAAGCCTAAGCACGCTACGTCACTTCCTACGCTCTTGGTTACGGCAAAAGAAACAAAAATGGCGCCTATCAACAAAAAAAACATTCCTAGTCCCGTGGTGCCGAAGAAAGATGACAAGGCCAAGAATTTACCTAAGAAAATGGAGAAAAAATTTGCACCGAAGGTTCCCGATAATCGCAGTCCTCAGAAAAAGGATGTCTCGAGTAGCATACATGTATCTAGTGAGGAACCAGTTGCAAATAATCAACCCAGCGATCCTGATCCACTTTCAATGGCGCCAACTAATGTCAAACAAAGTACGCAATTGCTGAAAGCAACTGACGAAAGTGATTGTGTTAAAAAAAATACTGCATTAGGAGGGAATGAGGATGCGGCAGACACACCCATTGAGGTAAAAATTCCAGGTAATGTGGTAGTTGAAGACAGCGATAGCCGCGACGTTGAAAGTTTAGCCGACGAAGCTGAAATGGCCGAAAAGGAGGCGGCGCTACGGAGTGCTATGGAGGAGGAGCAAAGCCTAGAAGAGGAAGTGCGACAAACTGAAGCTGATATGGCTTTGCATAACGGAAGGAGCATGGAAGAACAACAGGTATACTCTCGTGAAGAAGAAATACCTTAAAGGAGGGCGTGCCTAAAGTTCATGGCTTAATATCGTTGTAGGAAGAATGGGATTTCGAATTGGAGGGAATGGGATCAGGCAGCGGCAGCGACAGTGAGGCTCTACCGAAATGGGCACAGTCGTTGTCTCCTTCGACACTGTCAATGCTCGAAGCGCAATGTTCGTCCGTATCGTGGGCAGACGAGATGGATTTGTTGGACCAGCTCGGGGCGGTCGAGAGTCGTACGCCTGGTAGACTGTTGCAAGTGCATGAGAAGTTGTCATCACCGTCGAGGAAACGCAGTGTCGGCCCTGATGAAACGTACCGACTCCATGAAGCCAAGCAAGCCAAAGCTGAGCTATTGAGAGCGAAGTATTTAACGACCAAAGTTGTAAAAAGGAAAGAACTACTCAACAAGGTAATAGTACACAAATAGCTTCAAACGATAGACATTTTACCTTTAGTTTAATACAGTCCTCACAATTTGATTATTTTTAGCTTTCCATTTTTATTTTTATTTCTAGAAATTTTATTTGGTATATTAACTTTAATCAATTTCGAACAGTCGAAGACGGCAGTACATCGCAAGTGCGATTTCGGTCGTCTTTTAAACCAACCAACCGACTTTTATCGACTTATCGCATTTTTTTTTACTGCATTAGTTTTTACAGTTTTAGCGTAATTTGAGTTTTAGCGTTATTTTAGTTTCTGTGCTTTTTGTATTTCTGTTTTATTGCAATCTTATTTCATCTTAAGTCGTTGCCTTAGTGCACTAATTTTGATTTTGTTCATTTTTTAAATACAATATTTGGTGTCTTTCTCAAGATTTCAGAGGTGCGAGCAGCCAAGGATCAACTGTTGCAAGAGAAGCGAGATCTTTTGGATCGTAAGTTAGTAAGAGCTTCGGAAAAACGGAAGCAACACTTAGCAGATATTGTGAAGAAAGCTCATGATGAGGATGAGAAACTAAAGGAAATTGCGTTTATAAATGAGTTAGAGGCCCAGAACAAGCGTCATGACTTAATGACTCAGGTGCAGACGCAAGAGGAGCGTTTGCAAGGCTTGCAAGAGGAGAGGTTGCGTCGGAGGCAAGAAGAGCGTGCTGCACGGGAAGCAGCTATTGAAGAACGGAAGAAGCAGTTGGCGTCAGAGCGGGAGGCCAAGCTGGCTGTGCTGCAGGAGAAGAGGCGTATCCGGCAAGAACGTATTGAGAGGGAGTTGCAAGAGAAGGAAAAGGAACGTTTGGAAACTGCCCGCGAAAAGCAAAGGTAGGAAAGTTTAAAGACAGAGTCATTATTTTTGTGGGTGAGAGGCGAGATTTTTCCTTAAAAAGCGCGCAACACTTTCAAATGGACCTGGTACGCAGTTTTTCATTGAAATAGTGGAATAAGAACTTCTGGGCTTTGTGGCTATTCCAAATTCATTGCAAATGATGGAAAGAGGATCATTTACATGTAATTAGATGGTAGATAGCGAGTATAGTAGGCTTACCAAACCGACAAAGCCGTGAAAAACAATAACTTATATTGTTTTATTTGATAACCGAAACTATTCTGTGACATATCACTAATAGTCGAATGTGTTCAAACTATAGTTTTTACTATTCACCCATCTACAAATGGTGTAAAGCTGGACAAAATTCGTACGATGGCAGATGTGTGGCGATTTGCACCGTCTTCTAAAATCGAACGTCGTCAACTTGTCCAGAATTGCCTTACGTTTTACGCGATTATATAAGTAATGTGTGCACAGTTAGAAGATTGTAATAATCAGAAGAGGTGCGTTAGCTTAAAAGTACAAAATGTATCCAATATCGGAAAGTTTCATTAAGCAAAATGAGATAAGAGACAAACACTTTGAATTTCGTGGAGATGAGTGGTAAGAAGCTTTTTTTGCCTGGAATTGGTATGCACAAGAAAGAAGTGCAGAAAAATATTCTGGATGCATTTGATTGCCGTGTTTGAAGGAATCTGAAAAATTCTAGTTATTGATCTGTTTATTGACAATTGTATCGATTAACATGGTCCTTTGTATTTCCGCATTTGCATTTTGATAGGGGACGTCCTTCCACATGATTTTGAACGATGAATGGTTACCAGGTCTAGAAAGAAATTAACGAATATAATGTTTCTTAGAGATCGAGAAGAACGTTTGTCGGCCTTACAAGCTGCTCATGTCGCCACATTGGAGGCGATGCAAAAGAAACTCCAGCAAAAGCAAGAGGAATGCGCGCGACGGCATGAAGAAACCATTGGTCAGATACGACAGAAAGCTCTCGAGTCCTCAACCTTGAAGTATGGTGGCATTGGTGATGAACCGCCTAAGCTGGTACCTTACGAATCTCCCAAGTTCTGTAATGCTTGTAATTGTGCTGTAAGTTTTAGTATTTTATCATTTTTATTCAGTCTGGCTCGATATTCGCAAATTTCTGTATAAAAATCTTTAGTTGCGTTCCGATTTGGAAGTACATGCTCACCTCGTGGGACGCTCACATGCTGAAAGAGTCAAGAAGAAAACAAGCAGTGGAATTGCAACTGACAGCGAACTTATTACGAATCTTCCTGATGACATCGTACTCCCTAATGGTGAGAACCAGCACAGAGAACGTCAGAAAGGCTTGAAGAAACGTGCCAAGAAAGTTATGGCCAAGATTAAGCAAAAGTATACTGATCTTTTCAAAAAAGGGCAGAAATTGTGTGCCAGTTGCATCTTTTATTTATTATTTTTTTTTTTTTTTAAGGATGGACGCGTACCAGTTTCCCCTGGCAAGCAATACCCTGCCTGCTAGTCCTGCCCGATCCCGTGTGCAGAAAGTTTTGCGTGATTTGGAGCGTCAGACTAATGCCTTAGCAACTGAGCGAGCTGTTGGCGAGCTGTATCGTATGGTTAGCAACTCATCGACTGATAAATTACCGGAAAAATCAGTCGATCGGGGCTTGTTGGGGCAGATGGGCGCTCCTAAGTTATTAGTTTCGTTGATGGTCGCTCAGCTCACCGGACACACATCTGCCAAGCTCAGCAACAGTGTGTGCAAAACCCTCGTACTCCTTTGTAAAGATCACGCCCAAAATACAACGCAGGTAGTAATGAACCCAGGACTGTCAACCATGGTAGATTGGCTCCAAAACAGACTTGAAGCAGTCAAGGCAGATCTAAGTCAGGGAAGTTTTGCTCTGTGTAAGTTCGATTTTGCGTTACCTTCGTTGTGAAACTCTTTGAATAATATGCGTCATATACACTACTTCCAATGAACATTTCAATAGGTGGAATTCTTCAGGTTCTTGAATGCGTGTTTGATACGGCTCATCGATTAGAAACTACAGACCCAGCTGCTTTTACCTGTGACACCAAAGCCCAAATTCAGGAACTATCACAGTAAGAAACAATATTACCTTTATCTATACTGTAAAGATCTTACGAGAGTAGTTAGTATTTTTACAATTTTGTTTATTTTCTTATTTATAGGTTTATTTTTATGTCATCTTATATGGCTTGTTACAATTTCACCTAAGATTTTGTCATTCTTAGATATTTGGTATGTTTGGGAATATTGGATTCATTAGCGATGTGTTTTGCATCTGTGCGACCCGGAATGGAAGACGGAAATTGCGCATTTAGTTTGGTCCAGTCTGGCTTAGGAATGCTCTCAAGCGCAGTTTTGCTTTCTGCTGAAAGGTATTTGCTGAAAAGGAGTGATTGCCAGAAATGGGTTTCTTGATTTTATGTATTGTTGCAGTATTGGGCCAGAAAGAACGGCGAAAACAAAGAAACCGACTTGCGCGAACGAACCGTGGTCATTTTTAACAGCCGTTGAAGTACGTCCCATTGATTCTTATGTATTTTGAACGGGTTTTCATAGTTTTGTTGGTAACAGGTCTCAGAGATGTTCCAGATTGTTACGATGCTGTATTCGCTAGTGGTCCTGCCAGGTGGGCCGCTACGTTGCATTGCGAAGATGTCCACTCCACCGCCGAAACTACCCGAGGGTGATGCCAAGGTTGTGATACGTGGTTTAGAAACGTTAGCAGTGATTGCCGTTACTTTACCTGTACTATTCCAAACTCGTTTAAACAAAGATGCACCGTCATTGAAATGGAGATATGTGGTGAATTACCTACTGGCTTATGTTCAGAATGAGATGTATTCACCCTTGGCAGTACCTTTATTGCGTTGCGTCGCGTATTACGCGGCTGGTCACAGTGACAATCAAGTGAGTTTGTTTTCTACGTATCCTTCGTTATCATGTTAATAATATTGCACTCATTTTTTATAATTTTACTTCTTTATTTTGCCATGTATTTTCTATTCTCTATTTTTTCTGTCTTTGTGTTCGTTCGTTTCGTTGATATTTTTCGTTTTAAAGACGTCATATTTTTGTCGATTTTTTATAGTTATCCCTTAATGGAGCTGGAATTGGACTACCTATCATACAGCAATTGTGTTGCTTACCATTTCGCTTCTTCTCGGATCCGAATTTGCAAGGGGCCTTGTTTTCGTGCCTCTTAGCTTGCTGTGAAGGTTTTGAAGCAAATAAAGAGATTGTGCGGCAAGAAATGGCATATCAGGTATTTTTTATATAAATTTCAGGTCTGGTATCATATCTTTGTTAAATGATGGTTTTTCTAGATGCTGGAAGATTACTTGGCATCGGAAACAGGAAAACGAGATCCGCTGCTGATATTTATGGGCCGTAAAGCGTAGTACGAATTGTGGAGAGGTACTGTGTGGAAATTGTTTATTTATACTGTGTTGTGTATTTCATGTTATGCGGCGTTAACTCGTATCAATAAAAAAAAATCCTTTAAGCAACGCCAAACATCACGTTACGCTACTTGTCAAGTTGGCAGAAAATATGTACACTTTACATGCATTAAATTAAATATGTTTAAGGACAGCTTGCGTAACAACTCATGTAATATAGGAAAATCTCCTTAGTAGCCTACTGTTTAGCGGTGTCTCTTACAACTACAGAGAAACTGTTAATTGAAATTGAAGTATGAATCAGACTAGGACTTCCAGAGCGGATAGCGAAAAAGACACACACACAATAACTTGTCAGATTTCCGATGACTGTTTTATTTGTTTTTTCTTTTTTCCCCCCGTCTATCAACTCTCATAGACGGGGAAAGTCGTTTGAAATGAAACGCCCTTCTTCCCCTTCAAAGATGTCAAACGTTTTCATAAGGACAGAAAATTCTTGCCTGTATAAGAAAATCCCTTACTAACAAGAAAACCCAAAAAGAAGCGTATTTTTGCAAATAAGGCTATCCAAGGTAGACCACACATTCTTAAGTAAATTTGAGAAAGAGCGAAGAAACGTCCACGTCAACCACATATCTGTTTTTCCCCGCTGAGTTTGGTGCCGTTTTACTCTGATAATTAACAGAGAAGCACTAAATTTCTAGACGACCCTTCGTCCCCTTAAAGTCGAACATGTCGTCAATCTTCACTGCTCACAAACTCCACAGCTTCATCTATCACCCTCCTTTTTTCTTCTTCGAGTTCGTAAAGACCACTAGTACAGCTACTAGTTTCAAGTCCTTCCGTTAAATGCTGGGAATGCCGTAATTTTAAAAATATTGCAATAGTCGGCAGCGGTAGAAATTCTTACCGCAATAACTACCGCGAGAAAGGAAGGATCACGATATACAAACCCTGATAAGTGCTATATTTCGTTCCGACTCCGCTAGCAAAGTACTGAATTGCATCACGGAAATAAAATATATCACTTTGCGCTTAGAAGTTGCTATTTTCTAGAACGAAATTACATCGGAGTTCACAAATAAAACATCGCAAATTGCCTAAAGTAGGAGGTGCAGGGTCCATGAATGAAAATTGTTTTAAAAATTGCTGACGTCATACTTGATTCCCGTGTACTGTGAATCCAGTTCGGTGGGCGGAGCTAAGACGCGCGCCAAGGCTTACTGTTTACAAGCAACTATTGCTTCAAACACGAACCTGGCTTAGATACCAAGTGGACGTCTATTGAGGAAGAAGTTGTGAAGGCAGTATCACACTTAAGTTAAAAATGAGCAGGACGAGAAAAAAACTATTCGTAACGACAGCAGAGCACGTTCCAATGGAATTTTATTTTTTTCCATTGGAAGCGTCACTTTCTAATTTTTCCGTCGTAAAACAGGAGAAACAGCTGATTACCGAGTTAGTGAAGGTAAGTATTCTCACAGTTAAGTTTAATGCTAGAACCATAATTATATATGAGATTCTTTACTGGGATATTTGCACACAACAATAACGTTTTTTATTCTCATATTTCAGGCTCATGGAGGCGTAGTTCTTGAAAAGCAAGGAGATTTTACCATCCCTTTAGGCCACGCGTTAATCAGAGAAAACTATCCTTGCTTTGAAGAAGTATACTCCGTCAAATTTGTAATCGATTGCATGCAAAGTGGCCAGATTATGAAACTAGCTACATACAGGTAATAGCAAAGCGCCTTTTCTTTCATTATCGTTACATATTACAATTCTTTCAAATTCTCATTACAATTTTTCGTGTTCGTAGACTTAATCGTCTTGTCATGTATGACGACAACTTTGATCCCAATGGCATCTTGGAGCGCAAGCAAGAGTGGACTTTTTGGTTAGACTCGCCCCCGAACACTTTTGTTCCCCGCCCGTTTAAACTAACGCAAGAGACAATGGCACCAATGCATTTCCTTCTTCAGCCTTTGCCGCTGAGAGTGCCACAGACGGAGCTCGATAGCCTGAAGGAGGATATTAGAAATTTGGCCTGTAAAATTGACGTAAGGACTTAATTTTGTATGTTAATTTGTTTACATTTTGTTTATCATTTTTTCTGTAAGTCAGATATTTCTTCGGAAACTTTTTTATTTCTATTTTGTCACTGATTTTTCTCATATTTTTTGTTATTTATTTATTTTTGTTTTATGTTTTTAATTTAACTTCTTGGGATAATACGAGATTGATTTGCTATTTTTAGACGGCCTACGGCAGAGTATGCAGCTGCTTGGACGACTACGCTATTCGGCTAGGGTTTGACCATTTGAAGCACTATTATCCTCAAGATGTTGAAATTTACAGCCACACTTACATTGACGATGTTCTCAAGATTGAAGGATTTCCTAAACTTGCCGATTACAGGTACGTCCAACTATTAAAGCCTCGAAAGAAGTTGAAGGTTTCAACTGGACTGTTTTGTCTCTAGGCTGTTTGAAACCCTTTACGATGACGACTGCAATCCCGACGAAGTTTTGTGGCAGCGTAAGAAGTGGTCAGACTACAAGTTAAAGTAAGGCTGCTTGTCAAGCAAATTGTCAATTCGTTGTCTGATGCCAACTCAGAGGAAATTTAGAATAGTGAAACTAATAGAATCCAATAATTCTAGATGCTGTCTGTAACTGAATTTATTGCAATTTTTTCTTATTTATTAAAAGTAAACTTAACTTAAACAGACATTGGTACTTTTTTGTCAAATAACAACAGCAAATAACGTGTCCTCTTAGGTCACTGCAGCCCATTCCTTCCGTGGGATCAGTTTCTGCGCCCTCTGAAGCGTTTGAAGAACCACCTAGTCCCAAAGAAAAAGTAGCAGGGCAGTCGATCCCACCCAGGCAAGAGTCCGAGCCAGAAGACGTGGCCTTTGATGACGCTTCCAACTACACATCTCAATTAACACTTAAAAAGGAAAGACAACCCGACTTCAGTTCAGCCGAGCAAACGGCGATTTTGAAGTATATCACAGATAAGAACGCTTATGGCAAAGTGGGAGGTAATGCACTGTGGCAGGAAATGGAAAGAGATGGGGTAAACAAATGTATTATTAAAATTGTACTTATAAAACATGTGTACAGTAAAGTCTCGCTATAATGAACTTTCTGGAGAGTGAATCTGTTCGGCATATCCTAAGTCTGCCATAGTTGAAGCATTTTTGAAGCAAAACCTTTCAACCCTACCACAGTAGGTGACTGTGTTATATCAGTACTCGTTATAGCGAGATTGCACTGTACTTAATGAAGAAAAGATTACTTTAAAAAAATTTTCTTTTATGTAGGTTTGTCCAGGTCGCAGTTTCCACAGCCTACGCAACCATTACATCAAAAAGCTCCAAAACATAATCCACACTTTTCGGAAAATACTAACACCGGTGCAGATGGAACACTTCCGTCTTAAGTAAGCGACATGTTATTAATATTCTAGTTTAGATGGAATAATATTTATTTTTTCCAACAATAATAATAATCGTCTTTTTGTTCTGTATTTTGTGATATTCATTTTAAAAAATACCCAACTTAATTGTGCCTCATAAACATACGTTAAGCATTCTTTATGTATTCTAAATCTAAGTATATTAAACTAACCTAAGTATACTTAATTTTTTGTAGCCTAGCCTTTCACATGCCTAACTTACCGAAAATTTACCACTTTTGTCTAAAAACCTAATTTTACCCACTTCACGTTACTCAACTTAACTTTATTAAGCTTAACTATAACTAAGATTACCTAACTTATGTAACCAAGAGTTACATAATTGGCTCTAATTAACATGACTTTACATGACCTGACCTAAGTTTTCATAACCTAGCCTTTAATTAGAGTACAACTTCGATTTTGTCAACTCCAATTATAGAACCCCCAAAATCGTTTCAACCGCCTCGCAAAAAAAAAAAATTCTTCTTTTAACTGTAGGTTTTAAAGCTGATTTTAAAACATTTAATCAAGGACAGCATGGGAGTGTCTCACAATGATATCAGAAAAGTGTAACTAAAGTGCACAATGCAAATGGACAGCTCAACTATTTTACTATCCTACCCCAGATTCTTAAAAGTTTCCTAATACACTTAAAACGTACTTGTAGTATTTTTATGTATTTGTACTTATTAATGTATTTTTTTGTTTTACTTATTTAAGGGAACCTATTAAGGATAAACCCAACTTAATACCTTCTGTGGAACCAAGATGTAGTGAGATAAGAAAAGGCAAAAACCGAGTTATTGAACAGAAGTCAAGTCGAGTTGTGGTCGTCGCTAGTGTCTCTACTTCTCCTGATGTTCCACCGGAGGAGTCGGAGACAGAGTGGGAAGATGCTCCTCCCTTTCATCCCTCCAGTCCCCGGCGCCAAAGCGTTAAACATGATAAGATCCTCCCCATCTCTACGAACCCTTCGCAAGCTAAGATCAACGAGGATGTCAGTCCTGTAGCTGGACCAAGCGACGACGGTGAGCCCAAACGAGTTCTCAAGACTTCAAATAATCAAAACAAAAGAAAGAAAACTCCTAGGAATTCCGCTCGCAGGTATTTTGTTTATTTATTAATTTAAACAGAAGTCTATTTTATTTAGTCCTCTACAGTCTGTCTATATTAATTAAATTAATTAAATTCGTTAGTTTTGCATTGTTTATCAATTATTTGCCATTAGGATCACTTATGTTCCGTACGTTCGTTTTTTTAGTGCCTGTGGACTTGAGATAGGTGCACAGCTAAGACGGAATACGGAAAGCGTGGTGGGAAAATCTGTGAAACCCCTCCTCTCTTTTTACTTGATTTTCTTTTCTCTCCGGTGTTCAGAAAACCACTCAGCGGGTAAAAAAAGAGAGATTTAGCAGGTTTTTCCCACACACGTTTTCCGTATTTTGTCTTAGATGTTCGCCTGGCTTCAGTTAACGTACACGCAAGCTGGAGTTATTTTTAAACAAAAACACACTTTTCTTCTTTCTTATCTATTTTGGCCAATTGTGAGTAAAAACAAACAAAAAAGACTTTATGCCTGTATAATGCTGTGCAGAGTTGAAAAATTTACTGAATACTTACTTCCGTGGTAGCATGCATGAATATTTTAATTTTAAGTACACGTTCAAAGTTACCCCAGGCAGGTAGGCCTATATGTTTGAACGTCAACTATTGCACGACAAAGCTCAGAAGTAACATTTTGCAGAGAATTTCTTTTTCAATATTACCAATGTGGATAAACTGACTACGTGCGACTTTCTTTTTTTTTCTTTTTTTTTTAAGAAAATGACGGCAGTTATTTAAGAAAACAAAAAGAATGAACAGATAGCAGCAGAAAAGGAAGTTAAGTCTTAAAACTTGCGTTCTTTTTCACGTTCACACTTTTTTTTGCATTAATTACAATCTTTGCTGCAATGAGCTCCTTGCGTAATGTGTTCCGGAGAAAATCTGTGGATAAGAAAAACTGCGAAGGAAGAACGGAAAATTAACTTTTAAGGATAGGGATGCGTTCCAAATTTCCGGTCTTTTTAAGTCGGTCTCAAAAATTTACGGAAGTCGCGACTACAGGATTCGTGAATATATGGTGACGGTACGTTGGTCTCTTCTGTCCACAGTGTATTTAACGTTCAGGAGTGGGCGTGAGATCTCATGCCCGTTTTCTTCAAAAGTCGTGCCATTCCTGTCCGCGACGCGCTACCCTTCCATGCTCCCCTCCAAAAACCCATAAATTATAGCATGGGAAAAGGGTCCAAGTTCGCTGGATAACTTTTAACATTGTATTTACGTGGAGGCGAAAAGCTGTGACTTCATTTTTACTTAGATCACATAAAGATGTGGTCCTTACACTATTTGTTCCCGAAAAAATGGAGCTTTTAACTGTCATAGTTACATTTTAGTAGTGAAAATTCAAAGGCACTACAAGTGCGTCAAAAAGTATCTTTCAACCTCCTTTTGCCACGAAATGTTTCCCCACCAAAACTGTATTGTGCTATCATAAAAATGAATAATTGCTGAAAGCGACGAAACCTATTTCACTACTTTGCATTGAGTAATTGAGGAACATTAGATGGCCTACGGTTCCTCCCTAAAATGTTAAAAGTTGCTACGTGCGTTTAAAATAAACCCCAGTTTTGCTAAATGTTTTCTGCTTTGCAAATTAATTTTATTTTCATCAACAGAGCACCTTATAGCAAAGACGACGATATGGCGATTATAAACTTTGTAACGGAAGTAAAAGGTTTCGATTCTACTAAAGGCACAGATCTTTGGAAAAAAATGGAGCGAAGAAACATTCTGAAAGGTAAATTACTCTTAAGTTTTATTTGCAAGAATTTTAAAACTCATTCCAAAGGACGTACATGGCAAGCCATGAAGGAAAGATTTAAGGTACACATTTGTCCCAATTTGGAAACATACGACCTGTCCGACGAACTTATTGACCGTTTCAAGCGCGGGTGGAGTAACCATCGTAAGTAATTTTCTGCACGAGCTATCAGGTTTGACAAAAGCTTGAGTTGGATAACGGAAGAGAGTAGCAATATAAACGAAAGTCACGTGCAGGGCTCAACAGGCAATAATACAACCACGACTTATAATCCATATCGTAACTAAACTAAACTTTTCGTTTGGTGCTTTTGCTGTTTTTGAATGTTTTTAAAGGGAATTTTAAACATCTTGAACATAAAGATATCCTCTTTCGTGCTTCGTAATTTTGTCTTGAATTTCTACGTGTAGCAACCAACTAGGTTTTTCAAATTTTTATGTGTTCTCTTTTAATTGTTTTAGGAGGTCTTGGTGGAAGGCCCTCCCACAGCGTTGCGAGTACAATATGTTTGGATTCGTCGTCTGACGATGAGAGTGAATCCCCGTCTCCTGTACAGATGCAGAGCGAAGCGCGTCGTGAGGAATCTGATCGAGGAAAGAAAAGAAAGAAACTTCCTAGAGCCGTTGCACATCCAGCGTTTGTATATGGCACCTCGTCCAGTGAAAGTCCTGATATCCCGAACAATCCTTGAAACTTCTTTTTGCACCATTCCTTTGAAGTGCCTTGTCACGTATGTGATTGCTTTAATGTAATGCGTGGATTGGTGTATGATTGCTTTCAGCGATTCTCATGTTTCTAATGTTGTCCAATGGTTTTTGGAAATTGTTCAACTTCATGTACCTTATGGAGCATTGCCTTATTCAGTACTATGTCATGGTGTTACAAAGAATTGATTTAATAAACAACAATTTTCACAAAACGTGGCTTTTTTACCTCTTTTACTTAATTGTATTTAATTATAATTATTTGATAGTGTAAGTTTTTCTCTTTACTTTGTGCTTTCATTAATCAGTTCCAATTTAAACTTTTGCTAGCGTTATTTCTTCCCAACATATATTTTTAGCAGATTCCTGGATCGTAGAACACTATTGCTGGACTTACCTGCCACAGGGATATTAAAGGAAGAAAAATGGTGTCAAAGAAGATTCGTGGTCCATGTAAACTAAGAAGTATCACTGAGTGAAGTTTTATTGAATGAAGTATCTTTGCACCAGCTACACAACACTGCATAACTTCTAACCGTTGTTTCATAAATGAAACCATGAGAGCAGGCCCGGGGTAAAGGCAATTAGATTAGAGCAAGTTTGACTGACGATGTGCAGAAAGACACTCGAATAACTTGGTATCACAAATTCTTGACTTTCTCGTTATATTGATGCGTTCGATCTATTCTTTCATTTGCTGTCGACAAATGATTCAGCAGTCATTTCTGTAATTTCTCCGTTCTTTCTTTCCATTTCTAGTCAAGTGACGCTACTACTAGGTCGCCCGGGGAGTAATGGATCCTACTTACGGATCTTACACCCCGGAGATAAAAGGAAGAAATATTGTAGAAAATTTTAATAGCACTTTTATTTCGTAAATACAAGGGTTGTGTCAATTGTAATTGGAGCCCACTGTAACAAGTCTGAACTTTTAAACTTAAACTCTTTTCAGGCTGGCAAAATATGCTGTCGCGTACAACGCAAGTTTACCCTAAATAAGTTTTCTAGAAGCCGTAGTATTTGGAAGATAGCTAAAAGCTGACAGCTGGAAGACTTCGGTATTTATTTCTATGTTGAAGATAGCTGCTGGCAGCCGACAGCTTAGACAGCCGAAGACGACAATATTTCGTTAATGCGACGTCGGTCGTCAACAAAAATTAAGGTACTTTTCTTCTACCCCCACACCCCATCGATTTGCTCGTTTCACAAGCGGTAAAAACTTCACTGAACTTACAAGTAAGCACTCCTGAACATTATCTTGGCCTAACTGAACCTGATCTGACTAACCTAACTTAAATAAACTGAACCAAACTGGCCTATCTTGTACATTGATTTCCCTATGGCTTGCGTAGACGCGTGGGGATTAAATGTGTTAAAATGTACAAAAATGAGCTAAATTAAGTTATGTTTCGTTAGTGTTAGTTAAGCTTGATTAGGTTAGGAAAACTAGAAATCGAGGGGATGCTTAGAAGAAAAGTACCAAAACCAAAGATAGCTGTTATCTAAACTAAAGATAGCTGATGTCACTATCATCCGTAAGCGAGACTTAGGCTTTCTATGTCTCCTGTAAGATTACTCTGGAACTATAGTATCCGGACTTCTAGTTTGTTCTATTGTAACGTCTGTGGAGCTCTGCAAGAATAATCTTTCACGTATATTATAAATATATGTAATAAACATAACTATGAAAAATGTAACAACTTTTTCCGAAGGAAGACAGCGAAGTGAGCATTGTTTAATATCTCATTTTTTTTTTCACTCATTTCACCACGTCACAAAACCGCCATTTCCCAGTACGCCTTGTTCCCCAGCACCAAATTTACTTCTCTTTCGACTTTTCGGAATTTCCCTTTCTATGAGATCGTATTCTATACGCTTTCACCACAAGGAGCACCACTGGCGTAACTTTCTAAGCTATGCTACCGTTTATTTACAATCGAATCGCGGCCTGCACGTCATTATCAAGTATTTATAAAAATGTCTAAAATGCTGACATATGGAGTAAAGACAGGGAACAACAAGCACAATATAATTCGCAAAACTGGAGTGAAGATAAGACTACAAATAGGACAATGATTTTGAATAAATTTGTAGCACTTCTGCAGCACTTTGCACCCATGGCAAATTAGTGATTTAACAGAAATTTCGTTTCAAACACCAGTAACTTATTGTTCTTTGAGAATAACTGAGTTTCTTTCGAATATCTCTATCCTAAACTCATGTGAGAAAAATAGTCTTGAATCCGTTTTTCGGATATTTTAGGTGCACAGGTCAAAGAACGTTTCCAGTTAGAGTTTTTGTCTATTTCCGTACAAACAGAAGAAGAGTAAAAAAATAATCTACTACATTTGATAATAAAACAGAATAACACTAGACGTGACCACGCTCAGAAGTAAATAGACAACCTTAGAAAGTTACATTGGTGGCGTTCCAAGTGGTGAAATCATATGGAATCCCTGTTTGCCAAATATGCTTATTTTTTTCTTGCGATTCAACAACAGTTTATTTGATTCTTCTGGGGTTCTTGCAAAGAAGTTTACAAAGATGTTAGATCTACATTATGTTAAATCTTCACTTCCAGCCGCTAGCCGATGACGGACCCGCTGAAATATTCCGTCGTGGGCTGCGAATGATCGCGGAATCGTCCTCGCTCTCGTACCGTTCGTGTTCATTAGCTTTCGACAACTGATTTAAGGTGTTTTCTTCTCATGGAATTCGTTGTAGCGTGTGTCCAGCATTTCTTCTTACGCTAGCAAATTTGTGCATTTCCACTGAAGTTTTTCGGTCTTCGCGATTTGCTCTTTATTGCATCAAACTTATTTTCTCAGACAGTTATGTTTCACTAAAAATTTGCGCTTGCTCGGCATTAATAGGTTGAAAAATCGGGAGGAGGAGGAAGAGCCCCCAAAATTTCTATACAATTCAGCGTTGACTTTTCCGTACTTTTGGATTCCATTCGTTCGCAGAAAAATGGCAGAAAATCGACGATAGTTTTACGGCATTTAGTACGCACAAAACTCACTTTCCTCCCGAAGATAAAATCATACTGAACAAATATGATTTTCAAGTATGATTTTCAAGTATGATTTTTTCTTTTTAAAAATTTTTGTCAGTAAAAACAGTTCTCAACAGTGGATGAACATAAACATTGGCTGGTAAAAGTGACTGAAAATTCCTAGCCTACTTTTTTCACGTTATTTTAAATTGCAGCTTAATTTTCTCAGAATGACAGACATGATCCATTCACTGTCTACAAACCGGGAGTTCGTCTGTTAACAGTTCCAAGCTTGCGGTTCGCGATCTTGTAGCTCGCTCTGCAATTTGTTATGTAAACGTAAAATGGAACAACACGGCGACCTGCAAACTCCATCAGTACCGAGTGAAGTTGAAAATAACACGGAAAGGACGTTAACTGCAAATGAAAAAGCTAAAGTCGAAAGAAATCGGCAGCGAGCTCTGATGCTGAGGCAAGCGCGTCTTGTTTCACATCCCTACAAATATGCGTAATTGCTAGGACACTTAAAAAGGGTTATTTTTAAGATAATTTATTTTCTTTTTATTGTTATAGACAATTTGAAAAGGAATCTGAAGGAACCGTTGTGCGAGTACAAAACAGAAAACTTGTTGACACTGGTGGAGGTTTTCTCCTAGACCCTTCAGAGCTGGAAGAACAGCGAAACGGACCTGTAAATATTCCTATTTTTTTTTAACTACCCACTGACTTTCTTTGTTGCAGACTCATGTAAAATCTTTACCAGCTCCTATTATTGAACCCGATCGGCCTCAGTGCGAGGAGTGCAAGCAAACGTTTGTAGATTCCTTTCTGTACCGGTCTTTCGATGCCAAAGTTTGCGACGCCTGCAAGTAATCTTCGTTATTCTTAAAAAAATCAACGTAATAATATTAGTTGGAAAAACTTCAGGTCTTTCAGTAGTGTGTACTTTTATCGTACTTACAGTGTACTTTATTGCTCACGTGACTTTAATTACTCGTAGCACAGCTTTGGTAGGCATAAAATGACTACAATTGACTGCGTCGGATAGCCTAGAAAAACTGTACCCATGATTAACATTCTTTTGTGTGTAAAATATGAAGTCGCGGATAGCTAGCTTTTAGATTCTACGTTTTGGCTAATTGGTTCTTTATAAGCCACGTTATGTTGTGGCCAAAGGTTACTGAAACTTCGTAGAAAAGAATTCCAAATCATTCTGTCATTTCTGGCGAGATCTGTCCTAAGTTAAATCAATTTTATCCAAGTAAGTAAAGTTAAGTTCTACACAAGGTGAATTAATTCATTTTAGCGCAGAATATTTTAAACCCATTACAGGATTATTAAACCCATTCAGCAGAAATATTTTTATATCAGATTCACGAAAGGGGTTTCTTTTGCCCTGTCTGGGACTATAACGTAAAGCTAGCTTAAAAACAGACAAATTGGTCTTGCAAAATAATTAAATAATAATAAGTTATAACGAAATCAATAAGTTATCTTGAAATCAAACCAATGAAAAAACTTTAAGGCGAAACAAAATATAAATATATATATTTTTTAATCCTTCTACGCATAGAGACCTTACCGACGAAGACGGTGACAGCAAATTTGGTTTGGTAACTCGCACAGAAGCGAAGACCGAATATTTATTGAAAGATTGCGATTTGGACAAACGTGAGCCCACACTCAAGTTCATTTCTCGTAAAAATCCTCACAATGAACGGTGGGGCGACATGAAATTGTATCTGCGACCACAGGTTTGCTTTCTCCTCTTGTCTCACAAACGCTAAAATGAAAACTTTTCAGGTTGAGGACCGAGCTCTTTTGATTTGGGGCTCGGTGGAAGCGTTAGAAACTGCGAAACAAACCAGGGAAGATAATCGTGAGAGAGCCAAAGTGAAGAAATTCACCAAACAAGTTAAAGGTACTCTCACAGAACAGTTTCACAAAATATTTACTTTTACTGTTTCCGTTATGTTTATATAATTTATATTTTTCGTTAATATTTATCCTATTATAGTCTATTCATTAAATTTTATAGCATTGCAGTAAATGGGAAAGAAGAACTTATTTGGTCTAAACTAGAATTTTTTAAACATTATTTTCCAGCTTTAAGAATGGCAGTTCGAAGTAGCATATACCACAAGGAACGCTCGCACCATAAGCATACATTCAGCCCGGAAGAGTGTCAAGGTGACGACATGTATTCAAAAACCTGCACAGAATGCGGACATGTGGAAACTTACGAAAAGATGTAATATACTGTACCGACCAACGATTTTCGAGCTTAGATCTCTTTACACACCGCTGCTGTCTCCTTGTCCTAATGACCCTGGTACCCCTCTTTTTTTGTAATAAAATACACAGTTTTGGTTTCTTCGTTGGCTGCGTCTTCTGGAGCTGTCGAACAAAAAGCTAACAAGATAATAGAGGTTTTATGTCATGGGGGTGGCTGCTCACACTCCCTTCATTGAGATGCTGCCCGTGTGAGTGTGCTGGCAGCATGTGTCAGGCCGAGACCCTGCATTCTAAGCAGCTGCCGAACATAACCACCTGGGACATTTTTTTCCTTTTGATTTTTCACACCATGTGCGTTACACATATACGATGGTCGGAAATGACAACCGGAATTATCGTCCCTTTTCCTTTTCTCGTTCAAAAACTTCACCACTTTATGCGACAAGAGGGAGGCGGGGCTTTAATGTCCTTTAAGGAATACAGGGTTCAAGATGTCATTTTGGCGATATAATGTACTAGCAAGTCTAGCAAGCAGAGCTCTTCAAGAAAGGGAAAAAAACGATCAAATTTGCCTCTCCCCAACCACTTATTGGCACTTATAAAACGACGCTTTTTAGACCGCACAACCCGAATTCTTTTAGATCCTTAAATGAGAATTAGTTGCTCGAGAATTAAGACTGAAACACAACTTTTGGCTACAGCGTGTGGAAATTTAAGGACCGAAAAGGACCAAAAGCGTTTAACAGCATTACAAGGAATGTAACAAATGACACACCGCTATGCAAAGCAGCACCGCAACTGGAACCACCTAAAAATGGCTTTTTAAGTAGTGTCGTGGTTTAACAAAAGTAAATTACTTAGCGTCTCCGATGTCACTGACCACGGCAAGTCGTTCTTATCTCTGGAACCAGAGCGGTTTTCTTTACTTCCTGTGAAATTGAAAGATGCAAATGTGAAAACCGTATGTTATTCGTTTTTGCTTATCTTTTTCTGTAAGTTTTTGCTTTTTGTTAGACGCCATAAAAAGACTAAACAAATTGAAAACTAGTCCCGTTGCTCTTACACAGAAACATATTTTTACTCCTAAAAAGCTCATACAATGAGATTAGCACCGTTCACTAAATGAGGAAAACATACGAAAATGTGTTGGCATTTTTATTTTAACTTCAATCTTCATTTTGATGATAAAGGCTTTTATTCTAGACTGATTCACGTGGCCTTCACCTTTCGGTGAAATTGTTGCTTATTTCAATTATTTTATTCATTTTGTTTTCATTTAGTGTATTAAATATTTAATAAACTTTAACTGTTAATGGACTTTTCGCCTACTGACAACTGTTCTATTTATATTCAAATTAAATAATTTATACATTTGTCATTTATGAATCATTTATAAGATTTATTGCATTTATAAATTTTTTGTTGAGTAATACTTTCATACCTCGTCCATCGTTTGGTCGTGAAGTGGGCATTGCGGATCCGCGATATGGAAATGTTACTTCCGGATCTGAAACATTTGTTTGTGTTAGCTTATATAACTAACATGTTAGCATATAGAGTTTATACGGAAAAAAGGCACAATAAAAGCGTCCTGGATACAGTAGAACTGCTTAGTACAGCCAAAGATCATTGTATCCGACACTGCCTGCACATTTGCAAACTCCAGAACTTATCGACAACTAGAAAATGCCCAATCCGTTCGCTATAAATAGATTTGTTATAGCGAGCTTCTACCTTTCTTTCGGTCGTCGGGCATTTTTTAGCTTCGATTAGCAAAATTAGACTCTTGATACATTGAGCCTACAAGGACCAAAAAAAAACTTTAGTATAGCCGAGTTCGTTATATCAGGCGCTTTTTTATACAGTAGAATTCGCATTTTATCAACCGGTCGGGACCGAAGGTTAGCTGACAGGTCTGATATTTGACAAAATCAGACTTAAGTATTAAATGCATTAAGAAAATTTTATAAATTTCCGATGCGAAGTAATAATCGAAAATAAATTGTATTTTTAACTTAGTTAAGCTTTCCCTGAGACCAATATCCTAAGTTTTTTATGTTAAAATCTCTTATTATCCACTAGTAAATGCATAAAAATCAACATAGAAACGTATCGTTAGCGAAGAGAAAATGTTGCCGAGGCTGTTGATATTATCGGGAGTCTCATAATCCGGGTTGACAGAATCGGAGATTTATTGTACATTCACATTACTTGAAACCTTAAAACCCGCTCTCTGTAGCTGGCATTTAATTGTAGAAGGAATTGGTTATAAGCGGACTGCACTGCGTGTTAAAACAATAATTGAGTTGAAAGAGAAATATTAAAAACACGAACTGTCGAACACGTGGCTTTTCCGATTTTATTCCGCCTGAGGCGCTATATGTACTGCAGCAAATCTACGTATCTGTTTTCCCCAAAGAAATTTTTTTCAAAATATAGCGTCAATAGCACTAAGCAACAGTGGCGTCGTGCCATAAGGGGCAGGGGGGGCCCGGGCCCCCCCCCAAAAAAAAAATTTTTTTGCCATCCTGAAAAAAAAAGGTATCACCCTTTTTCAAAATTTGTAAACCTGAAAAAAGCAACACCTTTTTACAAGAAATGCAAAATCGGGCCCCCCCAAATTTTTTAAGTGCACGACGCCACTGCTAAGCAAAGCACTCTGTTTGCGTATTTATAGCTTTCAAACTCATTTCTGCAAATACGCTCTAGATAAGGACGAGATTCTTATTCAATAAATACAATAAAAGCGCCCCTTAACGGGAATAGGTCTCTAAAGGGCAATATTGTCAGAGCATCAAATTTGCTTGTAGCCTACTGATAATGCCAAATGGTAACTTTCGATGTACGGTGATACTAGGGCTTCAAATGGTGTCGTAATAAAACAATTTTTGCTGAGCTTAAAAATTAAAAATGAATACGACGTGAACAAGCTTTACAGTGGACTACGTACCGCCGTTCACGTCCTGTGTCTCCGCGAGGGCATTTTGTTCTGAGGAAGGGTTCTTGGTACTCCCATACTGATGAGAGGCTAGAAAAAAAGAGAAAGTAGAAAAAATAGGTTTAGAGAACAAGAAAAGTTTGCTAAAAGATGCTTCCGGACGTGCTGTGTTTGATCATTTCGGTCAAATTCCTTCCTTTCCTGAAGGTTGGCTCGGTTCTTTATGAACGTCTACTTTGTTCATTGATCTCGTCAACATCTACCAGAAAGACGGTTTATTAAACAAACTCCGGTCACGCTCAGTGTCGGAGAATCTAGCCTCCATGCCTTTCGATGAAGCAAGTCACAAGTCTCGTCATGGGCCTAGGATTGCCTGTCATTTTCGACGGAAGCTCAGGGAGCTTTGCGTCCAGACACCAAGTCCAACTTCGGAACCTGTCAGAGGTATCTCATTTTTTCTTGGTACTTCTTTCTTCTTAGAGTCCGTCGTTTTCATTCCTTTAAAGACAAGACGCCGCTCAACTTTTTCCCTTCGTCCGACAGTATGATGCACGTCTTCCTTCCATTTTTTTTTCGTTGGAGCCAAAGATCTTACGAAGAAAAGCTGCTCGTGAATGTTCTGCAAGCGAATGTAATTAGTTGTAGCTGGGGACCGTCGGCATGTAAGGTGAGTCTATGCTCCCAATGGCTAGTAAGCACAGCTACTAGCGTATGCACCCAACGTCAAGAAGTATCTCTACTTTGGACTTTTCTAATATTTCCCCTTTCCTTTTTTTTTTGCCGCGGCGTTTAGTAAACACAAAGTGAGGGAGGGGGGCAAAGGCTTAGGCTGGGAAGAAAACAAGACGGCTAAGGTATTTTTTTCTTTTTGTCGATCTGAGCGATGCAGCTAGCCTTAATAGGACGACCCTAGAGAGCCGCTCTTCCCTGATTCAATTGCCAGTAGAAAAGGCAACACCCAAAGAAAAGGCAGCGAGAAACTCGCGCTCTCTCTGTATGTGTGCATTGCAGAGGTGAGCCTTTTACAAGATAACGCCTAGTATCTGGCACCACGTATGTTCAATATTCCAAACTTGCCGTACAAGCTTTTCTTTTTCTTCCTCCTCCAATCGTCCTAAGATGGTCCCCAAGCGAAGCGCGACGACGATATGTGTCAAATGTAGACGGGTACTTTCAGACGATACCGTTACTGTACAGTACTATAACTATTCTCCGATAATGGTTAATGATGCACGCAGCACATTCACTTATGTATCGCGTAACAAATTCCAAATATATATCAAACTTTCTAGATAACTCAGAACAATCCCAATAATTTATCTACTATAATTTGTATAACAATATAGATGTTCTGCCTTCTTATTCGATTACACTTAAATCGGACACAGTTAACTTATTTCTTCCTATCTGCCGATCCACTTTCGTTGCACATCCTAGAGAAGCTTGTGGTGTAAAGAAAAGTTTGCAAAAATTGGTAATGAAGGTAAGGTTAAATGGTCACAGATTTTATCACAAAACACTACTTAAAATATTTCACTTTCGGTTAACACATTTACCTCACATTTTAATTACACCATAGCGCTTGATTAATTTATTCAGTTTGTTAATAAAAAATATTTTTACAGTTCTTTGCGACTTATATTTGAGTGTATAATAAGTCAACAACTGTTCGTGTAGAGCACACATAAGTATATTTCTAATATTATTCACAGCCTAAGATTGCTATTTTGTACGCTTATTATCGTGTTCTCCGTTTATCCGCCATGAGAATAGCACTCGCACGTGCAGGCCGGAAAGGAGAATATCTATTTTTATTCAAATGTCAAAATTAATCCATTAATGCAAGCACGCTCAATGAATCAAATAGTTCAATTGATTATTGTAGTTCAAGCAATTAGAAACATTCATTAACAATTCGACTGCGGTAGCATAACTCGCATTAAGTCGTAGAATAAAAAAATCGAATACTTAGTAACACGAGTAATTCAAATAATCCTTTCATAAAGCAGTAATCTAGTAAGGCAGTAAAGTACAAATAAATCAAGGAGTTTCTAAAATTCAAAGTTTTTTTTTTAAATACGTAAACTTATTAAGTAATTCAGACAATTAGGTTGCTTTAAAAACTTCGAAGACACGTAAACGTACCTCGAGTTATTGGTCACACCTGAGGCGGACTGGCTTGCCTGCGGACCATGCGGAAATTTGCGAGAACGGCACCGCTAAACTTTTCCAACATTATTACGACTAAGAAAGTCCCGTCCAACAAAAAAGCATTTTCGGGCATCGGCTCATACGGCATTTGCCTCAACGCCACAATGGCCAGTCCAATAGTAGGCTGTACAACTCAAATAGTTTTCAAATTTGCTTAATTAGTTATATTAATGCTAAAGTTCAATACAAAATACTGTAATTTCTGAAACAAACTAACACTTCGAACGATTACAGTAATCTAATAGCTCATATTGGAAACAATTCAAATTATTTCAATACACCTTCTGGGTCTTTTTAAAAAAGTTAAATTAAACTTTTAGTATTCTAATGTTTTTCAGGTTTGTGTAAAACGGTTATTATGAGCGGCATGTCGAGATGCATCTATTTCCAGATTTGATGAAGTTCACGTTTGGAAGTGTTCAAAACTTCTCTTTGATGGATGGAGCAGCTGAATTTCCTACACGGTGCTTATGTTGTGCTTACCACCTTCGTAGTAGTCCTAGGAATGCCAATATGATTATTTCTCATGTGTTCGTACCGTCATTAATCTTTCGTGGGTTATTAGGAAAGATGAGATACCCCTTCACAGGAGCGGCATTAGCTAAGTCCTTGCCCCCAAAGCAATAACAAAAGAACCGAGACGAGTGGTAGTTTGATCAACGCTAACGCGTCTGACAGTTACTACCCAAAAGAGGTAAAATTCACCTCCTTTGCTGCATTGTAATGATCCAAGCTGTGACGGATGACAAAAAAAAAAGAAAGAAAAAAATTTTCCCCCACCGCCTTGATTGTCAAGGTGGAGGGGATCAAAAGGGGCTTTAAGACATCTCCGCTTGTTAGGCTCAATGTCTTCGCCTGATTGAGCCTGACCGGAACATGAGAAGAACTAGACATCCCCCATCCTCCAACTCCTTACTGGACATCGTTAGGTCTCATGTGGAACCAACTGTCCATATGTTCATCGATACTGGAGAAGAAAGTCGTGGGGATTTACTACATTCCCACAAGAGGCGTTCATTGCGGTCTTTCAAACTGGATTATCATTACCGGACAAAGAGATTGCCCCAACTATGAAGGAGTTCCTTTTCTCGTCCGCAAAATCTTGATGGATGGGGAAGAAAATAGAGAAATTATTGTTTAACGCTTTCAAGGCTATTGAAAACCATAATGTGTGACCCAGCTTCCCATGGTAAATCCCAGAGAATCAAAGCAAACTTTCAAGTGGATTTGAAAGTGTTGGGGAGAAGAAGTACTGTAAGGAGCTCTACTTCTCGTACTTTCAAAGAATCCCCTTCTTGCGATGGAAGCTGAACAAATAGACTCGATCACAAGTGGCATGTGAAACTCAATTGACGGGTGTTTGCTCATCGTTGGACTAATTTATGTGGCAGAAGCTTTCTTGGCCCCCCTGGCCCCCAAGTAAAAAAGGCGAAAAAAATACCCAATGTTTTTCTCTTCCATAGCCTTCTAAATTTGTATAGCTTTCTTTCGAGCGTCTACTACTCTCTGGTTAAAGACGTGTTCCCTCGACGATGAGGGGCAAGTTCAAACTCCCCTCGTGGCCGGTACCTCGACCAAGCTTGGTATGGGCAAAGCAAAGCTGTGTCTGCAGTCTTTACCAGGCTCCTCTCGCTGCAGCCTCGTGACCTGCCTACGCTCATAAAACGTCAGTCAAGCGTGATATGGGTTTTCGATCCTTTTATTAGACAAGCTGGTACCACCTTCCCTGTTCTCTACCTCCTTGCCCACCCTCGAAACAAGACGAAAGAAGATGCGAAAGAAGGAAGTAAACGAGCCAGGGGGACGTAATTTTTTCTCCCTAATACCCCCTCTACTATCATAACACCCTCCGGTTACCCTATTTTTGTCTCGTACCCTTAATCAGGCGTCCCGAGCGAGAAGATTTGCACAAAGGGATCTTGCGCTAGTACTGCCTAAAGGGCAGGCCTGTTGTTGACTGTGTTCGAGGATAATTGATACATAATAGATTATTTGAGGTTTGAGGGTACATGTGTGTATGTGTTGGGGACGAAGGGATCATATGTGTATACTAAATGAACCTTCAATTCCTTCTAGCAAAGGGTATTACATTACGGAAACCCCCAAGAGTTGATTCCTTCTTGTACTGGCTGCTGACAATGTAACGAGAGCACGTTACTAGTCTCCAATTATCCATTGTAGTCCCCCCCCTCTCCCCCCCGAAGTCCAAGCCCTGGGTTCTTGTTCGGACGATTTAGGCAGAAAACGAGCAAATGGAGAGGAAAAAAAAAAACACACACACACATTGGCCAAGACAGGAAAATCATTTCCTAACGAGGCTTGTCGGCGACTAAATGTCAGATTTTTAGTTACTGTAACCTGGAACTGCTGGTGCATTACTGGCAAAGCAGGGTAACTGAAATTGTATATCTCGGTTCCTATTAGTTACTTAGACGTCACTTAGCCGCTACTGTGATCCGAACCGCGACGAGAGCAACGAGACGATGTCCAGTTGCAAGAAACGCGAAGCTATCAAATGGCTTGGACATGGTTGTGTAAGTAACGGCAAGCTTTTTAGGAAGAATGGGTGGGGAGAAGAAAAGTTCCAATTCCCGGTACTGTAAGGCAGTAATTGTTGCAACAACAGCGAACGTGCGTCTCAAAATTGTTCACATTCCCAAAGCGAGTCCAAGGGAAAATAAATTAGGAAAACGGTTCGGAATCAATAGTCTGAACTTTGTGACTACTGTAAGCTTTTCCTCCTTGTCAGTCTTTTCCCGGGAAAGGTTCGGCTTGGCTTCAACACGGCGCAATGGACAATATAAATTACCCAAACAGAGGAATAGAAAACTTACGATAAAGTTTGATGGTACCGTCCGTTTCTCCACGAGGATTCTTAGCAACGCACCTACGAAAAACGATAAAGGAAATACATTAGTAAAAGCGATAGGTTTCCAAGTTTATCACGGGTCAGAAATAACTTCCAAATATGCATATGGGGTTAAGGATGACCTACCGGTAAGCACCATAATCTTTCATCGTAATGTGCCGGATAGTCAGCCGTAGATGTGTAGTGTAAGAAGCTTGGGATGGGGAGGACCAATACGAAAGCGCTGTTTGTGGGTCATTGCGCCAGTTAAAAGTAACCTTGTTGTTACTGTTGTTGGGTGGAACTTCGCCGCGTCGCTTGAAAGCGTCCAAAGCCATAGGACCCGTCGCGCTTTCCGTGTGGTATTTCTGCGGATCGTGCAAAACAACGCCATCAGCGCGACTCCAATAGTGCAAAGCTGCTGGGTGAGCTTCCAGCAAGCATTCCAAAGTGACAGTGGCGCCCAGAGGCGCTCCGACTAACTGATGAGGCACCCACACCATCGGCGGAACTGTGCAAGATGTCAACGAGGAGAATTCAATAATCATTTTCAAAGTGTGAGTTACACCTTCAAAGTCAAACATAAGCTTTGACACATTAAGAAACTTCCGCCCCCTCTTGCTCCCCTACTCGTCTTTATTCCTCTACTATATGCATATTACCTTTCTACCTTTCCCATTCTTAACGAATTTTCGCTCCCACCACCTCGCCTCCCCTAGGGTAGGGGGCCGAACAGCGTAAAAAGGGGAAACAAACCTTGCTTACTTCTTGAGCAATGTGGAAGGGAAGCTGTTTGTGACTTGTAATGTATAAATCCCGCGTAAAAGAAGTATTTTCTACGCTGTGGAATAAGACAATATAAATAATTAAGCTAGTCTGTGGAGGGATTTTGGTTAGGTTGAAACCTAAGAAGCTTAGATCTTGCTATTGCCTAGGATTATAAGTATTGGCATTTGGACTCGGTGCTGATTCAAACATGACAAAAACTTGCCCTACCCGTTGGGACTACCTGGCTTGTATAATAAATGACACCGTTTCAAGTCAACTTACAGTCCACGCTGACTTGGAGACGTTTGCTGACCGCCGGCGGGACGCCATTGGATGCTATGCATAGATACACACCCATAGACAGGCGACTTATCTTGGATAAATCCAGCACGGTGCTCTCCACTTCGGGTACTGGATACCAAGAAAAACACGCCAGGTAAATATTATAGTCATATACGCACCAGTTAACAAAGCAAACAATACGAAAAAAATCTAAAACAAAAACTGAAAAGCATATAAAAAGAGAAATTAATACAACATACAATAAAGAAAAGACGCCGAGGAAAAAGTAAGTTACTAAGTGTTAGCAGTCATTTACTTACGACGGTATTTACAATTTAAAAAAATAAAGACTGAGAAAAATACTTAAAAGTAAAAATACTTGAAGTTTTAATAAAAAATAAAATTGAGCTGCACGCAATGAAAAATACACTCCATTAATCAAGTTTAAAAACGATGGCTAATAAATATGAATAGAAGTTAAAAAGTTGGATGACTAAAAAATTTAAGCAAATAATGAAACCTGAAACGTGCAAGTGATAAAATAATACAAAAATTAAAAGCTTATAAACTATAATACGCATAAAACTACAGAACGAATGGCAACATATTACAAAAGTCATAAATGCACAATAAAAATATATTTTCTTGCCATATAGAGTTTACCAAAACAAGGATTAAGGCGTAATTTGAAGGGAAAATTTTACCTGACGTTGTTTTGTTAAGTAAAATGGCTCTCCCGTCTTCTCTTTTCCATTTGACAACTGGTGGAGGAGACCCGCGAGCATGACAAGTCAAAGATACATCACTGCCTTCACGAGCGATTACATCCGAGCTACTAAACGCGTCTTCAATCACGGGAGGAACTAATAAGGGAACACCAGGAAACATCTCAATGAGGATTCAAATTCCTTAGCTTGTGTAACATAGACACACAAAGTTTCTTACCCACGACGTGAAGATAACCAGCTTGGGTTTTAGCTTGCACAGTGTTGAGTTGACATTGATACCGGCCTCGATCACCTTCTTGGACGTTGTGAATGTGGAGATACCACGTGCGATGATGGTCGTGTGAAACTGTGATCCGTGGATTCCTAGAGAAGTATTGAACTGCACTTCACTATACTTCTTAATTCTTCCAAGGGCAACAATGAAAACTTCCAGTTATTCCAGCCGCAGTAACACTATTTTGTTTTTGCAAGATATTCTGTCTTTATCTTGGTTTCGTTTCGTATTCAATCTTTGTTCACGATTATTACGAGCTTAATCTCATTAATTTCACAAAATTATAATTAAAGGGTAACCTAACAATAACAACCAGAAAGCACCGCATATCCGCGTAACACCATAAGCATCATGTGTCAGAGATATGCGGTTGTATATTGCTGTTAGGTATCCACAGCAATATTTCTAATACCAGAGAGTTTCTCCTTGCTTTTATAATTTTTTTTCCATATATACCAAGTTCGATTCGTATTAATTATCATAACTATAGTTTTAATTCAATAAGCACAAGCATTTATTAAACTGAATATACCGTTTGCTGGCCTTTGCATAATTCTAGATAGTGTCAAAAAGTGTAACACGCGAGAAAAATTTCCATAGTCGCCAGAGGCTTGGGAGTGAGGGAAAACAGGAAGAATTTACCTAGTAATTACGTGGTTTCCCACGGATAAAATGGCGGATTTTTCGTAATGGATCCAAGCGACTTTGTAAGTGCCGAGGTTGCGGACTGTACAAGCAAGTTTGACATCTCGTCCCTCAGGTACGGTTTCGTTACGGATGGGCTCTGCGAAATCCGGCTCTTGACACGCAGCTATCCATCACACGAGCATTGAAAAAGAATCACGTAGAAAGCAGAAAAACACATACATATGAAAATTCTCTTCTCCTCATGTTCTCGTTTCAACACACCGCACGCAATTAAGCTTAAAGTTAAAAAATAATTGAAAAAAGTTAAAGGAGCTTGAGCTTTCGTGAAACACAAAAGGAGACGTATAAAACAGAAATTTAAAGTTTCTAAGACATCTTTTAAGCTTCCTAGTTCATTTTTTCGGGCGATGGGGAAGCATGTTGAAGGAAAATTATGGAGATGGGTTGTATCTACTGCATAACAATCGTTAATCGAGTTTAGCAGGCTTCGGAAAGAAGCCAAGTTGAGACAACAGGATTTCACGCTTAAAAGGCAACGGAATAGCAGGCACTTACAATAGATCCAACAAAACAGAGCTTGGAGGATCATATGTGATCCCAAGCGACTTGCACATTTCATGGTCGATTTGCCGCCTGGGCCAGGTTCCCAGAGCCCACATATACACACATACAACACGACACAAGAGCAACACACACACTTCGAGTTCCTTCAGTAAATAGTGCTGCAAAATCACTGAGAAACTGAATCTTAGTCCTCGTCGCAACCGACACTATAAAATTCAATTGAGATGCGACAAAGACTCATGAAGCAAAGGCTCTATTCTCAACCCACAATTGTCTTGCTAGTGTTGTCAAGCTTCACATGTCAGTTGCGAGTGCGACTTTGGTTAAAAACACACATTATTGCATGCGGTGCCATCCCCCTTTACCGCACAACCTTGGTCACTTCTCCACTACCGGCTGCGGCGACCACTGCTGAGGTTGTGAACTGGCGAGGTATGTCACCGCAGTAGGCAAGCAAGCCGGGAAACGAAAGGCAAAGGCCAACGAGTGCTTGGGCTAAAGTGCCGTCCATCAGACCTGTGGCATCCGATAAAGAGAAGCCAAGTGATGCGCTTTCCATCCAATATCAAAGGAAAACGACTACTACTCCTTGACTATCAGACTGGCAGGCATGCGGCCTATGCACATTTCATGGTCAAACTTTCCTCAGTAGGGGGAGAAGGGAGAAAGAGGGTGTCCAAACTTGTGAGATGCTTTACAGCAGCAACACACAACAAGGACAAGAAAAAGATCATCGAGCTAATCGTTAAGTAGAAGTATCTCAAGTGTGTCAAGTCATGAGCGCTGATCTCGGCAAGAAAAAAAGAAAGAGGAAACGTCCAGGAAAACAATCCTGAAGTAATGCCAAAGCAGTTGCGTGAACAGTGTCTCACATTACGCTTTCCCGATTATTCCGTGACTCACAGTAAGGCACTTGCAAAGAAAACTCTAGTTGCTGCCCAACACCGAATGGTTTAGCATTATATTCAAACCTGGGACAAGTCAAGGTCATGTGGAAAGTCAATTCGAATCTAATTCGAATGATTTTGAAGTTCAATTCAGTTCACTTCTAAAATCGTAAAAATGTAACTGTTTACAATTTTAGATTGCGAATGACGAAAACAAAACTTTAAGTCAGCTATTTAAAGTCAACTTTTTAAGTCAACTTCATTTAAAACTAGTCAACTACGAAGCAAATTAAAAGAAAATTTCACAGGGTATTAATTGAACTTAAGTCAAATGTACAAAAGTTTTTTGAATTTTTCCACCGGTGAACTGTTGCAGTAAAGCAACGGAAAAGTAAGGTCGTAAGAATGTCGTATTGCTGTAGTGTCGTGTAACAAAGAAAGTGTGGTTGTGGTGTTCGGTTGGAGGTTGGGGAAAGGGGGCGAATTACTGAGCAAATACTGCATAATACATAGACTTATCTCACCTTCCGATGTTTTAGAAGCGCAGCGGAGACAAGAGGCGGACCTCCTGTTGTCGCTTTCAACAGTGAAAAGAGACTCATTATGGAAGGGGACGCCATTTCTCTCCCAAGTACTGATAAGAACACACACACTGGACATGGGACAATGGCATGTCTCGGTCTATAACTCGTTCGTTTTCTTTAGGAGAAGATAATTAGAAAAGTGAAAAGAGGAGTAAGGCTTTGCATTGGGAACAAGAAGTTGAATTAAGGGTGAGAGGACACAATTTGGGGGCGGGCAGAAGTTGTCTGTCCCGTTGTCAATAGAGAACGGCAGTTTGTCCAGTAAAGTGAACTTAGAAACATGGCATAAGTTTTGGGCTTGTGGCATTTGACGATAAGAACGCAACAATGATTTGTTTTCTTCTTTTTCTGACCTTAAATTTTTGATCTTATGATGAAAATTCTAGAGTGATCTAAATTAAACTAAAGAAAATGCTGGAAGGTAACTTAACTGTTAACTTTGACATTGACTTCCGCATCAGCGCTAAATAAGCCTATTTAAAAAAATAACAATCAGGTGACGAATATGATCGTTAGAAAATCACGCGTTTGAGGATGAGACTTTATATTAATTATGATATTTTTTGTGTACGAGACATTATCGTTATATACTTCAACCCGGATGTAAGATATACTTGTGGAGTGTGTTTTAGTATGGAAAGATTGTACGACAGTTTGTAGAAAATTTTCCCTTTATCCATCGAATAAGATGTTTATGTATTGTATTCCAGAATTACATTATATGAAATTCTACCTCTTAAACTCTATAAAACTTTTACATTCCAGTACCTAACAAAACGTCGCTACGCGTGTTTAAAAGAAGCCTCTTTCGAATCACTATGAAGCTTACGGTAAACAAGTTTGTTCGCACTATATTTTTTTAAAAAAAAGTTTATTATACTGTGGAACCCACAAGAATACATATCGCATAAGTTTCATAACACTTTTTTTTCGTATAGAGCTTACGGTCCCGCCGAAGTACCATTCAGTACTTGCAACGTCCGTGTCATTTCATGTTCCGCCTTAACTCATACTCGATGCCCGGTCTTGAGCCTATGTAAATAAACGGTCTCCAATGTAATTGGAACCAAAACCCGGACGTATTGACAAAGAATGAAAGATAATGTTTTTTGTACAATATTGTAACGGTATATAAACGTGCCCTAGCGCTTTCCTGCCAACGTTAGTATTCCGGCGGAAAAATTGTATGCGAGACATCCGCCTTCTGTGTTAAGTTTCGATCGTTGCAGCATTCTGTACTGTATTTAAGCAGGCTCAAGACCAGCAGGAGTGGGTAGGTAGGCAAGTGTGTGCGAAATGCGGTGAGAGTCCTTACTCTTGAGTCAAGAGTTTAGTAGGCCGAAGTTGGGCCTGAACGGGGCCCTTCGGCCGGTGTTCGTAATGCCAGTTAGGCCAACGATTATGTACGTGAATTAGTGTAGAGCTTAATAAACCCTACCTTTGTACTATACAGAAGCAGTGCACGATTTTTAACATGTCAATATCACTAAATTAATCTGACAAGCGATTTTCTTTTACATCCGATTCTCGAAGTAAACATTCATTACTGAGCACAGACATCAAATGCTCTTCTTTAATCTATATCTCTTACTTTAAAGTTCAACCGCAGTAGTTTCATCATAGCTTTGTTTGCACGCATTTGTAGTTAGGTTGCTAGTTAAAATTCCTTCGTGACACACTAACTCGTTCATAACCAGTCTAAACGGGACTAAGAAGACGCAACGCTTTTATATCTGAACCAGACTCCCTACAAGCGGTTTCGGTTAGAAAGGCTTCCAACTTTGAATAAGTTAAGAGTTGAACACACACCAAAAGTGCTTCCAGCAGAGTCTTACAGCAAAACGTAACTGTGTAAAAGATGACAATAAGTAGGAGTCGCGTATAAGAACAGGAGAAACCCGTTTTAAGCGAAAACTGCCGATAGGAGATTAAATTTTCTTACAGTTCTACGCAATTCCTTTCTGTAACATCCTCTAACATACTATACGGTGAGCTGCATGTACATTAAATAAAAGGGACAGAAAGCATGTAAGCGAAACATGAAAACTATGATACATCTGGCCTGGCTTATTTCATGTTTTTTTTTTTTTTACATCCGAGTTAATTACCATTCTGTGCAGCAGTGTCCTTGTATTTTTTCCATTTTTTAAAAGAAAAACTTTGAAGACCGGCTCAAGTTATGTTAGTTCACAGAATTGTATTTCCTAGTGCATTTCAACGTGAATCCTCCCGTTGAGAAGTTGGTTTCTTCCATAGCCAAGTTTCTTTACAAGAGGAGATATGTCAAGAAATGACGAGGCCTATAACGCTTCAACCATCCCAAGGGTCGAGTTTGAGCCACTCTCTACCTTGTGAGCTTACGACGTAGCTATACATGTATTACGTATGGTTGGAAGTTGTAGGCGAGCATTGCCGCTTGTCAGGTAATTTTCTCTTTTTTCTTCTCTATCTTACTTTTTCGTCTAGTTTCCTCCCGCTCAACACTTTTTTCGTTTGTTTTTTTGAATTCCAAAAAATTAGACGTGACAGTTCTAACGTGTCTGCGCATTTGCATGGAGACTTCGGAGTGTAGACCACTTCGCACGCCATAAGCGTTTCCATAGTAACTAAATCATGTTTAATCTTTGCGACTTTTGGGTTCAGACTGTAAACTAGTTCAGCATTACTTAAAAAAAATACTCGACATTTCGCGTGCAAAATACTTACTATTATGGGACCCAAATTACTCAAAGTAATATAACTACAATTTTATTGTGTAATTAAGATTTTTTTAACTTTCAGCGTATAAGCAAGTTACTCCAAAACCAGAAAAGTAACAACAAATCGCGCGAAACGTCCGCGTTAGGAGACCGGGAAGGCTCATCTTCCCAAACCAAAACGGTAGAGAGCGCTGGTGTACGCCGCAAACCATGGACAGAGAGCAAATACAATTGGCACGTGGACGATGATGAAGTAAAGATTCTTTTTTCTCCTCTCCCTTACTTACTTTCTAATACATTTAAGTCCATCTGGCATGTTCTACCGCCAGCTTTAAATCTATAAGCAGCGGGCAAGGGTAAATGTCGACAAGAATTTTGAACTTGTACGCTGCATGTTCTACGAGAACGAGTAAAGACAGCCTTAAAAGTCGACACAGGCAAAAGCTTTCGAGTTTGCATTCGTTATTGCCCACTTTCTTCGGCACAAATCTGTGACGTTAGTAAAACTACATGTTTCTCTCCCTTCCTGAAAAGGAAATTCCAGGTACAGTGCGGATAGTGTTGAAAACTTTGCCACCAATCGGCGGGCGCCATCTAGTTCGATTTGACCACATCGAACGCTGTTTCCTCTCTGTGGTGCCTCCGACACGCGGTTGCACGTTGTTCGAACAGGAACCTTCCACTACGTGCACAGCTGATGCAGTAGCAAGTTCGATAGGGCAAGCTGTACCTGCCAAGTTAAGTTTGTCGGAGTATCATAACGTGCCTGGGCATAGAGACGACAATACTGCTGGCACTTCACGGCCTGCAAGTCGCCTTACGGAAGACGAGGGTGACGGGGAAGAGGGGAAGCTGACTCCGCGTAATGGGGGCACTACGTCGCACTCGCGGTGCAAAGGCATCAACCAGTTCAGTTATTGTGACCGGGCAGCCCAAACTACCGTTCTCACCCTGCGGGTATGATTTTAAAACAAGCTTTTTCACATTCTATTACGAAAAAAAGAGGTACATATATACATATATACTAAGCCATAGGGTGGTTACTTTAGCATCGCTTGTCGATAATTACACGGGAAACTTGGTGCTGACCGTTTTTTATTTTATTATCACGTGCTTAATAAATTTCTTAGCATAAAAGTTTAACTTACAAGCTCTAGAAATAATAAATTTCTTAGTAGTAAACTTTAACGTGCAAGCTCCAGAAATCAACAGAGCCAGCTTTTCATCATACTTTCCTTTTCCACGGAATCTGATTCAAGATACGTGAATTTCAAAAACTTTCTCTTGGGTCAGATTTGTGTAGGGGAGAGTCGGGTGCTTTGACACGGGTGTGCTATGACACAACGCTATTATAAAATCATCTATTGGGAATTTCCGTAAAAGAATTAAACTGTTTAAAGACATCTATAGTACCAATGTTTTAACGTAGTGTTTAAAGCAGAAAGGTTGCGTGGACGCGAGGTAAAAATTAAAAGTTGTT
>JAGQDJ010000098.1:113178-248150 GCA_022885665.1 Triops longicaudatus | reverse complement strand
ATATATATATAATTTACAAAATTAATACGAAGTTGCATTTTTTTCACTTATAAAAAAAGATGAGACCATTTTGTGAATTAAGCTTAAGCTTCGTAAGAGGTGAACTTTTACGCAGTGAGATTCTTCAATATTCGGTTTCACTCCAGACGTAACTTTTTTTTTCTCTTTTTTTGACGTCAAAAATTTAAAGCAGCTGACAATACTTACTAAATGTTCTAAGCGTTTTGAACAAAAGTATGTTTTTTTCTGTCAAAAAGTGTAAATTTACTTTTTGATACCCAATCCCAGCTACGTTTACCAAATTTGCAAAAGCTTTCGCAAGACATCACAGCAGTCTCTCGTGCGACAAAGTACTTCCTAACTTTTGCAATTGCACCTTAACGAAAGCTCTTGTCTTCCCTTTGCTCTCAATGTCCCAAACTCGAAAACCCAAATCACAAAAAGTGCCTTCTTGCATTATTAATCGAGAATAAACTTGAGCCCGCGATCCTTCCAGCTTTGCACAAGGACGTAACTATAAGAAACCGTTCTTTGCTCAACGTACTCTCGGATTTCGAGTACAGGTCACGTAGCTAGCACAGAGCCCGAACTTCTAATACCCGCTGCTGCTGCGCACTTCATTTTGCGCCCAATAAACCTCACATAAAAGCTACAGGGCGTGTGGTCCCAGTCTTCAGTTCCCTCCAACAATCCACGCTTCTGTAAGAGGACAGTAGAGATGGTATCTTTCCAGTAATCGCATTCCTTCACCGGTACCTTTCACCCCGAGGCGCCATGGCGTTGTGTCCCAACTTTTCCAGCAATTCCTACTCTTATCCCGATTCCATCAATTATTCTTTCTACTTTAATGCAAGTCTCTTCCGTTTAATCCTCGCGAACTGTACCTTCGAGGACGGTTTCGATGATACCTCCTATTCTTACAACAATGGCGACTCACGATTTCAGGGTCACGACCCTTCGTACTATTCGGCGCGGTACCAACTGGTGGGTACCTTGTTCCAAGGCATTGTGCTGGTGATTGGAGTGTTGGGTAATATACTGGTTGTGCATGTGGTGTATCGTACTCGGAGCATGCAATCCCCCACCAACTGTTATTTGGTCAGTTTAGCCATTGCTGATATCGTGGTCCTGGTGGCTGCCGTCCCCAACGAAATCCTCAGTTATTACGTCGTGGGGAATCAGTGGCTCTGGGGACCTTTGGGTTGTGCCGTATTTACTTTCTCTCAAAACGTAGGGATCAACGCGTCCTCATTGAGTTTGACGGCGTTCACGGTGGAAAGGTACATTGCCATTTGCCACCCTTTGAAAGCTCAAAGTGTTTGCACTGTGGAACGCGCCAAAAAGATCATTTCGGGGGTGTGGGTGTTTTCGGTTCTCTATTCATCCCCTTGGCTGGGGTTAACGAAAACAGAAAGACTGTACTACAAAGGCTTTGACCATGTGGAATCTTGCACTTATAAGCTGTCTCGCCAGGCATATCTCTGTTATTACCTCGCCGATATCATCGTCTTTTACGTTGTTCCGCTCATCTTATCCTGCATACTCTACGGACTTATTGCGAATATTCTTTTCACCAGCCACGTACCGAAATGCCCCACAAACTCGCATACGGAGCACAGAACGCACGTTGATCCGACTAAAAGCTCGCGAGTGCAGGTACTGTGAGGTTATAACTTGATCTTAGAAGTGAAAGCATGAATAATTTAATATAGCGCATATTTTATAAGTTAATTGTTGAAGACAGCAAACCAACAACGGTAAGCTTCCCGTGGAACGATGAGGTTACCTGAAATCGTTACATTTCTCTCTGTGCACTGTTTCTGATGGAATCATTTGTTCGGAAGATAAGAAAATTTATCGTGCAAAAATATCCCGAGAGACGATTAGGGATATGCGTTTCTGAATTTGAACTTTAAATAAGACACAGCTGAAGGTTACACAGAAGGAGAGTTGGAAAGGTCCTAAAAGTAATCAGAAGAGAATAGCTTGTAAGTACTTCAACAACCGGCGTGGAAACATGCGAAGTTGTTCGTTTAAGATGTACTGTTGCCCATTTGCTTCCAGGGGTATTCTGAGAGATATATTAGTTTCAAAGGTTCGCTTTCCTCAAGCGAAAATTCAAAGACTTATTTCGATGTAACATGCAGTACGGTCCTAAAAATAGAAAAGGAGAGTGGTACAGTGCGTGCGGATATGTTCACACAATGCCAGAAACGCTCCCCCGCGTGAAAATAGCTAAAATCTTTCATTAATTTTCATTCAAAGCTTTCAAAATTCGGGAAATAGATCGTAGAAACACTGCGTCAAGTAGTGCCTCCCTTGGAACTAAAGAAGATTCAGCGTTTATAAGTTCGAAAAAAAATCAATACTGTGTTTCAATTGCTAGGTAGTGTTAGAAAAGGTTTAGTTGCGACAATGAGCCTTAGTCAAGCCAGGATCAATTTTAAAAAACCTATAGGAATAATTGGCACCAAACTAAAATATGGTTTTCACTAACTTATAAAGGGAATAGTGCATTCGATACAGAACACCCAGTGCATTACTGGAGCCTCCGGACATTTCTGCATAGCTCTCGCCAATTGTACTGCCATAGTTGCCGCGCAATGCTAGAAATGATATTTGTGTGGCCATGATCCACCTTTCTCCTTTTGTTTTTGGTATGAATCTTTAAAATTTATCAATCATCGTGGGCACAGACTATTGACGGTTCCATTTATGTAAAGTTTATAGACACATATAGATTTCAATTTATCAGAAGAAGAAACACATTCACTAACAATGTTTGAAATAATTACAAGTAATTTTCCATTAAACTATTATTATGTGGTAAAAGCTTATAAAACAAAACGAGTTCAGTTCTTGGGAAAAGAAATTACAAAGGTAAAAAGGAAGCGTACGTGGACGAAACTCAAAAACAAGTTGATTTAGATCTGGTTTTGAATTTGGTTAAAAATAGTAACGGTATGGGGGGTATAACTTTTATATTTATAATTTTTTATTTATGAACATTTTAGGTATTTCGTATTCGATGCATTATTTCCTTTTTTAATTTCTCATGACAAATTTTATAATTTATTATTGTGTGTTTTTATATTTTATTATTTTCGATTGAAAACAGATGCTTTAAAACAAACTTAAAATTAAACAAACCGTTTCAGGAGCTTGAAGAAATTAGTTTTAATAGTTTTGACAAATGTAACGTGCTGCGGTACTCTAAACGGTACTACTCGCACAAACACCACAACCGTTTTCCCACCTAATTCGCCCCATGCGAGACCTGGGAAACTAGACAGTTTTTCTCTCCGGATGCAACTGCTCACTTAAAAAGCAAGCAAAAGCAAGCCAGTTTCGTGTAAAGACAGGGCTGCAGTCAAATGCCGGGTCACAACCCAGGTCAAATCTACCAGTCCCCGTTTTACGATGGATTAGGGTTCAAGCTGGCCATGCAAGTTGAACTTAGGACCTTTCATAACATATCAAGCAGTGCATCGACTTCGACCCTTTCCTCCTTGACTTGACCTAGAAATACATGTATGCTAAAGTTTGAGAACACAATACAACACTTCTTTCAAAAATTAACATATATTTCCTCTATAATTAAACCCAAGAATTGCCAACAAAAATTACAAATTTAGAATCTACGCTGTATTTTCTGAGCCGCTGAAGACTTGTACCAATAAGTTGCCATTTCGGATAAATTTTCCATACTTTTTTAACATACAGTATTGTTTTACATTATATAATATAGTAGTATCGTACTCTACATATAACGTACTCTATAGGTTGAGTAATATCGTTGCTTATAGACTTGGAAACATTTAAAATGTCATGAAACAAAGAGTCAGTATGCAGTAGCATTCACTCAGCAATAGCATATGACATCAACTAACAACTTGACGGGCAACAATCAAATGTGCCACTCAATGTCAGTGACAGCGACATTGTCGCATTATACAGAATTTACTGAACCTTTTCCTTCGTCATGAGCATTTTAAAAGCATTTCCCTCCAAAACTGGTCGTTAAAAGGTCCTTTACCCCTATCAAAAATATATTCAGGGTAGGTTGTGACGAATTTCACTTTTCTGAGAAACGTATCCTAAGTAATATCACATTTATCCAATTTTGGGATAACTTTCCTAGTATTGTCAAGCGGTGCTTACTGATGTACAATTATAACTAACTCAGAACAAACGTGCTTCAATTAACTCCGCAGAAGTCTCACTGTGACTCTTGCTCGCAAAGAAAACTCTTTCACTTGCTCCGATATCAGGGACAGTTTTCAGCTCCAGAACTCTTGCAAGCTTGGTAATCAAGTTGGTGGGCTACTTAAAGAAGGGCGGGGCAGGGGTGGGACCTGCGTTCTCACGCCTGCTATTGCTGCATTCCTGTAAATGGAATTCTATTGTACTTTTTTAACGCGCGAAATAAAAACATAATCCGAACCAACGTTTACGCTAGATTCCTTATGAGAGGCTCACTGACCTTCCCATCTGGTACGCCAATGCGGAAGAAGAAGAAAGAGAGAAAAATTAGCAATGTAATCATAAAGTGAAACGAATTTGTCTTTTATCCTCTTTTCACATTACTAAAATCCCTTCTGGAGACTCCTTTATGATGCTGAAGAGAAGAAAGGCTAATTTTATTAAAACGTAATCTCCCATGCTTCAAAGCCAGCCTTAGAAAACAAGCCCATCTTACGCTAGCACTTAAATAAGTTAGCTGAGCAGCTAATACATTTGTAGGTAAGCAACAAAACTCACTGTTCCCTTCAAGAACGCCAAACTTCTCCTGATCGAAGTCTGTGACCTGTAGTTTGCTTTTCATATTTTTTGGTTCTTTGGCAGTATTTATAACAAAAGGAAGATGGGTCACCACCGAAAAATTTCAAGACGCGAAGTGTTATACCGTCAACAAGCACTCCATCATTATCGACCTCTTCCGGGAATAGGAATCGGAGCTGCAGCAAACAGCAATGCTCACAAAGATACGAGTGTAGACGCCTTTGTGTCAGTCTAAGTCGGTTGCATGTAAGAGACTCGTTACGCCAAGTTTACCCAGCAAACCTTTCCCTGATCAATCTAAAGCTGCTCATTGAAGCTAGTTCAGAGTATCTTGACGCACTTCCACCTCCGACTTCCGAACCTCCTCATCATCATCGAACGCTACGGGGCGTTCCTCTTTTTCTACATTCCTGCACCAGATAAAATAGCAGCCTTCCCGACAATATTTTCTCTCTTCCTTATTTTACTCCTTGGTTCTACTTAGCAAGACGTTTAGCGTTTCGTCTCTCTGACAGAAAGCAACCCAGTCTGCAACAATAAATTGGATTAGTCAGATGGAAAAATGGCAGTAGCCGAGGTCAGCGGAAAGCTTTTCGAGTGTCTTATGAATTATTCTCCACCGTCGGAGGAAAAGTAACCAAGCTGGTGAGGTGAAAAGAAATTCGTGTAAAGAAGTACCTGGATAAAAGCCAAATATTATTTTAGTAGCTTGAACAACAAAGTACGTGAACTCTTCCCACTATCTGGAGACTTTAAACAATGTATACTGTAGAGCACAAAACCGATGGTCACCACTTAACACGAACTGGTCACAACTACTCCTTGTAAAATGAAGCCTGTTTGCAAGTTCTGTGAAGGTATTCTGCTTACGCACTTCTTCACTCCAATAACATTAGTGTCAATATGAATCCTTTTCTGAACTTCTAGACGCTTAACTAATTATACGACGGGATTTCGAAGACTGTTGAAAAAAAATAAAAGAACAGACAACATTCCGTAACGGTAGTTTATAATTCTATCCTTTTGAGCAATTGTTTATATGTAAAAGCACTCCTACCAAAAGCTGTGTCAACTAGAATTACGGATGTCCAGAAAAAAAGGACGATAATAAACTCAAGATCACCTGAGATTAGAAGACTCTTCGGTATCCTTCTGTTTCATTTAATCTTGAAAGTTTATGTAATTTTGACGCAGGCGTTGGATGATTTCCTATATTGCCAGTCACAGTAAATAGGAAACAGACGAGTTCCCAATTTCCGAACAAATTTTACACCTGTTGGACAAGAACTTTGTTGGTCCCATTTGTTGAATTTTATTTTGGAAAGGTACACGGAATTAAATTAAAAGTCGGCTCTTTCTTTCGCTCTTATTCTTCGCCTTTCATTTTTTAAATTGAAAGATTGTAAAGTAATTTGACAGAGAAATTTTGCCTTTTGTGAGTTTTCTAGGAAACCAGCCGATCAGTTATTTAGGATGCATAAAAGATTCCAGAGTAGCCAGAAAGGAATACGGAATTTAAACCTTAGCCTAGGAAAATCTTTTCTTAGGGAAAAGGGGGGTGGGGCAGGAACGGGTACCAAAAATTTTCCTTGGAAGTATGTACAGTACGTGCTGCTGAAACGATATTCATGTTTGGAAGTTAACTGAAATTTGAAAGCAGAAGAGTATCCGTAAGGTCAAATTCTCTTACAAAAAACAACACTTTTGGTGTTAAATATTCAGCAGTGTTCATCTGAAGTATTTGTGGACGACACACGCAAATGTAAGTAATAAAACTGGCCAGCTGAGTGAAGTTCGAAGGGCACGACGTCGTAGCACTTCTGGGTATTGTTTTCCACACAGTCACATTATCGAAAATACCTTTTAACAGTTTCCTTAAAATTGCAGAGCGTAATTATTGCACGCCACCGAAAAGTTTTTAGAAAAACTCGACAAAGTGAAAGAGCGACTTTTTCCTCCAGTACTACACATATAGACGTATTTTATCAATTATACACGAGGTTTTATGTTTGCTCTGAATAAACATTTGAACCTCAAACGAATACTCAACGTAAATTGATAAGCCTAATTTAATTAGCTGCAGCAACTGAAGCTAAATTAACGTAAACTTATAAAAGGAATAGCTTAATAGAAAATATTCTAACAGAAATGTCTGACGCACATTTGAATCCTTTCCTGGGGTATCCTTTTATTGAATACTGTACCTGTACTCGTACAAAACCCTAGTTAAAATTACATTCCTAAGGTTTTAGTTCTGGGTACATTTATCTGTAAGGTGACGTTGCCCTATTACGATGATAATCATTCTGCAACTCTGTAACTAAATTGTCTATATTTTTTAATGTATTTATTTGCTCCGAGCAGTACAATTGGCACCAAAATAACAAAGCTAGTAATTTGTCATATTGGCCCCAGATATTTTTGCACCTTTAGTGACAATTACTCATTCAGTCCTGCGGTGCCCTATTGGCTTTGAACATCAGTAATGCAATACTCGTCATTTTTTCCCACTTTTAATAAAAATATGCGAATGTATACATTTACTTTCACTGTTTCTGTTAAACTTGTAACGTGTTAAGGATTACTATGTGATCCTTGGTATGTTTTCAAATGAAAAGGAACCGAAGGAAAGGCAGATTAATTCGTATATTGTCACCTAATTCACCATAAATTTTTTTTCCGTAACACTTTCAGTTTTCTTTAAGCTTGAAGTGAAAACAACCGGAATCAGACGTCATTCCAGAATTTCTTGTAAGGAGCAAAGTATTACCAATTTCGCTTGGATAAATAAAGACGCTATTTAGCCAGTCTTGTAATCGAGGAACCGAAGAAATTTATTTCCTTTCTGTAAATTCCTTTTCGATCCTTCCTTTTTTTGGAGGCGTCGAAGCCTCGTTTCATAGGAAGGAATCCTTGGCAATCTACGCGACAAATGAAAGTTCAGGTTCCTTTTGAGAGTCTTTCAATACAAAATCCCAGCTTTGGTTCCAAGATTCCAAATGCAAATTCAGCTCTCCTGTTGCGACTGAGGTGTCAATATTTTAAAGGCTCTGTTCAAGGAAGAAATTCAAACATAAAGTTCTGCAGTAGTCAGCAAGTGCCAGTGTTGACGCTGATCTGGAGTGCATCAAGAGAAAAATTTGTCTCTCCATCTCTTAGGAAGAAACTGGTGACACTGAGGTGGTCTTTTAGGATACAGATACATATTATGTTGATTCAATCATTCTAAGGCTTCTATAATTGTTTTGCTACCATCACGTGACAGCTCCAAACGATAGTCTTTCTTACAAAGCCTGAAATTCAATTTCATTCTCATACTTTATTGATGTAAAACTCGCACAAAGTACCTCAAAATCCTTTCATGATATTCTTCACTCTAAAATCTTCTAGTTAAAGGTTTCTTCAAAATATCCTTCCGCTAATACCAAATTTAATTGAGTGTCATCTAAAATCAGAGGTCGTCATCTTTTTCATCGTCTGTTCACCAAATTTTAACGAGAACCGACCAAAGTTTTTGTGGTATCAGACATATTAACTCGCTGATTTCTCCTTATTTTTCCCTAATTACAGATCTTCAACGACAATAAAAGAAAACTTTGAAGGAGTTTCATAACTCCGTTTCCACGCAATGATGAACATCCTCAGAACAAAGGGGATAAACTATGCTTTAACAAAAATGCTTGACGATTTTCACCCTCTCATTTTTGCTTTTCGAATTCCAACGTCTCACTTAGTATTTCATGTGCAACAAGAAAGTTGACTTGAAAGAATGGAACCCTCTAACTTTTGCTGAGTGAAAAATAACTGCTCTTTCTGTATACTCCATACTTCATATTCGGAGTTTATCATGCAATCTTAGTGCGCTTTCTTTACAAATAAAAAGAAGATTCACAGTTCATTCAATTTGGCTCCACAGGGTAAAAGCGTACAAAATCTAATACAATGGCTAGGGTTACCATCCGTCCTTAAATGATAAGGACAGTACTTAAATTTGGTATGCCCGTCCTTAAGGGTGTTTGTCCTTAAATATGTCCTTAAATGGGAGTTGCTGCTAAATTAGTAGATATTTTGTCAGAATAAAAGGACTAAAACATCAATAATACATGCCGGCCGCATGCAGTTTCAAGCTCTGTTAAAAATGGCTAGCCGTTCGGCATAGCGGGCCGTGGACAACGGCTATAGCCGTCGAAGTCAAACACACGCTGCTGAAGGGGAATACAACTGTCATTTCCTATTGGCTCATGGTAAGAGGCTAGTGACTACACACGTATACGGCGTATACGTGTGTATACTATACGCACACGTGTGTAATCATTTGTGTGTTGCTAGCTGCTCTGAAACATTGCGAAATGCGAAATGCATGCGAAATTGTTGTCTGACACGAACTTACTCAAAAAAATTTTGTCTAAAAGCAAATATTTGCTGTAGTTACCTTACATGTCTGCGTCAAATACTGACACTGTGTATGCCACATGTGCTTTCTGCCATCGACAGTCATGTTTTGCTCTTTAGCGCTAAATACTGATTGGTTTTACTGGACTTCTTCTGGTTTAATTTCTTTGACTAAAAAGGAAATTTGGGAAAGGGTTTCTGAAATAAGGGATTTGCACGAAAACCATTTAACACTTGATTCTTGCGACAATTTCCTAAGTTGTCCTTAAATTTTATCCGCGTGAGATGGTAACCCTACAATGGCAATTACGAAAAATTTGGAGCAGTAGCCTATCTAGTAGGAAGCCAGTACTTGCATTTTTCTGCAATAAAAGTTGAAAACCTTGACAACATAACAAGGCAAAACGCAACACTTAATATTAGGAACACAGTTTCCGTCACAAGTTCAAAGAGCTGAAAAGCCGTTTGAAGGTTAAGAACTTATTTCCGTAACAACTGGCGTAATTTTATACAGTGGCTTGATGCGGACCAAGACGATATGCAGGGATTGAAGTCATCAAATTTTGGTATCAATAGAAGCAGAGAAAAATCGATAATATACGCTAGAATGCGCTTCACTGCGACTTCTATAACAATCGTTAAACGGACTTTACATGTATTTGCAAACAACAGCTTGTAAAGTTTATATCATTGCACTCTTCCACAACGTTGCTCTTGCTCCTAAACGCAGTTAAGGAATCGGAACAGAAATTTACTGCCATTAATTTGAAGTTGCTACTCAAATGCAATGGCAAAGTTGGTCTGTTTCTGAAGTTTCGCACACGAATTGCAATAACCTATTATCTCTCACAAAGGAAACACTTCGGTTTCGCACTATTTGTAAGACATCCAAGAGCAGAGTGTAAGTTTGTAAGAGCTATTTTGTAAAAATCAAACATTTTGTAATAAAAATTCCGTGATGGGTTCTTATGGACACTGAGCATCTTCTTCACTTATGCTCCTGTCGCTGGGCGACTCTGATAAAAAAAAATTCAAAAGTGATTTTTGTTTAGCTTCTTCTACACTTATCCACGATAGATTTTATTTATAAATCTTTTATAATTTAGTCCATATTTTTTGGTCTAACACTAACAAGGCTTCATAAAAACTGAAAATATGGACGCACGCTTCTTTTCTCTCACAATAAAAATCAGTAAAGCTTAACAAATGGTAGGTAAAGAAGTTTATAGAGGTGCAACATAAAATAAATGTTGTAGCGCAATTCTTTTTGACAGAGCGGTTATTCTCACAAATATTTGGCCCAGCCCTTCTGCAGCGTTGCTAGTGCCAATTGGCTAATTAGCTCCCTGGCTTCCGTAATGTTCCACGGAACCTCTAATTATCACCAAATCAGACGAAAAACCTATTAGTACATGGCTTCATTCCAAAATTCCGGTGTAAAAGATGGTAAATACCAGCGCAAACACGAAACTTCTGTAATTCCTGAAATATCGAACTCATGGATATGATTCAGTTGAACGCACATGGACGGAGCTTTTCATTTCTCTTCCGCACCCCTTTCATTGAGTAAATCGAGCTGACAAGTAAACAGTGTCGACGATTGCGATTGTCGTGCACAGTCGTTTGCTATTGTCACTTGAGGTAATGATCCCTTTTTACGGTGAGCGTTGGCAGTAATGCAAAGAAACCAAGCATAAACTGGACCATACTAAACTGCTTGGGAAGACACTATTTGTTTTTAATGTCTATAAAACTCCACATACCAAGTCTATACGCAATCCTGTGCAGAGTGATACTAGTTGACCTAACATCTTTGGCTATCTTATCAACTCAAATGTGTGCTAAAAGGCAACAGTCCTGGGAGTCAATTTCCTTTCCACTTAGAGGAAACGTTGAGACTTATTTCAAAACATACGATTCATTTATTCAAACTGTTACGCTTCGTTTGCTTTTAGTATACTCAGAACGGTAAAAACTTGAATTGAGCCTATGAATTTTTTCTCCTTAGAATCAATAAGACAAGCGACACAAGCAACCCTTTTAATTCATGGGTCACATAAAACAAATCTACAAGACAATTAGCGCTCAAAGACCCAACTTATCTGGTAGAGTAGAAATTTGCCAGTGTGAGCACAAACGACCGATATGTAAGGCTGAAACCTGCACAAGAATACTCATCAAGGTAACCGTTGAGTAGGTGTGTCGTTTCTAGGAAAGGAACAATAGTGATTCCACAGTCTATTAAAGGAACTGATTTGTAGTTTCAATACGAAATCTGACCCCAACATTCTTTCACCCGAGCAACGAAGACCAATTCGTAAAGCTCAAACTCACCCTGTGTTTCCTCATATCAGTATCATTAACACAGTAAGATAGCTCGGAATACGGACAGTAGTGAAATTAATTAGCCGAAAAACAATTTTTTTGTGAAGATAAAAACAAATCTGCTACATAGAATCCATTAGTACCTAATATTTCGAAGTTTCCGAGCAACTACTGACTTTTCTACATTACGGCTTTCTTTTTGGACAAAGAAATAAAAGCGGCCCCAGACTTTCGGGAGCTTAGACATTTTGTATGAATCCACTTAGAGTACGCAGTAAAGTACTTTGAGTGTTCGTGGAAAAAAGGGTACCGGAAAGAACCCTTGATTTGTACCCTTAACGTACAGCAAAACTTCTACAAAATAGGGCACGCATGTTTGGGTGAAAGACAGGAGCCCTTATGTTTCCTCTCCATTTTAAAAGAATTGAGACTTGGATATAAAAAGAATTATTATCGAAGTTAAAAGTGGTGGTGCACGCAGCTACGCCTTTGAGCTGATCCTCCAGATAAGGAAATTCCCAAAGGCAGAGTTGCACGAGCTGTCTACGCCTCCAAGAAAGACGCTAGCCACGTCCATCAACATGCCAAGCGGGTGAAAAGCCTGCAACTTTCCATTTTTGATTACAGTTGCAAGCCACTGGGGAATTCGACCTGCAGTAATACGTGCAACACCGCACCATCCGTGCCAGTGAAGCTTTACAAGAGAGGCGAAATTACTGCGGATTGCTTACAACTATTTTCTGTAGATGAACACACTATTCATATTTTAAACATTATTACTATTTCAAGAATAAAAACAAAACATTAACCCAGTTACTGTATATTACCTGGGAATTTGGAGAGATGGACAGATTTCCTTTTCACGCAACGCACATTGCTAATGATGGTTGTGATATCTTTGTGCGTTGATTACGCTTGAAAGGATTGGTTGTTTCTGCAGTCGTGTGGAACCCGACTCTACAAACGACAGATGATTTTAACACACGAGCAACTTTAAGAAGCTCACTTAAATGTGCCGGGAGTTGAGAAGTAATTACTGAAACGTTAGTACACACAAGATCACCGTGAGCTACGGGAAAGTTCTGTATCTCAACACTATCTATAGCACGTAGACAAAACTTAGAGTAATACTTTGAAATACAGAATGTATTACAAGTTCCCACATTTCGTAGATGAAATACCACTGGATAGCTCTAAGGGCCACTTGCAATTACAATGATTCTCCCATTTACGCGGGCTCCTTTTTCGCGGTTTCATTTTTACGCGCTCAGAAATTTGGTAAAATTTTACTAAAATGTACACGAAACATGGCGCTGTAGTGCAAAATTATAGACTCTTGCTTTCTTTAAACACAAAGATAAATATGATGGACTCTAAAAATCGAATTTTTGAAACAAAAAAGCAGATTTGCTGGATTAGCAGATCGATGTAGCGAATCTTGTCAAATAGGTAGCATATAACTTCTGTGATTTACAGCATTCTTTAAAAGCTTCCAGTAACGACAGCAGTTTAAATATTGTTCTGGTTTATCTATAACCCTTTATATATACATAAAATTAAAATCAGATTTTTGCTAAAACTTTTTACAATTAAAAAAAACTAAACTTTCTGAGAGCACGAAACCCATTGCAATGTTACACACGTTGAACGTGAATCACTTTAGGTTTTTCCACTTACGTGGTATTTTCATGGCAGTGATCAAGAGCGTAAGCGAGGGGATCACTGTATAGTGTAACTGCTGCAAAACCACAGGAATACAGATAATATCACTTTAAAAAATATTTATACGCTTGGAAATTGCAACTGTACGTACCTTCCGATTTTATATGTATCGTAAAAAATAAATTCGGGTGCTCAGAACTTCATGTTATATTTTGCACAGTATTTCTTAAATAAAATTTCTCAATGAAAATTCAAAATTCATATTAACTTGTCAGAAAAAGTTCACAACTAAATGCTAAGCTTTCATTTTGGCACTTCAGAGACTCGCGTCTTCTCAGTTTACGCTACAGCATTACAGTATTTTAGCTTGTAACACTTAAAAGATTACAGGATCAAGGTCTACCCAAATATTATGACATGCAAAGGCCTCAAGAAATAAAGCAACCCTAGGACCCGTAGTGCATAATAACAAATAACTAGCTGTCAGCAGCTACGGTAAAAAAGCCAAACCGACATGTTAGAAAGACACCACTTGCTAGTCAAACTTCCTCCTATTCCTAGCGTTGTGTGCTAGGGCCATCAGCTAAGCATTACCTAGTATTACGTAGGCACTTTTCCCTGTCCATTTCCCCTTTTCTTGTATTTATCCTTGGCACAATAAAATCCTTCTCTTATTCTCAAACTCAGCTAATATTGAACTCAAAATTAAACTTAAATCACTAACAACAATAATATTTAATTTTCTTAACCATTACAAGCTGTTGTAAACATAAGTTAGAGAACTGAGAGAAATATAGCAAATGTGCGAAAATTCTGTTACATTTCTGTCATCAGCGTCACGTGAACATGATTACTCGACGGATCTCCTAAAATCTCGACGTGGCATTAGTTGATGTCCAACAGAAAAATACTGCAGACAGACAACATGTGGGCACTTCCACTATACGAGAAGTTTCATTTACGCCTATTGGGCTACACAAAGTGCTCTCCACTTAAGTCTAACTCGGATAAGAAGAAAATCAGGGAATGAAATTGGAACAAAAATTCACGGTCCCGTTTTTATCTCATTTAAGTAAATGCAAACGAAGTTTGAATGCGGCGAATTCGTCTAACGCGAATATTCACTTTAGTCGAGAAAATTTCTAGACCCACTGGATATGGATAGAAGTTTCGGATAAGGTAAAGTCCTGAACCTAATTCCTGAAAACTAGATTCGACGATTTACACGGATAGCTTTCCTATTCCTATTCGTTTTTACGTAAAGACCTTTCACGTCTTTCACCTTTCACATTTTCTCACTGTGGCATTTCTTCATAGAGGCTTTCAGTGCAGAGTTGAAATTGGCGAGAGAAAAATGAGTACAAGAAATTGAAGACCTCGAATTGCCTATAGAGCGGAAGTATTGACTCTGCTTGAAAACAATCAAACGCAAGCTTCAGTGGCAAAGCAGTTCGAATTGCATGATGAGTCTGAGTGCAGTTGAGTCTGTGAGACACGATTTGAAAATATTTTAAGCGAACGGTGGCTCCCAGTATGACCACTTTTATGCCTTACAGAATTAAATGTATACTTGAGAATACAAAAATTTGTTAAAACAAATTTAAAAAAGGATAATGCATTCAACAAACAACACTACACACAACTCCTATAGTAAAGAGAAGGATATAAGAAACGAAACTCTACTCAATTCGAACAATAAAAGCAAAGATTTAAGAATAACAGTCAAAAATGCACTAACTGCTGCGATATGCGCGAAATGCTAATGGGGTTCGAATAATGTATATTTGTTGTTTCTATTGTATCACTCTTATTTTCTTGCTTTTACCGTCGATTTGTTTTGACTGTTGTTTTATGCCGTTGCTTTTATTGTTTGAGCTGCAAAGGCGATGTGATTTTATCGTAAGATTTAAAAAGATTCTCGAAGACGTAAATTATGCGGATTTAGACGATTTGGGACGAGAAGAGTGATTTAAATTTAGAGTAGAACACGTGACGTAAGACGTCGTGTTAATAATGTTAGGCGGGAATTACCTTTTGAGACGATCTGATCGTACACTTGGAGCTTTAACAACTGTATTCACTACACTAATAAATAAAACGTGTAAGATAATTGACAATAAAACGGCGCAGATTCTTAAATCTTCAGATAAGTAGGATTTTATTCTGAATATTAGAAATGCTAGTTAAGGCTACACAGAAGCGTAAGAGAATTGGAGAAACACAAGAGGATTGCTTGTATTTTGAATGATTTTCAAATACAGCTAAAAACTTCACACAACTTCTGCGACAGTAAAGTACTGTTTAAGTTGACAGACGCATTTAAGGTTGAAGATTTTTTCAAAGCCGGCGATTAATTGTTTGAAGTGAGCCGATAGCTTTAGTATTTTTTTGACTTAGCATTGCCAACTATCGGTGTCACCACACTCGTTTTTTTAGACTAATTTTCGATCGAAAAACTCTGGAAGTCGGAATAGCCTTTTGGATTATTCACAAAGTCAAAGTCGTGTTGAAAGACTTCGAAGACAACTTAAGAACGGCTGACTTCTGAATCGCGAGATTTTCGCAGGAACCATGACCGTAAATAAAAATTTTGAGCTAACTACATTGAGATTTGTACGCTTTCGCACCCGAAGCGTGTAAGAATTTTTCAGCACAACTTTTGAAGTGAACTCAAGAATTTTTTGAAACTTGACACTATAATCATACGCTTCAACAACATTTTATTACTCTAAACGACTCTCTTTTAGAATCTCATAGGAATAAGTGCCACTAGCCGCTCCCAGGAAGGTAAAGCTTGTAGGCAGTGTTATGTAGTGTGTAAAATATTTTATGAAGTAGTTACTTTTCAATCCTAATTTCTAGTAAATTTCTAGAAAAATGGAAGGAAAAATTAAGAAAAGTGCATCTCCAACAAAGTCAGCCCTAAAAATTTAGCAGTCCATGATTTCTTTATACTTTGTCCCAAAAAAGTTACAAAACCAGCTTTTTGCGTAAAAAGGACGCTCAAGAAATAGCGAAAAACGGGGCGTTTGTTCATCCTACCTTTACAGTGTGCATCTTCCCCATCTTCCACCCTTCCTTTCTTTTCCTGTCTTACCACCAGCATGTAGAGGGATTTTTAGATTGTCTTGCAAACCAAGTTTTTTCGTTCTGAGCATTTCACTGCACCATTAGATAATTCGAACACAATTATGAGATGCATTATACACAAGATAATGCTGTCTCACCCAGCTTTCCAATGCAGTGTCAGATTTCGTATCCGTGCTTGATTTGGGGTTTTACCTCTTTGACCTTTTATGCCCATGGCTCAAAGCTGTCTTTTCCTCCATTTTCCCAGCTCTCTTTCTAGATGACCTCTCTTTCGTACCCCTTCCTTCTTCCGTCTTGCCTTCACCTTTCTCACCCTCTCTTTGTGAACCGCATTCTAGCACGCGATTGCGCATGACCTTCATACAAGCTGACTGAACACATATATTTAAATGGAATTTACATTTTAATTAATGTTTCGTGACTATGAAACCTACACAAATGGATAACATACTTTTCGGTCAACAAGATTTCTGTCTCTTTTTTTGTATACATTCCATCACACTCATTATCACTTAAGAGGAGATGTGGAACTTGGATTACATTGTAATATAGAGAAAATGCCAAATTAGCTAAAATTACTATAATATAAACTGCAAAATCAAAAGCCTGCTACGTACGCTTGACTTATCCTATTATCATAAGTATGTGAAGAGTAAGTCTTTTTTCCATGCATAGAATTTCAAAATACAGCGCGTTAAGTTTTACCTACTAGAGCAAATTGAAATTCCCGCCTTTGAAATTTCCCGTTTAATGCATTATATGGAGTACGACCGTACTCTATGTGATGTCAAAAGGACGCAAAATCTCGCTTGGATGACGAAGATTTCAAGAAAAACTAAGATTCAATACAATGATACTTCATATTGTAATACAATTACATATGCTCTTGTTGTCTTCTTAGTTGTATATGCTGTCCTAATAAAGCTGCCATAAAGGCATCTTCTCATAAGACGAGTTTTCAGTCCGGTCCAGAGCAGTTAGACTTAAGCAGAGGGCACTGTATTATTACTTTGTGTATACTTTGTATGGATGTAAAGTAAACTTTTAATAAGTCCTAATTCTTAACATTATTCCACTTATTACTGCAGTTCACTACATTTTTCGTGAAGAAATTTAGCGTATCCTTCTAAATTGCTCCGAGTGACACACCAAATAACTTCCTTCGTGTTAGCTATGCGGATGACAGCTATTGGTGGCTTCGTCAAACTAGTCATCTTTTAAATACAGCTTTTATCATGAACCCTATTGTAGCAATGATCACTTCTGTCTAAATTCTAGATGGGATTTTTTTTCTCTCGCAAATAAACTTGATCCAGCTACTTGTAGTCGACAATAGGCTAGCATTTAATGTAGACTAAGGGTAGTTGCTGACAGTAAACTTCGCTCACTGTTTACAAAATATAAACGTTACACTTCTTACCAAAAAATATAAGTAATCGCATAACTGGTACAGCGAAAGAACACGACACATTGTACACAGAAAAATTTCAGCTATCAGTTAACCCAGTGTTTGACATAACATGCATACCTGGACTTGCAAGTTGCCAAAAATAATTTCACTAATCAGGGTGAAATTAAACAGGTTTCTCTGTGTTTACAACCATTTTAACCTTTACTTCGGAAAATGCACGACAGGTTTCAGCTTCACTGTCACAAATAAGGTTATAATCAAGAGTAACAGTTTTAAACTGGGTTCAGTGGACCATGTCTTTATAATTTCATGTTCCTTGTCAAAGTGTTAGACATGTCATGTACTAATGAGGTCTTGATTCGCTACAATATGGAATTTCTGAGAAAAAATAATGACAATTATATTTGTTTACCAAGTCTGAAATAGGATCTTCCATGCCACTATAAAAAATACTGACGTGCATCTTCCTGTTATTACTGCTCAAAGCAGAAATCATGTATCAGGTATCAGTTTTCTTGCTGGTGGAGGAAGAAACTACACTTTCCCAGGTTATTTGCAAACACATATTTCCTCTCCATAGTTTCAGGAAGGTGCGACAGGAAATGATGCTGCTCTGTTGACCTACGCGCTGGTCCTAAACCTGTCGCTGAACAATGTCAACTCACAATGTGCAAGCTGGTGAGTATAGTAAATACAACCGGCACGTTCAAGTGATTGCAAACAAGAAGGGAAAAAATCTATGTCATGTGATAATATCTTCCTTTGTCCGTATACCGAGTCGTAAGTCTTCCGTTTAGGAAATTAAAGAAATTCGATTTTTTTTACTCTCTACATTTTGCTTAGTTCCTCTCCTCTCCACCAAAAATTCAAATTTTCTCACTTAAAGAAGCTTAAAGAAAAAATCATCTGGAAAGAAAATCGGCGCCTGGAAAAGAGAAAGAAAAATCTTACTAGGTCACATGTTTTACACCGAAAAACGAGAGAAAACTGGGGACTTACGAAGCTCAAATAATACATAAATACATTTTCGAACCTTTCAGCTCTTATTACTGGGGTCGTGGCTCGAGCAAGCTTAGGAGTGTCCTCCTATGAGCCCTATCTTGGGTCACGGACATTAGCTTGAAGGGCGGAATACCGAGCCTCTCGTAACAAAAGTTGGCAGAATAGTTTTGCCACCTTGTACGAGGCCTACCTACGGGTCTTTTACAGGTCAACTTGGTTAGGAACATCTTCCTCGGCAGTCTTTCAGCAGACATGCGCTTTACATGACCTAGCCAGCGTAATTAAGACTCTCCTCCTTGTCTCTTCCACGACTTCAGGTTCCTACACTACGATCGCTGGCAAGCCGGTCGGTAGGCCTGGGTGTAGCATGATAACGAGGTCCGATGCACCCAGACACATCGGATTGCCCCGTTCTACTAGCCAACTTACGAACAGTCACCCTGGAAACACATTGACTATTTCAGTCCTTGTTAACCTGGGCGACGACTGAGCCAGTATGTAACCTTGAAATCAGACTGATCATGCAAGGTTTTGTTTCGTCTTAGTCACCCTCCGTGGAAGGCCCTACATCGTGGTTGAACCTGGGCTGTCTCAGCCTTCTACTTCCTTGGGGTCCATCCTCGCGACGGGAACGCGCGAACCAGTCAAGGACGACGCCCAAATAATGCGATGGATAATTACTTTTCACGCAGACTTTTAAGCCTTTACAAAGACTTCGACTGAATTATCTTCTGAAGCTTCTTTGCACGACTTATCGTGAAGAAATAGGTATCACCAATTGAGATTAAGTTAATAACTCTTATACAATTCAACCTCCGAACGATTGAAGAAATTTGTGCTTTGTAATATGGATTTTGATTAAAATATGCTTTTATTTATACAATTTCTGGGATGGAATCCCATTTCAAACGTGACGTTTTCTGCACATAAGAACCCTGACAGGTAAAATCCAACTGTCTTTAACTTAAAATAGCAGATGTAAATGCAGTACAAATCACAAATTCCAAAGGGACGGCCGAAGAGATACAGTTAAATTTTTAACATATTCACGTTATTAAACAGCCTCAATAATTCTAATTCGGAATTAACAGGTGAACTGGCAAATTATCAGAAACTTTGGGTTTTCCCTCTGAAAAATTTTTAATAATACCTCCAATTACTGGAGGTTTGTATAATGTTTAGGTATGTTGCTCTACATCGGACTGTCAAAACTGCGACCCTAGCACCGAATCAGGCCACCGAAGTTTCTTTATCGGGCCTCCGAACCACGAAAAATTACCACAGTATTAATTTTTTTACCAAGCATAGTATTTATTATGTTGCGACATGCTAACGGAAAAGAGAATACTAGGATTAATAGCAAAAAGATAATAATTATAACAATAATAAAAAAACAAAGAAATTAAAAAAGTATTGTTCATCCAGAGTTTGAAAGAAAGGATATAAAAATAATCTGACCCATATTGAAGAATCATTTCGCGTTTATCAGAGCCATTACTGCATTATTGGCACGAATCTTGACAAACTGGAACGGGGCGCAAACAATGCAGTAATAGCTCTGATGTACGCAAAATGTGTCTTTTATATGGGTCAGATTATTGTATGTCTTTTCTTTAAAGTTTGAAAGCAACAAAAGCAACAGCATACACTTCCTCTAATTTGGTCAATTTTTAGCAAGCTGAGGCCTTAACTTGACGAAATTTTTATCTGCCCCTGAAACAGACTAGCAGCAAATGTTCCAAATGAGGTGGCGCACGTGAAAAATAAAAGTTTTCCATTTTTTTAGCCTGCAGCCGCGGTACTCAGAAACAGTGCAATACTTGGGTAAAAAGTTAAAACTTTAATAAATTTGTTTCATTTCCTATTTATAAACTCTATATTTTTGAATGTAACTAGCCTTGTAATTAAACTTAAGCATTTCGTCATGCTATACACCGGGAAAAAGGAGTGTCAAACCTCTGCCTCAAACGAGCCCCTTTGATGCAGTCGCTCCCAAACCACTCCCACAGTCCACTTGTGATATGGATAAAAACATGAAAAAAAATTTGTCAATTCGACCGTGCTTTATTTTTTCATTAAAAATGGTACAAAACATTGCTTTTGTGAAGCGGCGCCCATTAATATTCGAAATGAAATGTGAAATAATAGAAATGTCAGAAAATCAGAATAAAAGTGTTTTCTAAGACATTTCGGGTTATTATGGGCTATTGCGTACAATCTGTCATGGCGTACAAGTTTTCCGTCCCCTTGTTATAGCATTTTTGTGCACTCTAATGAAGTCCTCGTGTGGTGACATACAGAAAGTTACGTATTTGAATACTGCAAAGCTGCGAAAAGCTTGAGAATACAGTAAAATCTTGCTATAACGGTTGTAACGAGCAAACGGCTATAACGTACAAAGTCCACAAGCCCCGGAGAAACGCCTACGTTAACATGCAGGGGAAAACGTTCGCTAAGGCAAATTCGCCTGTAGCGTAGAAAAACTCAGATCGCTCTATCAATTTTCACATGCATTTTTCCTTATGCTATAGTTAACACGAGTGCTACCCTGCGTTAACGCATAAAATCAACAGCGCTGGAGAGGTACTTTTATTTTCCACTAGATCACGCTACTCAAGCTAGTTTTCAGTACGACCCCTTAAACAAGTCCCTTTGGAGCTATCGCGCTCAAATAACTCCCACTGTCCATTTGTGTTGTAGATGAAAAGAGAAAAAACTGTGTTGATTCGACCGTGCTTTATTTTTTTTCACGAAAAATGGCACAAAAAGTTGCTCCGTGAACACTTAATATGGAACGTAAAATAATAGAAGCGGCAGGAAATGAAAGTAAAACTATCTTTAAGGCATTTTGAACCAATATCGGCTATTATGTACAATTGGGTACAACGTACACGATTTCCGTTCTCTTGCGTGTACATTACAGCGAGATTTTACAGTAGCTATTCTTCGAATAAGCTCGACAGAATTTCGCAAAGAAGCTCAGTTTCATAAGCGTTATCATCAGGGCCGTACCAGGGTTTGGGTTCGGGCGTTGTTTTCCACAAATTTAGTCTTTTTTGGACACATGGTAGTCGCATGTGCTCATCATTCTATAATTAACATTTCAGGGGTGTTAAAACCCCCTAACCCACCCCCTGGGTACGAGGGTGGTTATCATGTAATAAACAATTATATTAAGGTTGCGGCTTCGTTTAGGTGCTTCTGTAGTTTTGCGGACCTCAAAGGGTTAGATGCTCTACACGACTCCAACAATTTAACAGTGCGAAAACAAGACGCCGACTGTTACATGTAGCTGTTTTGACGCGGTATGTTAAAGGTCTTCACCACTTACTTTTTCGTATGCGAGCCGTCATTGAAGGTGACACTGTTCTTACGCTAAGTGACTTACACTTTCCCACTAGGCGTAATTAAATCAACAGAACTAATGACATGGGGAACTTGGTTTTACAGGGACTAAGGAATATAGGCAATAGCGAAAGCTTAGGTGGTCGAGAAAAAAAAGTTATTCACGTTTATTTTTCTTTCTAGGTCATCAAAATGCTGGTGGTGGTCGTGGCGATATTCGCTACCCTCTGGCTTCCGTACCGTGGTCTCTTGGTATATAACAGCTTCGCTTCCATGTATGGCGGCAGCCGTTTTATGGATTTATGGTTCCTCATGTTTGCTAAGACGTGTGTATACATGAACAGGTAAAGCCTGATAAATACGTAGCTTTCATATTAATTAATGAATCTCTTTGAAAAGTGAGTTGTTGTACTATTAAGAGTTCCATTTTAATACTGAGCTAGCCGTAAAACTAACAAAATATCGTCGCGATTATATACACGTACGAGCGACACCGGAGCTAGTAAAACGGCTTATAGACAACACAGCGACAGTATCCAGCTTTGCTTACATTTTTCTCTAACGGCAAAAAGAAAGCTACACCAGTGAGCTCCCACTTGTCTAATGAATATTATTGAGTCATTTTCAATCTAGCTTTGAAGTCATTTCGTCGGTTTTATCAAACAACCGTAACCTGCTTTGAAGATTAAAACAGCATACGCAATGCGTACGTGAATTTATGCACAAGACTGAAAGAACGTGATTAGAGTTCAGAACATTTACTTTAAACAAGCTTCGAAATTTACTCCGATGCTTTATAATAGTTCACTGTGGCAAGTTTTTTTATGTGTGTGTTTGAACGTTTTCATAGCATACAGTCACACTTGGCTCTCTGTGAGAGAAACAGTAAATCCGTAGTTGTATCTTAGTTAGGACAAAACTATGCTGTAAACTCTACCTCGAACTCATCCCATGTTTCACAGTTCGATATACTATGGTTAAAAAAAGTCATCCTCATTGACAGAAACAATTTACGGTTGATCTGGACGTTAGTCATAAAATAGAAGAATTTTAAGTTATTGGGCACTGAACAGAACAGAAATATTTCAGAAATTTATCTCCATAACGAAAAGTTCTGAAACATTATTTTAAAGAGCCAGTTCGAGAGAACAGTCTGAAAAAAACGGGAAAACAGGGTGGCATTTCTTGCATAATAACATGTCCGATGGCAACGTAAGAAATATTCAGAAATGTAATACAAAAGAACAAAGTGCTGCCATGAAATCTTTTGTTCTCCTTTTGTAATTCGATTTCGAGGTCATTTTCCTTATTTTCACTAGAAATCGTAGCTTGGTTTCGCTTGTCCTTTCACTGACTAGAAATCTTCGAACGGCGTGCAGCACAAGGCTTAAACAAATAGCCTATAGCATGAATTTCAAACGAAAAAATCTAATATTAATGTTTTGAGTCCGAAAAAAGAGGAAAAGAGACAACTACGAACACGCGGCTCTTTCAGGGTTTTCTCTCTAAAATAGAATAAACAACAAAGGAGTTGAAGCCACTTTTTAACAGAATACTACACGTAACTATTTCACACAATACATTTTTTGAAAGAAAAAAAAATAACAAAATAAAACTGAAAGACAAATAAGCTCTTCTAATTTATTTTTTTCCAATTTCTATTTTTTTCTTGATAAATTCATTTTCTTGGCCACGCGTTCAGAGCCCTTGCTCAATAAAAGAAAAACTGCGATTTTTTTCTCAGCAAACGCTTCTGTTTTTCATTTCTTTTGATTCAATGTTACTTCAGTGTTTTCATACAACGATGTAAGAAGAAAACTCACGAATTACAAGACACACGTGTGGTGTTTGTTTTACTTGAATTTCTCTAGTCCCAAAGGGACTGGGAATAAAAATAGCTCTAAATAAAGGATAAATCCTTTATTTTTGGCGTGTTACACAACTATAAACGTGTTAATACTAACGCGGAAGTTAATTAATCTTGTCACACGGAATCTTCGTGACTTTGCCTTCGAAGATATTCTTACAAAGGCGCGTGTTTCTTCCTTATAAATATTATTCAGACGGAAACACCATATATAACTCGTCGATACGCCTTCGAACTTGTATGACAACGTACCCTCGCTACAGGGCTGCAATCGTTATTGCTGCTGCGTGCAGCGTTGAAGGAAAGGCTTGATCGTTGAAACTGTTGTGGACATACTTTATATATTCATTTCCCTTTCGGTCCGCTGTTTGTGCAAGGGATACAGTGAAGTACTCGGAAAATGACGAGAAATTTGTTTTACGCCTGGTCCGCAGTATAAATGTACCACTTCCTTCCACCTCAGAGAATTAAATAAGCCCTTCGTAGCAGGAGAACCTAAGATCAATTGTATAATTCACATATGGCGTACCGTTATTGACCAAAGGTGTACCACATGACAACCTCCTACGCCATATTTCACCGTATTCCCAGGAAACAATTACAAACTTCGGGTGCCAACAAATAGATACAAAGTACGTGGGGCGGGTCTGGAAACTACTGGGAGCCTTATTTCTTCAAACTTCGTGCAAGTTCCACGGAAGTGAGCGGCATCACGTGGATATAATTCTCCAACGAATGTGATACTTGAAAGTTTCTTGGTACTCAAATAGACAAGCTAGCTCGCATTTTTGCCGCATTTCAAAGTGCGGTGAATCTTATATCTACATGACATATATCCGGCTTGTAACCAATAAGACAATACTAGCTGAAACGAACTCTTACATATCAATATGTTAATTATTTTGTAAGAGAAGTTAGAGATTCCTGCAGCGTTTTGTTCCTTTGGCTCAGGCTAAGGTAAACATACCTAAATTTCATGTTTTTAACTGTACATGATCGTCTGCCACGGTTGTAGCTCTGACGTCTTAATGAACTATGAGCCCCCGAAAGTAGAGGTACACTATTTACCATTCTATCATTTTTGTCTTTCCATTTCAGTGCAATCAACCCCATATTGTATACAGCCATGTCTCTGAAATTCCGTCGAGCTTTCAAAAGAATGTTGGCATGTGGTAAGTTTTCTTTCCCGTCTGTTTTTTCGATAGCTTTTTTCCGTAATTAGTAATCAATCGCTGTCTTCCACAGACGCTAAATTATAAGAAGCTTCAAAAACAGCTATCACTTCTCATCTTTGTTCACGATATTTTTGTTTTGTTTTCCGTTGGCGGAAGCCGAAGGTCGTTAGAGGTATTTCCCTAGTTGCTTAAACCATAAAAGACTAGGTGTTGCCTCACCAAGCTGTCTCTCGAAATATAAGACTAGTTTCTGGTCTAAGTATCAACGTAAGCGACGCGAAGCAAGTTTCACAGCCAAGCGATAACAGCGGTCTCTACTGTAATGGATTCTCCTCTGAGACAAAGCCACCGCACGCCTTGAGAAAAAGAAAAAAAAATATTTAAGAGAGAAAAACACTGTTTCGCTCGAGATTGTCATCTCAGGCATCGGTGATTATTAATAGCTTCCTACGTTTTTTCTTTACAATTTCAACTTACCTTTTTTATTGTTTCCATCTTAGCTCAGGATTATCTACCTGGCAATTACGTTCAAAAATTCTTGGCAAGTATTCAGCGTATCTTTCAGTTGCACGCAACTATAGTTTACGAGAGCGTACGAATAACATAAAACCCGGACGTCAATAAATATTTGAACGAGAGATTTACTTTCCTTCAAGGTTTTCCGTATCTTCGTTCTATAGATTTCACCATTCATAATTATTGAAACTGGTTTAAAAAAATCTTCCAACGACCAAGAAATTCCGCAACAAAAACCACCATTTCCTTTTGAGAGCATTCAGCTTTTGTGACACGCCAATGCTGAGCTTTTCCGGCATGCTTTTGATAGTAGAAAAGATTTAATCCTTTTTGAATAAAGAGACGCTGTACATATAATCAACTTCTTTCTCCCAAAAGGGCCGCAAAAAACCAACAGGATTTCATTGCGGCACCGATTTAAACCAAATCGAATTTCTATACCAGATGCCAACTGTCATACACAGCCACAATCGCACGTGCCTAGCACGTACCGAGCTAACATTTCGGAGTATTCAGTGCCTGTCAAAGTTAAAAGAAACTCAAAAATATCTCCACCCACTCAAAACTTCTTTCTAAGATATGACTTGCATGTACAGAAAATCGAAATTTTACTGACCGTTGCCCTTCTCTAGAAAATGATAATAATTATGAAACTTGACTTGTAATTTCTTGCAGAATCATCCGCAATCATCACCAGATCAAGGATGGCTTCTCACTACTCTCGAGGCGCTCATTCCATGGCTTGAGCCCGTTTCATTCCTATGGGGAAAAAATGATAATTTTGCGATGAGAACTGGGCATCGGGGAAATCAGCAAACTACATGACCATAGAATCTAATTACACGTGGACTCGTATCTGCACGCAACCTCAGAAACCGAAGAAAAACCAGTGACACCCATAAAATTCTGAAACGTCAATTTTTTGGACGACCATTTCCTCACATTTCAAAACTTGTGTGATTATGTTTACAGAAAATTGTTATTACGCGACGTTGTATATGGAAGTTATCCTGTTTGCACAATACAGCTTTGTACATGTGCGAACTCCTAACGTATGTCTAATTTTTCCTAGCTCGTGCAAGAACCACTTAGCAATAATTACGCAGACCATGCCCGTAAAGCTAATTGCGCTCCATGTTCGTTTTCCAATCGAAATATTTAACAGTACATGGGCCTCATGACTTGTGTACCAGTTGGTTCTCCTATATGCTAATTAAATCCGTTGCTAGAGCACTACGACCAGCTTGCCTAAACGACTGACCGAATACCAGAATCAGAACACCTCAAATGAATGCCTGGAAAACAAGAAGTACGTCACGTACCTTTTAAAACGATTAAAAAGCCTCACTCGACCTAATTTCTTTGTTACATCGAACCCAGCATAGTTATAGGTGAAGTGCATTAAGGTGCCAAAGTTTCAAAACAGCCAACCCACAGCGTTACTACAGCAACGTAAAGTGGAATTAAACCCATTTACAGAAGGCTTCGCGGGCGCACTCTGCAAGGCGAGTGTATGGTAGCTAAGCTCGATAAACATTTCTTGGGGGGTTACATTTCTGTACTGTTAGCTTCCGCGGCAACATGGATAAAAAGTTCGGAAAATGGTTGCATTAAGGGGAATCATGTAGGAAGAGCCGAGTAGAAGATCTGCAGCCGGTCAACTAACCAGATTTTCATCATAACTTCGAAGATCTATCTTTACACGAGTAATTAATGTACCGGTCAACGCAGAAATACTTCTAAATCTAAGAGGTGTGATACGGAAAAAAGAAAGGCCGGACATTTCTAGCCTACTTTAAATTTCGCTTAGTAGAATTTGACTACTTGAGCAAGTGGCACTGATGGTTGGATAAAAAACTAGGACGTAGGTGGTGGGCCTACTATGGTGTGAATTTCTTTATATCAGCGCGGTTACATCATCGTGATTTTCTCCATAATGGTAAGCATGCGCATAAAGATTTCAGACTGACGACGTATCCACTGCAACTCGGAGATAGAATCAGATTCATGCATCATTAATCCTCCTGTGGCACCAATCAAGGAAACTAACCCCTTTGTGATGTTCCAGACGCTGAGAAAACGAACAGTCACGCTGAAACGTAATCCGCTTCATTACGGTCGAACTGGTCGAAAGCGACACTCTCTAGAATGTTCTTCATACGAAAGCAACATTGTAAATCTGGATTAAACTTCTAAACCTGAAGGAAATTCGACAGCTTGTTGGCAATACCAGTGCAAGTCAAACTTTGCCAACTCTTTTCGAGATCGTTGATCCGGTCACCCGTTACAAAGGCGGGGAAAATTGGCCGACATTTTTATTTTTTACTAGACTTACTTTCAACGTATCAAGTGTGGATGAAAAAGAAAACCAGCACTTAGTTCATTTTTTTTTCTTTTCAATAAATACATTCAAACAACAAACTTAAGTAAATAACCCCACAACAATCTTGAGAATATTTAGCTACCGCATTTGAAGTAGGCTACAGCAGAACTGCGATTTTGTCAACGGGTCGAGACCAGAATGGTAACTGCACGGGATTAATACATGTAGTATGTGGGTAGTCGAGAAGTCGGATAATTGACAAATTCAGATGCATGCATTAGGATTCTTCAGAAAATTTTAATGCAAAATAATAATCGAAAACGAATATGACAGAACTTTAACTACACTTAGGTAGGAGTATTATGGAATAATTTCAAACTATCCATGAATTAATGCTGTGAAAACAATGCAAAACCCCAGAATTAACGTAGAAATATTTCTGTGGAGGTGGCTGAACACACGAAGTTTCCACAACGGGAGTTGACAAAATCAGAGTTCAATTGCAATACCATAAAAAATATGGACCGAAATCTAACCTCCGTAACGTACTTTTCACGTGTCTTATATTACACCCTATAACCACTTTTACCTCTCGCAAATAAGAAAAATTGTGACCTAAAGGGTTGCTTTCCATCAGATGAGCTACAGGGTTCCAAGCAAATATGCTGTCTAGAACTCAATCGTAGCCAACGATACCATAAGAGAAAATGTAAGTAGTGATGTTTACTAGAAAAGGAGAGAAAGAAACATGTCAACGTGGACAAAAGCTACAAGTTCTGAGAGAAACTCAAACGAGATATGAACATGCTTATTTCGCTTGGAAACGCGGGGATCGTAGAGCTGAAAGGCGCAATCAAAAGTAGCCCGCAGGGTAGGTCATTGGGTTCAGTCCAAATTGTTGTATTTTTTCGGAAAATATCACAGTAGCCTATAGAGCAGGAATTACTTATCAAGTCGTTCTAACTTTGAATATAGAAATGTAACCCATACAAGGAATACCAATGACTTGCCTGCGGGGTTAATGATTTCCGGTGTTTCAAAAAACTACTTTGCACAAGAAGAAACACGTAAAATATTATAATTTAAAAAATCGTGTGTCGCATACCTACAAGCTCCGAAGCTAAGAAACACTGAGTGACACTTTCAAGAATTTTTTTACAACAATTTAACACTAAAAAGCACCAATAATTTTGTAACTCACCCAACAATACTGACAAGAAGACTGAAGTGTGGGTTAGTTTTTTTTCCGTCATTAGCCGTTTGAGCGTTTTCTTGTTGTCACATTGAATGGGGATAGATATTAGGACTCAAACATACAAGTTTTCTTTTCTGTTTGAGAAGGCGGTTGGGAGTGCACGGAGCAAAAGTTCAGTTAAAGCTATTACAGATCCACTATTGACATTCATATGACGTAAAATATTTGCCCACGGGTGGCCTATACAGATGACAGCACTTTCAGTTGTACCTACAATTATAGCGAAATGTATCTGTCGGCCGTATCGTACCGTATTGCTTAGCAATGCCCCCCTTTTTAATTGCAATCTTCCAGAAAACTGAATAACTGTCTGCGTTTTTACATAAACATAAAAAAGCAGCGACATGCAGTAGTATTATCAGTCACTGGCCGTGGCGCTGCCAGATACCAGTGTACGAAAGAAATGAATCTACACTACTGTTTAAGCTACTTCTCCACATAAACACGTCTCAGTGGCGCTAGCGATTGTATCCCAAGTTCCAGATTGGATTGTAGATGCATGTCTGTTGGTATTTTTCGGCAATTTATTTTGCGTTGATACTAAACTGAAGTTAGGGTTACCATGGAAAATACGAAAAGTGAAAAGGGGGACTTAGTAGCTCGTGTCGAATTCCCGCTGTACTGCGTTAAGATGCTCAACGATCGGTATTTTGTTGTAGCCGGTGGGGGAGGTGCAGCCAAAACTGGAGTCGCTAATGGTTTTGTAGGTAAATCCTTAAGTAACATTCCCTTTATGAACTCTTTCTTGTTTCCTTGTAGTCCATTCATAAATTGTCCTTCGACGGTAGTAAATGTTCAGGCTCCGAATTGGTAAAATACAGCACAGGCACTAAAGCAGTCATGAACTGTGCCTCTTTCCATAATGGTTCCAAGATGTATTTTTCAGCTGGACAAGATGCATACTGTCAACTTTACCAAATGATAGAAAAATTGGAAACCGTACTTCCTACGGAGGAAGATATCTCCAACGTCAAAACAGACAATACCGAAGATGAGAAAGGTATCAAACACCGAAGACGGAGTAAAAGTGGCAGCAGTAGTGCCAAAAAATCTTCGTCGTATGTTTCCAATGGCGTTTATAAACAACTTACCCTTGAAGTGCAACCACTTGATTGTGTTTTAACCGACACGAGGTATTTTATTATCGCTTGCGAATGAGATTCTTAAACAATCCTTTTTTTCTAGTCCTAAGGAAAGTGCATTCCAAAAAGTTGTAAGGATTTGCAGAAATGGGAAGCTTATGGCCACAGCAGGATGTGATGGTTTTATTCATCTGTGGCAATTTCCTTCCATGAAGCCCTTACGGGATATGAAAGCGCATGAAAAAGAAGTTGACGATATTGATATTAGTCCTGATGGTCAAAAAGTATATAAATTATCTTCTTGTACTACTTTATATTTACTAGACTTTTTATTGTTGACTTAAATAGTGAATTGCACTCCGCTCAGCAACTTAATTGCGTTTGGGCTTTTTAGATTGTTAGCGTTTCCAGGGACCTTTGTGCCTTCATATGGAGTGTTAAAGACGCAAAAAAGCTATGTCAGCTCGAATGGACACCAACGAACAATGCGAAATACTCATTTAAACGCTGCAGGTAAAGTGTCACTCCTTTTCTTTTACGAAATTGAACAGACAGAATGGTGCATTTCATATTTCTCCAGGTTTGGTATTGTCGAAGACGAGAAACGAAGACCAAATCTATATACGATCGCTAACCCTGTCACCCAGTCGAAATTTCCCTCATACATTCAGCGTTGGGACACGGGTGCATTTTTACTAAAGCAGAGCGTCCCTGTCGAAACTTCTTTATCCGCCCTGGCGGTGTCTGACGATGGGCGATTTCTAGCTGTCGGTACCATGTTTACTGGCAGCGTTGACATTTACATATCGTTTAATTTACAGGTACATTACGAAAGCAGTATTGATGTTGGTCGCTCATAGATTTTTTGCTTTTCACTTTTTTCCACATTTGTGTAAATTTTATTACTTTCCGTTCTTATCGTTCTTTTCTAATATCAAAACTTGTCTTTTGGGTTTATTGCAGCGTATAAAACATGTGCCAGCAGCTCATGCGACATTTGTCACTGGGTTGGACTTTGTTCCGAATACTTTGTCGGGAAAAGCAGTTACGGGCGACGCTGACGCAGCGGTCGTGAGCATATCGGTAGACAATCAGGTGCGTTTGCACCGAATTCCGCCACCAGCGTCGATGCCTGTGTGGTTGGCGGCTTTGTTGATTGTTTCGGTCCTTATAGTCACATTTATTCTGTGTAGTTGGTTGGGTTTGTAAATTCATTGGTCTAGTTGAGATTTATTGCTTTTAAATTAAGAAACGAAGGAAAAGTGTAATAATATTGTCGAAAAAAGTCGAGGAAAAGGTTCATTTTTAGACAGTAGCTGATCCATTTTTGTTCCTTGTTGTTGAGTTTCCCACGTGAAAAGTTGAAGTGCATCCATTTATTGGGAACATGAAAGGTGTTTTAAATTATACATTCCCAGTCTACCCCGTGAAAACCTTATATTATCTTGATTGTGTATTTTATTTACCGGATAGTGCTTTCTCGTAGGTCGATTTACACAGTACCGTGCAGAAGTTAAGTTTCGAAAAACTACACAGTCCGCCCGAAAGCAACGAATAAAACTCATGCTTACGTGCTAGTCAACGTTTACGGCGTTGGATGGAGTTTTAGCTTAGGCACATTCCTTTCGACTGAGTTTTGTACTAGATAGCTATTAAATGGTACGTTTTTTCTACCACACAATCAGTCAGCTGAAAAATAAAAATCCTCAATCAAGCTAGGCGGAATCCTCGTCGTATTTATACCCAAAATTAAAGCTGACTTAGGTATAAAATGTGCTCTGAACAATCTCAATGCATATGACACAGTAGCATTAATTTCATTCCTAAACTGCTTTTGTTAGCTTTATTATCATGAATATCAGTACAACTAGTTTGGGGCTTAAATGAGGGTTTTGGCCGAGGGTCGTATACTTCACAGATTGCAATCCTAAAATGAAAACATAATAATAATAAACTTCAGAAGTCATCGCATTGAATAGGTTTGTGTCTCTCCATGCGATACTAATTAAAGATAAGAACGGTAATTATATAAAAAATTGTACAGTTTTTACGGGAATGCCCAGTAGACCCCGAGCCCTAATGTAAATGTACATATGAACCTGACTGGTATCATATGTAATGATCATAACTTTTTTCAAAATTAAAGCTGTTTATTGTAAAAATAAAATGATCATGAGGAACAGAAAATAGAAAATGTGTCAAAGCTTTAGTTCTGCCAAGTCTCTTACAAGCTGGTTCTATCAGGTCATCTCGAAAAAAGTTTCCACGCGGAAATCACTGATAGATGGCGTAGTATTCTGTTTACTTGTGTTTCGTATGTAAACTTTGGACTCAAATTCGCCAAGAAAATTACGTTTTTCACTACTTTTGAAGCTGTAAAATCGGATACTGCTTTAAATTTGTGTTCCATAAACTTGATGAAGTACATTTTCAGTTCGTGTTTTCAATTACATTATTTTGACGCGTTTAGTCTAGCCAGGATGTATTCTTGATCACTCCCGCGTTAAAGAGCCCGCAGGGGAGATAACTTGCAAAACGGAGAAGGAAGCTTATTTCGAATTTTGTCAAGGAAATCCTCCACTCATAAAATCTTAGTCTATGGCTGCTGCTGTAGAAAATGCCAACTTGTTTGAACATTCCGATACGCACGAACCGTGCAGTCAACTTCGACGCAGTGGAAATTACACGTCCGTAAGTGATTCGTCTCCTCCCAGCAGGCGAAGGTCACGCAACATTGGATTTCGTGTTAGTGTGTCACTAGAAGGTCTGTTTCTAAATATAATATGGATATATTTCCTGGTATTTACATTAAAGTGTTTGTCTTACTTCAGGAAGTGGTGGTTTTGCCTGCGCTGTTCTCATTGCCAACGCAGCCTTCGGAATTAGTCTTTTGAATTTTCCGTACATTTTTAACCAAGTCGGAGGCATTTGGATTGCTCTTAGTCTTCAAGCCGTAATGAAACTAAAGAATATTTTCAGAATTAAATTTGTCTAAAACTGTAAAAATTGTATAATTTTCCCATTAGATCTTACTGCTGTTTGTAGCAATATCGTTGCTTGTTTTAGCGAATTGCTCCGATCACGGTAGTTCTTCTACTCTACAGGAAGTATTGTACGTAGTTGCTGGAAAAGCTGGACAGCACGCTGCCTCTTGTTGTATCATTTTGTATTGTTTCGGTGTCTGTGTCATTTTTATGACACTCATTGGAGATCAGACCGATACAGGTAAAGCTATTTCTTGCGTTGTTGTGTTGAAGCCTATAAAACCGTACGTGTTTAAGAAACTTGAAGCGAAAATGCAATGAATGTTATATTTTTATTTCTTTTTTATACGTGCTTCTGTAGCTCTGTTTTCCACGTATGGTAAAAGCTATTGCGATTATTGGTATATGCGACGAGGGTTCACGATATCCGCAATATCTTTCTGTTTCATTCTACCGTTGTGTTTTTCGGCGAGAATTGACTTTCTTAGATACACGAGGTAATCAATGTTGACTAGATATTTTAAAACTTATTGTTTACTTGTTAATTTTTTGTTAGTTTCATAGGAATCCTGGTTGTAGTCTACGTCGTAGGTGTTGTGATTTACGAGTATTTCCAAATAAAAAAGAATTATATTTACCCTGACCTTAAGCAAGGCCCTGACAGTTGGATCGATGTATTGTTGGCCGCCCCGATCATTTGCTTTAGTTGTCAGGTAATTCGATATTTTCGTTTCCTTCAAAAATCATTTTCTCATTAAAATCTGATGAAGTTAAAAATAAAAATAATGTTATACTCATAATATTTCATAATAGTAATAGTTTATTTACATTCCTTACGCTTTGATTTCATATGGAGCGTGTGTGAATTCATTTCAGTGTCATGTCAGCGCAGTTCCGATATATTCTTGCTTGAAATCAAGACGATTGGGCACCTTCTCATGGGTTACATCACTGGCCATTCTCTTTGGTTGTATCGCGTACGCATCCGTAGGCATTTTTGGGTACTTGAGTCTCGGCATCGATGTACCGTACAACATCCTTAGTGCGTACGATGCGACGAAACCCTACATCTCGGCCTTGTTAATAGCATGGGCAGTGAAGATGTGCTTTACGTACCCCATATTAGCATTCTGTGGAAGGTATCGAGACTTCATCCCGTTCTGTGTCCTTATTCAATTTTTGTGTGTTTAGGGAAGCTGTATTCGATCTTGTACGGGATTTTCGCTGTGTTTCTCCGAATTCGGAAAGAGTGGCACGTTGGGGTAGGATTTTTGTTTCTGTAGCCTGGTTTGGACTCACTTTAACCCTCAGTGCCCTGGTGCCCCAAGCCAGTGATGTCATCCGGCCGTTAACGAGCCTAGCGTCAATTTTTATTTTTGTATTTCCTGGGATTTGTTTACTCCTTACAGCATTACGTCGCGATCCTTCATTATTCCTTAAACGTAACCTGTTACAGTGTACCGTAGCGTGTATGTGGTTAGCCGTTGGGGCCTTTTTATTCGGCGTTTCGTTCATGCAAAGTATTCAGTTTCGTTTGCAAAGAGGACAGATTATAGACGTGTGTAACGAACAATAAAATATAATTCGACTTTTCAGTTTTGAGTTGCTGGATCTGTTTCAACATTATCAGCAAGCTTAGGAACGCTGGCTTTTAAGCGTTCACTTAAACGCTGGCCAACAGATAAAACTTCAGAGCTGAATTTTGAAGAGTGTTGCCAGAATTTTGACATTTCTTCGCTCGCTTCCTTTTCGTTTGCCGTGGCCCAAAGAAATAAAGCGAAATTGAGATGAATCACAGGATCGTTGGAGTCCAAGCTTAACGCTTCAGTAAACGCGCGTCGGGCGTTCGTGGGATCTTCCAGTTGTGCCAACGTCACTTTGAGTAAATTAAAATAAAGCAAGGATATTTTTAAGCAAGTAATTGATTTCTTTCAATAACAAAAGATTTCTTTCGTAAATAATAGAATGGCAACATTCTTGTGTTTGTCATGTGCCTCACCTCCAAGTAAGCAGAGGGGTTGCGCTTGGCGAGGATTCAACGCAGCGGTGCAAGATAAACAGTTGAACGCGGAGGCGTATTGCTGCAGAGATAGGTGGGCCAATCCCAGATTGTAGGTGACTTTATAGTCGAGCGGGTCTAGCGCCCGTGCATGTTGCAAGCATGTTAAAGCCTAGCCAAACAGGTTGAACTACGGTGGAACATTTCCTAAAAAATGTCCTACCGCGACATGTTTTTGTTTTGTTAGAAAACAGAGTCCCATGTTATTCCATAGCTGAGACGAATGCGGAGAAACGTTAAGAGCCCCTTTGTATCGTGTCATCGCAACTTCGAAATCTCCATGGCTCTTTGAAAGAATAGACATATTACAGATAATATTTTACCCAGTCAAAAAAGGAACATTAAATACCTGTAATACTGCACCGACTGCAATAACAGCCCGAGGATTGGTGGAATCTAACGAGAGTGCAGTTCCCAACTGTTCAAAAGCTTTGTCAGGATTATGCTCCTGGAGGTAGAGAATCCCTACCTTGACTCGCAAGTCTGGGCAATCCGGATGATGCCTGACGAAAAAGTTTGAAATATTGGAGAATAATCCATTTTTTTTTTTAGAAGTCGGTACTTAAAAATATAGCGTACTGAATAGCAAGTCGGTACATTTCTATAGCGTCTTTGGAGTCGTTATGTGCGAGATGGATTTTTGCGAGCATTAAGAAGGATTCTTTGTAGGGAAAGAGGCGAATTACGGTCTGTAAATGTTCTTTCGCAGGGTCGTATTGTTTCATTTGGTATAGACTGGTAGCCATGTAATGCAGAATCTCCCAATTGTTAGGGTCGAGACTGTCGGCTTGCTTGAAAGCTTCGTAGGCTCTTCGATGTCGTCCAGTTAGCAACCTTTTAAAAATAACGAAGTCATTGAAGTACATACGAATAAAAGGTTCCTTACAAACACTTTCCCATTTCCATGACGTTGTTAGCGTTAGCGGCATTTATAATATTGCACGTTTGAAAAGCTTCGAGAGCTTCTTGTACTTTGCCTTCTTGTCTTAGCATGCATCCCTGCGAGAACCAAAATCAGCCGCAATGACGATATGGAAAGGAAAAATAAGTAAACATTACTTGTACAAAGTGGGCGTACTCGGAAGTGCCACTTGAAATTTCTAACAAATGCTTAATCAATTCACGACAAGCGTCGTATTCTCTCCGTGCGAAATGCAAGTGGAGTAACCAGTTGAGTTTGTCGCTCGATGGTAGATTTTCTAGTTACGAAAGGCATGCAAAACCTTCAAACTTTTCGGTAATGCTTAGTAACTATAAAACAAACCTTTCCGATTTCTTGACACATCAAGCGGATTCCCTGAGTTCGAGTCTAAGCTTATGACACTCATTTTGGAAACACCGACAACACTAAAGTAGTCGATAGCACAACAAACCGTTGCTAAGGCCGTCTTATTGCTAGTTTCTCGTGTATATGTAGCATATTTGCCTGTGAACTCCCACAGTAAACACTGTTACGAATGACATCAATCGTTTGAAATAAAATTTCCTGAAAGCACTCGCAACAAAGAAGATCGAAATTTCAAAATGCGAAAAACCGCGCCAGTTTTCAAATCCCGAGACCATCCGATATTGAAGTCGAAAGGCTTGAGTTACTCATTATTATTGAGCCGACAGAAACGATACGTAACCTTCTCGATACAAAAGCAAGTTTGCTTACCATGCCGCTAGTGTAGTGACACGGCAAGTTGTGTTTGGTGTCGAGTGAGCTAAGATAGAATCGAACAAAAATGGTAAAACTTTCATAAATAACTGTGACCCATATTTAAATCTCTCTGTTATTTATCTCTAGTCGATTATGTCCTATAATGGCGGCTGTGTGCTGGCAATGAAAGGCAAGGGTTGCGTTGCCATTGCTGCCGACCGACGATTGGGAGTTCAACTCCAAACAGTTTCTACAGATTTCCAGGTTAAATTTCGATATACCCCTCTCTATATCCATTCTTACTTATATGTGCGAATTCCAGAAAGTTTTCGAAATGGGTCCTCACCTTTACATTGGCTTGGCCGGTCTTGCCACAGACACTTTGACCGTCCACGAGCGACTCAGGTTCCGGATTAATCTGTACGAATTGAAAGAAAACCGTCGGATTCGCCCTAAAACCTTTTCCTCTGTAGTTTCCAACCTTCTGTATGAACGCAGGTAGCAAATCAACGAGAAACTCGTTCAGATTCGTAGCCTAATTTTTTTTTCTTTGTTACAGGTTTGGTCCGTATTTCGTCGAGCCGGTAATTGCCGGCTTGGATCCAATCACTTTCGAGCCTTACATTGCTGGCATGGACTTAATTGGTTGCACTACTGAACCCGAAGACTTTGTTGTTTCCGGGACTTGTTCTGAACAGCTTTTCGGTATGTGCGAAGCCTTGTGGCGTCCTGATTTGGAACCTGAAGATTTGTTTGAGACCATCAGCCAAGCCTTGATGAACGCTTTCGATCGCGATTCTGCCTCTGGCTGGGGAGGCGTCGTCCACATCATGTAAGTGTACAGTGCTTCAAGCAGCATGTCCAAAACGCGCTTTCCTTTTTCTTTAAAAAAAATATTTATTTATATTTAGTGAGAAGGACAAGGTTACCACGAAGTATCTGAAAACACGTATGGACTAACTTGATCTACTCTCAAAAGTGAATGTTGTACTGTTCCATCAAGGAATAACAAACAAAATGAAAATTTCGAAATACAATTCCCGGGTTTGTGTATTAACGCGTGGCATATTATGAACCCAAAAATACAGGTTAATCGAAATACACGACAATAAGGTATTTTTTATTCATCGCAAACTGATCTGATGAGAAAAAAGCAACTGAATTCAAACAATTTTTCAACGCTATTTCCATACAAGTTTAATTACGCTTCTTCTTCCTCCTCATCGTCCTAGAAAAATAATGTGTAAAATAATTAGTGCTATCAAGTTCGTTAATAGCGAATTCTTACATCAAATCCAAAACATGTCTCCATATCTTTCTGCGTATCTTCCACCGGTGCTCCTGATTCCGACCGTCGTCGAGGTATTTCTCCTTCGTCCATTTCTAGAAACCACGAAGGACGTTTTAATACACATTTACCGATGATCAAACAAAAGATTTTAAAAAATATATACAAGCATGAAATGCAACGTTTCGACAAGTACTTGATTACTTTTTTTAAATTGTGGACCACGCCACCTACTTTACAGATCAAGCGTAAAAATTTGTCGACAACACTGCTCAACAATTCTCATGGACGTTTAACAGATTTTCATAGAACAATCAACTTACCTTCTTCTAGTGCTGCGTCTTGAGAAAAGTCTTCTTGGAGACCAACTACAGCTTCACTGGCTTCGTCAAGGTCTTCGGCGGCTAGCATTGTCACACCGTCTTCTTCGCCTCCTTCACCTTCTTGCAAGTGAATTACTTCCAAGACAACGTATTGCTGTCCGTCTTGGCCCTGGACGGCCATAATTTCGCCGTCGGTATCGGTCTCTGGCTCCTCTTCCTCCTCATCTTCTTCTCCCTCAGTGTATGTCTCCAACTAAACAAACGAAAAACAAAACATCAATAACAACCGTACCATTTTACGAGGAAGTATTTATTTGTGATTCCATTTGCAGTTAACTGTACCTGTTGGCCTTCAACCAATTGTATCTTCTTCCGCTTGGCGGATTTCAGTTGTTTCAACTGTTCCTGAGCCGCGTTGGGATCGTGCATGGCTAAATGACGAATGAGATTACCCTTGTGACGGAAAGGTTTGTGGCATTCCGAACATTCGTGGGTCTTTTCACCCGGTGGTGGCGGAACGTATTCTGGGTTGTGGTACAAATTTTGATGACGCTTGAGTAGCTGTTTTTGGCGGAAGGATTGATCACATTGATCACACTGGTATGGCTTCTGATCCGTGTGGATAAGCATGTGCGATTCCAAATGGCGTTGCGAGATGGAAGCGTAAGGACACAGGTCACACTTGAAGCACTTTTCTCCCTCGTGACTTTTACTATGAAGCTGAAACGAAATTCAGAAAAAGAAAAGGTCACCTTTTACCCTACACATCAGGGAATATTTGACTTCACTGAAGGATACCCTAGGTGATCTGAAAATAGATCATCGATTTTATCGCGTAACCGCAAATGTCGTACCTTAAAGGAATACCGGTCAGGGAATCCTTTACCGCAGCGTTTACATTTTAGCGGTCGGTCCGAAGTGTGCAACTTTTGCACGTGGATTCGCAAATCAGTTTTACGTCCGCAAGTTGTTGGGCACAACTCACACTGGAATACTGGCTTGTTACCTGAGAAGGAAAAAATAGACTGGGTTAATACGAAGCTAGGAAACATTAAAATGAAAAAAAGGTTTGTCATTACCAGTGTGGATCAATCTGTGCGCTTTCAGACTGTTCGACTGGGTAAAACGAGCCTGGCAAATGTCACACTCGTAAGGCTTTTCTCCGGTATGAATCCGCAAATGCCGTTTGAGCTTAAAGGTATCTGGGCTGGCGTATGTACAATGCGGACACTACGAGGAAATATGATTATTAAGACGAGCTAAATAAAAATGAATTTAGATTGCAGAGCAAGTCATTAAACCACCTTATTCCTTGTTCAAGTGCCTCGAAAGATATCACAGTAAACCGTCAGTTTACACGGTTAATGCTTTCAATGAGAACAACGCGGTATATATATAAAAAAAGACTGTCTTGTTGAAGGGATGGGGAAAATAGCCGAATTGTCATTTTTAGTTATAAATACACACACGGTTACGAGTAATGCATGCACAGTTTAAGGCTTCTCTCTTTAATTTATACATATAAATGTATCAAAATCTATGAATGCTGAAGTATTAAAAAAAAATTGTGTGGCCTTTGCGTCACTGATTCGACTCTTGACACGTTTGCTCTGGACCTAAGACATGCTGCAAATATTTGTGATATCTATTTCCATTTACGAGAATTACTGTATGTACTGAAAGCGCCCGAAATGGTAACTAGAATGTAAGAGATATTTCCTCACTCAATCAATCAAGTAATAGTGTTTCAAATTGATCAGAACTAAAACCGAGCACCAACTGTATAACGAAAATATACATAAATGACACAAGACTGCTAACAACCACTTAATTACCTGGTATGGACGTTCTCCGGTGTGGCACCGCATATGACGTTTCAATTTGCTCAACTCTACCGAAGCGTAATCACATTCCGTGCACCGATGGGGTTTTTCATGTGTGTGGCGATATCGCACATGACGTACCAGCTCACCTAAAATGATCCAAAAAGGAAATTCTCAAGCTTTATCCGTACAACTTAGCTCGAAACAGCACGAAACTTTTATCACGCGAAAGTCACACATGCGCTTAATAATCTAAATACCTGAAGTGGTGAATGAGGACAAGCAGAATTTGCAACGATGGGGTTTGGTACCAGTGTGTGTGTTAACATGGTTTTGTAAAGAAGCCAAGGTCTTAAACCCTCGGTCGCAAACACTGCATTTATGTGGTCGTTCCTCGGAATGGGATTTCATATGGCGCGAAAGCAAATACCGTTTAGGGGACGTGTAGTTACAGTAATTACACATATGGGCTTGGGTGACCGTTTGGGATTTCTTCGGAGCTCCTTTGGGGACTTTGACTTTCTCTTCAGCTTCATCTGATGACTCCTACAACAGAAATCAAAAGAAATCTGAAATCTCCTTTCTGACGAAAGTGTCTGACAAATTACCGCTTGGGCAGCAAGGCCTTCTTCTCCTTCGTCGAAATCGTAAACCGCTAAATTCTGATCATCCCCACCGTCCTCTTCATTGCCTTCTTCGTCTCCTTCCTCGCCGTTCTCTTGTAAGGATAAGATATCGGTCGCTTCGCCATCTTGGCCTTCTCCTTCAGGTTGAACAATAAGAACGTAACTAACTTCTCCCGAATTAGATTCTGAAGGCACAATAGCAACCGTCTGGTATCCTTCCCCTGAGAGCACCATGCCATCGTTGCTATTTCCCTAATATAAAAAAACGTTAGTTTTTAATCCACTGGATACGCAAACTCATCAGCATAGTACAATAAATTAACCAATAAAGATTTCTTCGGTCTCTTCCCAAATATAAAATTAGCTACATATTAAGTCATACACAGTTCTATGACAAAACTGTTAACATACAAAAAGATTATTATGCGGAGACTGCGAAAATTCTGAAAATAAAAATGTACCTCGCCACTTCCAGGAATGCTCACAATTGTTCCTTCTTCTTCATCACCTTGGGTCGCCATAATCGCGCCATTACTGCCTTCGTCTTCATCTTTACAACAAAGTAAAACATGATATTAAAAAAAATATGAAAACTCTAACTGAATGCCACAAAGATATAAATAAAAGGGCAGCTAAATACGAGTGTTAGGGGATTTCACGCACCTCCTGCTTGATAGTAGTAATTTCCGGCTTGGTCTACAACGTAATAAGTTCCTTCTGCAGCCTCGGAATCTCCAGCATTGCTCGCTGCAATCGCTTCTATGTTGTCAACAATAAAACCTTAAAATTGACCAGTTTCGTAGGCGCTAAAGCTCGACTTACGCGAAGTGGTGGCATTATTCCGGTCTCCCCCTTCAATTTCCTTATTAAATGTGGCGAGATAGGATTGAATTTCGCTAATATTCTCCTCTTTAATCACAACGCCAGGTTCTCCCATGGTTTAAAACCTATGTAATGAAAGAAACTTATTAACGGGTAGGTTCTGTGTTTCAAGTCTGCGCCAAAAGGCCCTTTACATCAAGCGTTAACCGGTTTTACGCGCGAAATGACAATAGATTAAACCTACGTCCAGCCTTCAAAGTCATTACGCCAACGCCATTTTGTAGGCCCGAGTCGTTCAACCCACGTTTTTAGAACGTTATAAGTCGTATTGACGCTAATTTCAATTTACGGCTTTTAATCATGCATTGAATTTCAGCGGGATTTAGAGAGTTCTCAAAGGGGGCGACTCTTGATGCTAAAGAGCCCTGGACGACTCACGAGCGATAAATACGAGATTGGCGGCCGCAGCACAAAGCTAAGGCGCTGGCAGCCATTTTACACAAACGAAACAACGCACAAGCTCGTCGCATTCCCAGCTCATGCAAATCATGCTATCTAGCTTCTAAAAAGGTACACTCACCTGAATGTAGCTATGTCGGTTTCTTCAATGTGGATGGCAATTATTTTAACTGAATTTCACGTCCTATAAGTGCTAAATAAAATTTCTTCTCATGTATCCTTTACTTTCTTTGTTGAGCAATTGAGGGCGTTGGATCTTCGACTGACGCTTGCCCGGTTAAAATTGGTATCAAATATTTGGTATCGAATCGAAATTCAAACATCGATATTTGACCTAACTTGCTTTTGAAAAACAAAACCCTCGTGGTGAGATTCCGGAGTAGCAAGTTAAATAGAAATTTTATTTAAAATCTAAAAATGAGTGCAAAATTAAGTTTGACTTCGGCTCAATTAGTGAGGCATGTACGAAGACATTTCCGTGCGGACATTACCTCTTCTCACGGCAGGTTAAATTATTCTGGTGCTGTAGTTCTTAATTTCAGCAAAACACATTACGTTCGTCATTATTCGCCGCGAATGCGCTATACACCTCCTGAAGATCGAGACACCAGCGACGAAATACAAACCGATATCAGGACGCCGAAAAATGAGCCAAATTCATCCAGTTTGCTGGGAGATAACTTAGTCGTAGCGGGAAGACAAAAATTAGGAGACTTGCTTGACAATTCAGCGACGTTCAAGGAGCCCAATGCAAAATATGATCCGTCCAAGATCGCTACCCGGGGCTCTGAGAAGCCTGTTTATCAAGCTGAATCAATGGACGACATATGGAATTCGTCGCCGTATCCCAAAGGAAGCGTTTGGCAGCAAAGTCAAGCCAAACATTCCTCGAGACCGAAATGCGACCCCAGAGAGACGTCCATTCTATTATTTCCTGGCCAAGGCGTGCAACAAGTTGGCATGGGAAAAGATTTGTTGAAGTATTGGATGTATTTATACATTACCGGTTTATTTTTCTAACTAACAACTATTTTATTTCAATTTTTGGTCATATTTTTTCCCTCTGTCTTGCCAGGTATCCGAATGTGAAAGCTATGTACGAAGTTGCAAGTTCCATATTAAATTACGATCTGCTCCATCTTTGCCTCAACGGACCAAAAAAAGACTTGGATCGGACCGTTTTCTGCCAGCCGGCTGTGCTAGTGACGTCACTTGCAGCAGTGGAAAAATTACGGCATGACAGTCCTGATTACGTAGAATCATGCGTGGCTACAGCTGGTTTTAGTCTTGGAGAAATCACTGCTTTGGTATTTTCTGGTGCTTTAACGTTTGAGCAAGGTACAAAGAAAATTGGTATATCCACTCCGTATTTGAGTTTAATTTATGTTTTCGTGGGAGAAATTTAGCGGTCAAAGTGGTGCAAGTGCGAGCTGAAGCGATGCAGTGCGCATCAGATATGGCTAATTCGGGTATGATGACTGTCTTCTATGGACCTGATTCCAAATTAAATTTTGCGTGTCTGGTGGCGCGCGAACACTGTTCCAAACTTGGTATCGAAAACCCGGTTTGTCAAGTGGCGTCGTATTTATACCCTCATTGCAAAGTTATTGCTGGACATCAAGAGGTAAATCAGAGAAATTATTGCGTCATCAAGACCATTTCACTTTTTTCAACGTGCCTTTCCTAATTGTTCGATAGGCATTGAGCTTTATCGAGAAAAATGGGGGGGAATTTAATTTACGGAAAGTAAAGCGAGTGCCCGTCTCTGGGGCTTTCCATACTCCGCTGATGGAGCCTGCAGTAGAGCCTTTAAAAGAAATCTTAAAGAAGTATCCAATCAAGTCGCCATTGATCTCAGTACATTCGAACATCGATGGAAAGCGCTACCGAAACGCGGACCACATTAAGAAACAGCTGCCGAAACAGTTAACCAAACCCGTAAGCTGGGAGCAGACTATGCACATTCTTTACGAACGTAATCCAGATCAGCCATACCCCAAAACATTCGAACTTGGTCCCGGCCAGTCCTTGAAAGCCATCTTGAGGTCAGTCAATGCTAAAGCTGCGATGCAGTGTACTAGCATCTCTGGCTAACGTGTCTTTGCTAATAAAACCAGTGGTAGGCTTGTAAGATATTTTCAAGAACAAATAAAAGAATTTATGTTAAAAATGTTGCTGTATACGTTCTAATTTTGTTAGAGAATACTCTGACAAAATATAACAAGTTAGTTAAATTCTTGGAATTAGTAACGTTAGATTAGATTAAAATTAAAACAATACACTGGCGGTCAGCGACGCTCTACGTATTCTCTGGTGGATGGGACACGAACTACTTTAACGGAAGTGTTGCGAAGTGAGGAATTTTCCATGCCACGTGGACTTGAGCCGCCGTTAACCTGGGCTGACTCCTTAACGGCTTCCAAGCGTATTCCTGGGCTCGTGTTTGGCCGTAGAACTGGACTATTTCGCTTGGAGACGGAATTAGCGTCTGGAAGAGCATAGCCCAGTTGATTGTTCTTGTAATTGTGATGACGAGCAGGGTCCCTGGGTCCCCATGATCGCAAAGGTTTGACGGCAGCAAGCAGCTTCTATAAAGTTACAGACACGTTTAAGAACGTAAGTCGAGCCTTTACAGGAAGAAAACTTACCCTTTTAATTCCAAACTCCACTTGAGAAATGACCACTTTTACCGCTACTAATTCTGCTACTATGACGACAAGCAAATAAAAGAACCATCCTAAGCCAATGACCCAAATAGGAAATCTACAATCGACAGTTCCATCCAAAGGCAAGCCGAAGAAGCCCCAGAGTTCGCCAACCTGTTTTTTGCTTGCGAAATTAACACATTGGCTAAATCTTTGTTGCATAATACCGTGAGTAAGATGGGAATCACGAAAACGAAAAGAATTTTCCAGAAGTAGCCCATTTCTATGCCCATGGATTCAAAGTCCCATTCCAACTTGGAAAATTCTAAAGAGCAACTGAGGTATTACGAAAATTTTGTTCAGGAATTCCTCCTTACGATAGATCCACATAATTCCTATGACGTGTAAAATCAGACAGCTCAGGACGGTACCCCCTGCTGCGTAATGGTCCCACATCATCGCTCCCAGTAATCCGTCCTGTAAGATATGTACATTTTAATTAAAGGATAAGTCCTTGTCGAGTCTTAGAAGCATTTCACGTACTGTGTGAATGGCCGAAACACCAACGGCAGCCACAAGGAAACAGAGAATAGCAGTAAAAAGACCCCGGTATTTCTCAAGTTTGGGAAATTCGTCAACCGCAGAACTTATTAAAGCGTAGGACTGCGGAACCTGTTAAAGATTTTTGTTAAATAAATGTGCCTACCGGAAAAGTATGAAGAAAAAATAAAAGTATTTACGAGCGAATTTATGCCCGCCAGAAATATAAGGAAGCACATCAAACTCGCCCATAGACTTGTCAAGTGAGGATGAATTAATGCAGCGTAATAATGAATCACATAGACCAGTGTCACCGGATCGCGGAGTTCGAGTTTAAAGTCTAGTGCATTCTCAATTACGCCTAACCAGGCGAAAATGGCACAGACGGAAACCATAGCAAAAGCGATATTGCACAACCAGACGATATAGCCATCCCTGGAAGGAAATAGTGCATTTTAGTCTTAAATAGGGACCCTATAAAGGCTGAATAACGTAAAAAAAATCATCGAGGAAGACTTAATTCGAAAAAGAATTGGATTCAATTCTAAATTCGAATTGAATTGGAAATTGGAGAATTTTTTTACACAAATAAACAAGAGAACATCTCAACGAAAAAATCTTCCGTTGAAAAAAGCTTCAGTTTCGTTTAGTGGTAACTTGTTAAAAAGAAAGCAATTGAAATTTTCCAGATTTTAGATTACAATTACCTCTTAAAATTATTTTTGAAGTCAAAGTGTTGCGAAAGGGCTGGCAAGACACCGAAGCCGAGTGGTAAGGAGAACAGAACCTGTACCAAGGCTCCATACCATACTTCGCCTCTACCGAAAGCCCACAACTGCGTTGGTTTCAGTAATGCCAATCCTTTCGCTGCATCAGTTCCCGAATACGACAAAGCTAATGCTAATGAGGCAGATATAAGTATGGCTGCCGCCCATCCGGAAAGACATAACAGCTTCAACATGAATCGGTGACCCCAACAGAGCCTATATTGTGATCAGTCAAGTTTGTTAATATCTTCTTGCTCAGTCTCACGAGCCATACCATAAAAATATTACGACCCAGCTCACTGCCAACATAGGCAGTAATTTCAAGTTGAAATGATCCTCTTCGCTGAAAACAACTTGCTCGAAGCAAGTTTCACCCATACTTGCGTTATAATTAAGCGTGCACTCTTGAAAACTCGTATGACACTATACAAAAACAGTATTCAAAAAGTAAAAAAAAAAAAAAAAAAAAAAAAAAAAAAACCGACGCATACCAAACAGGTCTGGTTGGGCATTGCCAAACCGTCGCAAACTGTCCAATTATTAATCCCTTGCACGCCCCATTGGAATGCCCATGCCATTAACGGCCCGTAGTAAAATGTCGTGTACGTTCCTGCCAGTAGCTGCGCTATTCCCACACCTAACAATTGTAAAGAATTTTGGAAAGTCAATCTTAAGACCTTCCTAATTCATAAACATTGTTAGTACCTTTAAAAAGCGGAACCACTCGCCATTGCTTTGTAACGCCAGTTGAAGTAAATTGTCCCAAACCTAATTCCAAAATAACTAATGGAGCTCCCACTACTGCCATCAGGATGAGGTACGCAATTAGAGTTTCAGCTATTTGGTTGAATAAACAAATCAAAGTTTAACTTTCTGGCTAAGTATTTATGTGTATAGCAAAGAGTGATATTGAGAATGGAAATTCGATGGCAATTAAGCTCTTCGACGTACCAGGATAGGGTGCGAAAAGAATCATTGGAAGCCGCCAAATATTGCCTAAACCAACACTCAAAGCGAGTAAGCCGCCCATAATACTCACATGACTGGTTTCTTTCACGGGTTCTTGGATCTAGAAAATAAAATATATTTTTTGGCACAGCGGAATAATGCGGTAGGTTTTAACAACGGGCCCAACACATAAAATAAAAAATAAAAAAAAAATAATGGGGAAAATAACAATATAAGAAAATACTGGTTTACGTTCCTGTTTGCAATACGTTAGTTGATAGCCTATATGTTAGGCCCATATGTAATTATCGTGTAATAAGCGGTAATGAATTTTTTACTTACAGAAGGGCTGATCAGATCTATAGTTGAAGAGTAAGAAGGTGACCACGTATCTTTAATGAAGACACGTGAAGTGTACGTTGACTTTCTATTCCTGTCCGGGGACATTTGTGGTCGGTTGGAAGAACTTGAAGGATCAGAGGGAAAATGGAGCGAAATTGACGGCGTACCGTCGTGGCTGCCAGTGTTGGACAAGCGAACAGTTTTTGGTCCTACATTTGTTATGGGGAGAAGATTTCCAGTGTCAGGCACGTAAACAGTTTTGGGTGTTGCGCCGTTTGTTGAAGAGAAGTTTTCCTCGGAAATCTTTTCCGTTTGAGGACTACTATTGGTTTCCGTATCCATGTCCACCACTGGTTCCACTTGTGCCAATGTGATTTCTTCTCCTGCTTGTACTCGAAAGGACACGGTCTGCACTCTCTATTAAAAGTAGAGGAACCGGCCAATACCTGGGTTAGTCCAAGGTGTAACGTGTCGAAACGTGCTGGCTAATACCTCATTCTGAAAATCGCTCGGTCTCCACTTCATAGCCACGGAGGATTAAACGGTGGAATTTTCTGTGCTGCAGATGAGTCGTCGAGCACTCAAGCGTGAACACTTTGGACGTTGCTAAGTAAACGGCAACTCCCAGCTTAGCAACCCACTTCACTAGTCTTTTATACTTATTCTTAGCTCTCTGGGATTCAGCACGCAATAGCTCCGTTTAGTTCAGTTTATGATAAAATTCCTCACCGGGAATCATGAAACCAACTGTACCGTTCCGTCCCTTTTCGCTAATTAGGGCAATCATGAAGTTACAGCACGCAGAACAGTCATTACCTAAACAACCTCTAACCCGCCCTTTTACTTCGCTATCTCGCTTCATGACGAAACAAACAAGAATCTCCCCTTCCTGATAAAGCAAATCTTATATTGATAGGTTGATCCAGCTCAGGTCGCCTTGCCGACAGAATTCCAGGATTTTACGATCTTCGATTTCACTTGCCTGATTGGAGACACGATTTGTAACGAAATACTTTTCTTGACGACGAACGGACAAAGATGGCCAACTTTCGAATTTTATGTTAAGTAAAACCTTGCGCCGTTTTATTGCTAACTACTTCGCAGTTTCGCTACTTTCCGTGTTACCTTGATTGAAATCATTACCGAGGCTAAATCACGCTTTTTCGCTTGGTTTTTATCTTCGAGGTAACGCAGCCTAAGGGAAGGCTACTCTTTTCAAGTCCTCGTTATAAACATTGTACCGTTTCTATAATTTTTTTTTTGTTTAATTCTAGCTAGCAGTGGGGAGAAACAGCCTGCAAATTGCTTAATAGAAATAGCTTCATGCGTTTGTTACTATTTGAACAATCAGTAAGCATGTTTGATAGCTATACTTGAAACATAGGACGAAGTTCCCAGCCTTTCATCTTTACTTTTGACACAAAAAAAAAGAAAAAATTACAGAGACTTCGACACCAAATACCCAAGCCGGATTAAATGTATTTTCCCTCACCTTTCGTCCTTCTCACAGGTCGCAACGGAGATTAACATATTTTCGGTTTGCAATAAAAGAACACGTCGCTTAAGTGACACAACACAATTTTAAATGATTATTTGTAATGGATATTTCCTGTATTTTTGGTATGGGAGTCATGAAGGACTCCTGTGAAACACTGACCCAAGCCAACACAAATATTTTTTTTTCCTGGGAGTAGGTGAAAAACGGGCAAAATTGATCAACCTCTGCAACTTTAGTTTCATAAACCGGAAAACTTGAAAAGGGGAGTAGTTTTCCTTTGTTTCTGTCCTTTTTTACTTCAAACAAACGAACGAAATTCCACATACACGCCTACTCCTGCTAGACAAAAACAAATAAAAAGGGGCTTACACGAATCAAGAAAGCTAACGAACAAAAAATGAACTAACTCAGTAAAATTTTACACACCTATTACGCATATTTCACAAAAATTAGCCCAGTAACTGTTTTAGTTTCCTCGTTACTCGTTATAAAAGGAAGGTCAGGGAGGAAGAGGCAGATACATTATCCAGAAGGTCGGAAGGCTCAAACGCATTGGCTCTTGTTTGTGTGCCATTTATTACAATAAAAAAAGAATAACTGTCTCTTTTCGCCCGCTCGAAATGTTCGTCACCAAAAATGTCAACCGTTTAAAGTCCACACTACGATTAAACTATTACATTTACTAAGCCTTCTGGCACCCTTTGTAGTACTCTACTGGGACAACATGCTGAGGCAGTTGGCGCTCCTTTCCTCCCGGTGTCAAAGCTTCCTCCATTGCAAACAAGTACTTCGAAGAAAATAAAAACAATAATGCGTATCTTTTTTTGGCCTCACAACAGAAAGCTTTCCCTCAAAAACAAAAACAAAAAATGCGTACCAACAACAGAAAAATTCCCCTTGACGTTTCGTTTCCTTTTTTTTTAATTTCCTTGGTTATACATCTGGATGGTTAACTGAATTTGTAGGTATTCTTTTTAACTTCCTTCCAGGCCGCAAGAAAGAAGATTACAACTAAGCAAAAGAATCGTGTTCCTTCTTTTCCTTCTTCTTTCCCATTGTTCTAGAAGACAATCTTGGCCACCAAGGCCCCCAGAATAGCCGCCACGATAATTAAAATTAAATAGGCAGGCGGAATGCCTGTTTCTGTGGTGGAAGTCGAAGCTGGAGCAGCTTGATACAGCGTTTCGGGCTGTTTGGTAGTCTTGGCGTCAACAGCGCGCCTCAGCCTAATGCCTTCTTCCTTCAGCTGCAAGCTTTCCTTGAGTAAAGCGCTGTTTTCTTCTCTCAAACGCTGGATCTCTTCAGACAATTTCTTCACTTCCATCTCCAATGCTCGTGCCTATTGATAAGTTTATAATAACGGGGTTAACTGCGATCGCATGTGAAGGTTATCGCTTTTAGAGTTGTTACTTTGGACGGTCCTTCTTCCTCTTCCTTGACGGGATGGTCTTTGAGCCCGGTTGCACTGCTGCCAGACTCCACCTTGAACGCGGATGGCTCTGCTTTTGCAGCAGGCGCCGTGGTCGCGGTGCTAGCGCTTTCCTCGGCGAGCTCCAATACGCATTTCAATTTCCAATCCGAAATAGCATCTTGGTTGCCGGGTTCTTTCCACTAAAAATCAAGAGACATTAAAAATTGGACATATTGATCATTATGTGAAAAGTGAGAAATCTAGCAAATAATAAAAATTTGAAGTAAAACTGTACAGCATTAGGTATTCATTACAGTTCTTGGAAAAATATACTCGAAAAATTCCCACTTTTTTCTCTATTGGTTACACAACCAAATGAAAACTAAGGAAGAAATTTTGGTAAAGAATTGTCCCAAAAATGAAATAAAAAAATAATAAGGACAGAAATCTGTATAACGCAGACTTAACTTAAGAGCGCAGAGAATCACAATAAGGCAAAAAAAAAATGTAGAGTTAACATGTGATTAATAAAAACTACGAATGTCAAATAAACGCACACGAAAAGCATAGATTATCGTAAAATCAACGTCTAACAAAATTTAGACTACATTGAACGGTCACATTTTTCTCAAACCAATTGTAATTCATAGCTGCGTCAATGTTATAGTTTTAATATAACTATTTTGATTTCTTGCCAAGTTTGTCTTGAAAGCTTTTCCATACGCTGTTTGTGTATTTCCAGACGGCTTTTAAGACCGATTTGGAAAGGAAAAGGTAGAAAAAATGTATACGCATACCACATTTTCTACGTTGAAGTCCGTGTCAGGCGCGTATAAAGCCAAGACTTGGAATTTGTGCTTCCCTTTCTCATTCGGGTCGTTAGGATCGAAGGGTTGAAGACTGACTGTAAAATAGCGTATAGAAAAATTACTTTTTACTTCTGCGAAGGAAATGTAAATAAAATGAGCACAGTTTTTGTCACAAAAACGGGCGTGGTGTTCTAAGGTGAGGCTAGCTTACCTAGAACATTGATGGATCCTTTGGGCTCGATAACGCCCGTGGTAGGCTTCACACAATAACGACGAGGCGCCGTTGTTTTTACTTTGAAACAGACCCGCCGATCCGTGCGGTTTGTCAACTTCATCGTATTCACACTCGGTTCTTTAAACGGACCTGTCAACGACAAGTAACACGCGTATAGGTTCACCGGTCCCGCGAAAGAATCAATCGCTCAATGACAAGGATCATTACTTCATTTGACATTTTTAACCATTTCTGACCTCGACGTTTGCTTCACTTCATGTAAGAGCAAGCTTTATCGAAGCAATAGTGAACTACGCTCAAAATAATCTGTAGTCTCCAAAAAGCTACACGGGAGTCAAAATTATCCGTATAAAGGAGTCGGCAAGTGGCTGTCTAAAAATACTCCATCATTACGAGTAAAAGGACAGCTGTTCTCCTAGTTTCATACATTATCTGTGTTCGTTAAGTAAAATGGCGGTTAAGGAAACACAAAGATGGGTTTGCCAGTAAGGATCTACATGAAAATGAGATCTAAAAGGTCGCTTGTCATGCAGGCTTAAAACCTGAGGGGGCGAACACATATTTTTCTGTTACCTTTAAATCGGAGTTCAGTCTCGGGCTCTATTTTCAGCAATGGTTCAGGCTTCGCCATTGTAATAAGATATCAGTGTCTGAACACAGATACAGGGAAATTTCGAGTCTCAAAAGATGTTGATAATTTTGACGGCTAACAGACGTCGAAATTTAGTCGGTAATTCCTGTAGTCAGGCAAGGAAGCAAACCTGAATAGCAGAGTTGGCATTCAGGCGAACCTAAGCTATGAGCCGCGAACAAAAGCATGCTCTCACTTCTAAACGAGCGAGAAGTTTGAAATTGAACGGTCGATTTTGGCACGCCATATTTTCGTACACTTAAAGGTATGTAGCATACTTTCGTATTTCGATGAGATAAAATCTATACACGTAATAATACACTAACACACTTAGAACTGCGTTAAGCAAGACCATTTTTATTATTATGATTTAATGGGAGGCTTTTTTACATAAATCACGGCCCGATAAAAGTTTAAAATAGTTTGTAAATGCAAGCCTCTTCGTTAGAGATGTAGACGTATTCATCGTACTATTAATTACAAAAGATCATTAGTGTAAGTAACTTCAGTTTGATACTGGGATAAAATTTGTGCAAATTGAATATAATGACATGTTATTGATATTAAAATAAAGAAGATTAGTTTGTGGTCAAAAAGCAAAAGCCTACGCTGGTTCATAAAAAATAATAACAACAAAAAAGAAAGAATTATCAAAACAGCGCAAGCCTATAATAAATTTATAAGTAAAAAGATTTCATTTGAACTTAAAATACTGTCGAAACGATTCTCAACGCAGATAATGGTCTGGATAATTGTTCGGATAATTAACTGTCCCCCAGAACATGTACATTTTTTATTATTTTCTTCTTTCGTTTTGGCCAGGCGTGGCTGGTTTTTAGTAAGTTGGCATGTAATGTGTGTAACCCATAAGAAGCTTAAAGCCGAAATGTTGAGTACAGGAGAGGGTAGGGTAATCTTTGTTAGCACAGTTTTCAATTTTGACGAAGTATACAAACTAAATTGCAACTTGAGGTTATATTTTGTTTACTAGGAGATATGTTTGGTACCCTAAAGCCTGCTGTGTGCTTCCAAAATTGGTAACTGTGATAATTAAAACAGGCAGTTCTTCATTACCGTGGGCCTTGTACGCTATAGCCATTGTTCGCTATAACCGCTGCACCTTATACCCAAATTTTACTGCAATAGTTTTTGTCCAATTGCTCGGAAGAGACTTAAAATAGGACTTGAACTTTCTACACGCCTCAAAGAGAAACGAAAAAGACTATTGAAAGACTGAGTAACGGTATGGGAAATGATTGTGATTTTTTTGCAGCTACACGAAACCTTCCGTTCAAAAGTTTTGGCTTTTGTTACTTTCGCATAATATTATTTTTGCCCTTACCCTTCTTTACTACAACTCTGCATTTAGATTACCTCTAACCAACTTTTACTCTTCAAATGTCCCTTGCAATGTAGAAAATATCACAGAATGTGCAATAATAAATCTTTCATTAAGCGGGTCAAACGTTACTGGTCACATTTATTGCTACCTTCTGTCTGAAAATTATGTCTGCCTCACTTGCCATTTAATCGGTTTACTGTCAGTTGCATAAACGCTAACCTTTTATATTTCACAAAATGAAGATCGACCATATAAAAAGTATTTTACTATCCTGTTTCTTTTAAAGATAAGTTTTCGTATGGAACTCCAAGTGAACTTGAGCTTGTACAGAAAACCCAAGCACTGCTTATCGACAAAAAAATTCACATTAATGTAGATAACCAGTGGCGTCGTGCCATAAAGGGCCCAGGGTGCCCGGGCACCCCCAAAATTTTTGCCTCCCCGAGAAAAAAGGTATCACACTTTTTTAAAATTTGTAAACCTGAAAAAAAGTACCACCTTTTTACAAGAAATGCAAAATCGGGCACCCCCAAATTTTTTAAGTGCACGACGCCACTGTAGATAACCGCTATTTGAGTTTGTATTGTCAAATAACGGGTGCAATACGCATTTACTTTTCAAGACTTAGTAACGATTATAGTCCAGAAATATGTAAAAGTACTTCGTTTAAACGCTCAGAAGACATACACACACAAAAATGTTGCCAGCAATACATCTTTTATAATTTTCGCATAATCGAGTTCGTCTTTCGTTTTCCAAGCTTCCTTGTTGGTTTTCCTGCAAAATACTCTCCATCCTCCGGAAAATGCGGTTGCCCTTTAGGCTTATCTGCCAGAGAGACACGAGAAATAGTTAACGAGAAGTACCAGGAGCGGATGCTGTGGCGTGTTGCCCAATTCTTATCATATTAACGCAAGTTTTCCTTGAGGAATTCATCAGTCATGGTCTTACTGTCTAATGGAAATGACCTGTATTTTGCATACTTATACATAAGGAGGTAAGGGACAAATATTTAAATATGGTTCGTAAAGGCTCTTATACGGTAACGGAGGGCACTGATACCCCAGATGTGCCACCTGCATCCGGTGCTCGAGCAGTGGAAATAAACTACGACAAAGCAGGTATTTTACTTTCAGCAAACCGCAGTCCGAAATTTACCATTATCCTTCAGTTCAAGACGACCAGCGAGCGAGAAATCGGGAGAGAAATCTCCGCCTATTAATCACTGGTCTAATCTTGGTTGTGATCTTGTTACTGGCCGCCATCATCTGGTTGTTACTGGCACATAGAAACGAACCCCATCACGTATCAGATCGCACCACAATCAATGTAATAAATTGCACATTTTCCTCAGGGTGTCAATCAATTTTTGCCTGCAGGTGCTGGAAGACCCTCAAGGCAGGAAAGGTATGCTAGGTACCACGGTTTTCACGAAACCCGAAGAACGTCGAACTACTCCTACAACTAGAATCGTGCCCGTAATTGATCCTGGGAAGAAAACGACCACCAGAACTCAATTGATTACTTCGACAACGAGTGCTCTGCAAACAAGCTCAACAAGAGGACAGTCTGACCTCGACTCAAGAAACACAACAGAGGGATCAAAATCGAAGGAGCATTCTTCTTCAACATTCGATAAAGGCCAAAACTTAGTTACTACCGTCTCTACCACTGAAGATGGCAGCACGGTTTATTCCTTTGGAACTAGTATTGACAAACGTGCAGAAGTGTCAAGTTCAACCACAACCTCGAGTTCCATAAAGACGCATGCCAATTTCTATTCCGAATTAACGGAACGTCCTACATCATCTACGCCTACGACTGCTGCAGATAAATACGCAGATGATGTCCAAGACACGACAAGAGAAGAATCTACCCCAACGACCAGTGCAACCCAAAGCTCAGAATTTCCTATTTCGACGACGGGAGTTGATAAGCCTACAGGCAATGAAGTCAGCAATACAGCGCGAAGTTCAGCTGCAAGCTCTAGTGCACCTGGCGAAACCGGAAACGAAGACTATTTTGAATACAATATCGTTGGTACAGATGAAACGACTGCATCTACGAGCACTTCAGCTTCCTTTTTTCCTCCTCAAGAGGACGGTGACGAATACGCCGCCTATCCCTCAACGAAAGATGGCAAGGTGACTTCTGAAGAAGATTATGATGTTGGGCAGACGGGTAGTTCAGGCGTGTCAACCACAAGTTCAACCACATCTTCTGGTTTCAATCACATCCCTGGCTCAGCAGAATCTGGTAGCACAGTCTCTTCGTCCACCTCCACCTTTACGACGTCTCAATCAACCGCAGTGACGGATGTGAGACCTCATGAAGATGGTAGCCATGGAACCCGCAACGAAAGTACCCTGCAAGAAACCGCAGACTATACCGCAAACTCGCAGTATACTAATACTGAGGGGGCGCCGACTGAATCGACAACTACATTTTCAAGCTCACTAGCGCCTTCTCCCCATTTCAGCGGCAACGATGTTGCACTCATATCACATAGGGAAAGTACGACACAATTGTCGACTAATAGCCAAAGATCTACAGAACAATTTGATTTTGCCTACGATGATAGTAGCGAATCTTTGACTATCGAAACGCAGGCACATAGCACTGAAGGGACAACACCTCAAGCAACCACTGTACGTAGTAAACTACTAACACTCATTCTAGAAACCTCGCCGGAATTGGCTATGACAGAACGAACAGCAACAGATCGATCAGAAAGCACAGTGGAGGATACTCTGTCGACTAGTGCTGAAGTTCAAGAACTTTCAACTCTTCCTGAACCTGAACCGATCACTTGCTGGAACCAAAATTGTAAGAAGGTTGCTGCTCGAATGCTGACTTGGATACAACATGTCGATGGCGACAAAATGGTACCTGACAGTTGTCCTGATTTTTACCGGTACGCCTGTGATGGGCTACTCAGCGCTGGAGGCAAGCTCCAGCCGCTCGAACCTGAAGAAGAATCATCTCGCAGAATTATGGGTAAAAATGCAAAATAATACCTTTGTAGCTACAGCTAACTATATTAGAGAGTAGAAGATTAATTGCAGTTCATTTACTCTCCTAGAAACTATGCATAAAATTGCGGGCAGTAGTCCACGTCCTTTGACATTATTCCACAGTTATTACAACTCTTGCCTACATTTCGATACAGAAATGGATATGGAAAAACGGCAAAATGAAGGTGATTTCTGCAAGCTTTTTGCTAACAAAGCTTTAAGATTTAATGTGTATATAGCTCGAAAACTAATTGCGGAAGTTGGCAAGTTTTTCAGCGAACAAATGTGGGACGGTTCTGTAGATCCAACTGATTTGGTGGCCAAACTGATTTTGCGACATAGGTTTGTAACATTCTCTCTATTCCCTTGACAATCAGGCTTTCACTTTACTATGTTTTTTTGTGCTACAATACGTTGCACTGTGCATCTATTGCATAATAAGTTCAAAACCCCTCTCATCTGAACGTGGCTTTAGGTATCTAAGTGGCTTGTTACCTAATCCTTCTTTTTCTCCTAGTACTCCATTGTTTGACGTCATGCTGGATGTATCCAAAGAGGATCCTTCCAAGTTTGCTCTTCGAGTTACCATCCCTATTCATTACTCCTTACTTGGACATGATAATGAAGCCTTTTCTGGCCAAGCTCGCTGTTTAGAAGATTTGTCCAAATCTTACGAAGTCATGTTGGACTTACGGGAAACCTATGACAGATACATTGAATGCAAGGTAAACTCCCTAGCTCGTTTGTTCTTTTTCTGCAACGCGATTTATTTTGATTACAGAAAGTCCCCGTTGAATATCTGGAGAGCCTAGAAGAAGCTATCGTACGACTAAAGTTGTTAGAAGGCTGGGACACATTCGAGGGGAACCAGACAAAAACCGCCATCCGCCAAGATATTGAAATGAACATTCTTCAGAGCATTGAGGATGTAACCAATCTTGTAGCTAGCCCGAAGTTTTTTTTACCGTTTTTATTCTTATTGCTAGTACAAGCCTTTGGCGGACAAATTACGTATTGCTGTCCTGGGAAAAGATTACCAAGAGATTCCGCTGAGCGACATGGATGGCAAATTTCCAGGCATTGTGAGCTGGCCGAAGCTTTTCCAAATATTGCTAAACAGAACTCTGTCGGATGACGAACTTATCCAAGTCTACTTTCCGGATTACCTAGCCAAGATGTTTAAAAGCGTCGTCAAGGGTTTACAGTTGAAAAAGGACGCACGGTACGTGTCATTATGAGAGTCATTTGACTATTACCAAGAACGTGTGTCTCAGACAACTCAATAACGCATTGCTGGCCATGTACGCTACTCAAGTATACCAAGAAATGGTGGCGCCACCATACTATGCTATGCGAGATTTACATTGCTTACGAGCAGCATCCACCATTATGGAGGATGTCGCGTCGAATTTGTATCTGCAAAGCTTTAAACCTGGAGAGATGCACGAAAGCGAACAAGTGGTAATGAGTAGAGTTTTCCTCTTAGAATAGTTGGACATAATTGTCTCACTTCTAGCTAAAGCGAATGTTCGAAGACATCAAAGCTACATTAGTTGAAGAGTTCCAAAACCAGAAACAAGTTTGGAGTGGTATTGCGTTAGAAGCTATGGTTAACAAAACACGTCTCATGCAAGCGTCAGTTTCTTCCGGGAGAGACGTCTTACTTAATATGTCAAGGCTGGAGGACAAGTACGCCGATGTATGTCCCCATAACATACAACCTCAACCTTGTATCTAATCATTCTCTTTTGTGAAAGGTCCCCCAGGGTCTGAGTTATATTGGCCAATCCTCCACGTTGGTCAAGAAATACCGAAAGTCCATGTACGGGCTTTATGGAAAATCTGCGCTCAGCGAAGAGGTGATTTGGTCCCATTTTTTACTCCCGCACAGCAATTACGGTATCACCGTCTATGGACAAAACCGCATAGGTAAGTCTCACGACAAACGTTAAGTTTTTCTTATTTTGCTTCATGAGTTTAATGACAAATATTTCCTAAACTTTTTAGTCATCCCCTTTGGTGCCTTGCACCCACGGTTTTACGATCCTGATTTGCCGTATTATCTCAACTTAGCGCGGTTAGGCTCCATGATTGGTCACGAAATGGTCCACGCTTTTGACAAAATAGGTAAGCTTCATTTCTTTATTTGAAAATCGTGTTCGTCATTCCGAGTCGTTGGGTTATGGCGCTTTGCTCTTATACGTAGGTATCCAGTACAGTGCTAGTAAAACTTTGTGGAAGATGGCAGAAGCTTCAGCGTCTTATAATGCGTCTTTGGAATGCTTACGTAGCCAACCGGATGGTAACAAGGAGCTTCGCACATTACACACAAGTCATGGCGAAAAGCTTATTACTTTTCAAGTAACACCTTTTAAATATTTTTGCCCCATATCTTCATATATTTTACCTGAACGTTCTTCGCCTTTTTTTCTTGGATCAGGGTGAGGCAAAAAGCTACAGTATAAGATAGAACTATTTAATCTTTATGCAGTTTTTCGGGGGGGTTTCATCATAGAAAGCAGGGCCTAAAACTTGGCCTCGTTTTGTTCGTAAAGTATCACATGCTGAATCGCACAAACGAAATTAAATTGAATCACAGTTGCTGTCTGTGCCGTCGAAACAAATGCGTTTGAAAAAAAAAAAAAAAAAAAAACGCAGCTCGTCTACGAATTCACTTTTCGGACACCTTATTCTAGAAATTTGAGGGAAAATTTACATTCTATCTATGAAAGCAAAGTGACTTGACAAAAATTAGTGTATTTTGTGCCCGGAAAGTACGGAAGTGTAACATTACTAAATTTGTCTTTAGCACCTCAGTGAATTGACGTTGAACGAAAGGTTCGCAGACTTGGGTGGGACGTACTTAGCTTGGAAGACACATCGAAGGCTAACTAAGCATGACAGCAGAAATAATGTCGTGCTGCCCTGGCTGGGCATGACTCAGGACCAGCTTTTCTTTCTGGCCAACGCCCAGGTAAATCGCAGCTTGTCAATAATCTCCAGTTTTGCCATAACTTTTGTCACGCCGTATTTTTTTTTTCTCGAATTTAAGCAATTTTTGAAATTTTTCTCGATTTCTTTTCTTCCGCTACACACATGTAGACGCAGTGCAGTCTGGTACCATTATATCAGCATTCTATCACACTCGCCGAGCGGGAACACTTGCCGCCTGAACTACGGTAAGTTCTGCATATTTTACTACTTTTCCCCGTCCGTCTTTCCCCGTTTTTCCATGCTTTATGACTTTGCTATTTCCACCAGAAAGCTATAAGCTCGTTGCACCTCAGCTCTTGTTTTATTTATGGGCCGGTTATTGAGATTGCTGTCCCCTAACCACAGACGCAAAAAATGCTTAAAATCCATGCATACTTTTTAAAAAATATGACTCATCAAAGCAAAAAATTTATTGTTTGACAAGAAAAAAAAACATCCCGCGGGAATTGCTTTGGTTAAAAATTCACTCGTATGTTTGGGGATTTTTTCTTTTTCAGGGTGGAAACGATAGCTAAAAATTTAGAAGCCTTTTCAAGCGCGTTTCCATGTTTATCGCCAGCAGAGAAGCGATGTCCAGCTTTTCCTGCCATCGAACCCATAGCAGACAATGAGCATGACGACTACTACAACTAATTGTAGAACAAAAAACATTTTTTTCGGGCCTTACTACTGGTTAGTTAAACAATCTGTGTAACACTTTCAAATACTAGGCTAAATAAAACCATCTTTTTATTAATGAAAGAAAAAAGATAACAAAAAATATAGCCTCAAAGTAACCTTGTTCAGGAGAGAAATTATCAAGCGCGATAATTTACACATGTTAAAATTTCTTTGACATTTTTTTCAATAAATAGCAACCATGCTGGCCGAGTTTGTATAAAGGTACCAGTGTCTCTCGTTTTATTTTTAAGTGCTACTTCTGCAGTTTGAGGATCTGATCGAGGCGAACAAATGAGGATTGCTTTGTTGTTATGATCTCACGTGAACAAGGTACACTTCTCATACAGCAAACTGTCACGGAGAACAATAAGGAAGAAATGTTGGCCTAAATGCTTTTAAGTAGACTGAGGACTGGGGTGGTTGTCATGGGCAGGGCAAGAATCCGAGCCGCTCGTGCATGTGGGACTGGTCGTGGCTGAGAAACAATAATCGTTGTTGCTATGATGGATGACTGGGCTGATACTAATGATATCGGCATTGTGGGGTTCCCTCTGAGCCGGGAAGTCTTCTTTGGAAGCGGTACTTGCAGCAGCTGTGGACACATCAGCATTCGGTGTCCCGGGCCGCAGATGACAATCTTCAGAATTAGACTGCGAATGGGGAGATAAATGAAGACGGTTGTTGTCGTCGTCTTCGTGGAGTAAAGTGCAGTTTTCAGTGCCTTGCGAAGAGTCAGTTTCCGATTTACAAGGTGAACATTGCCGCGCATCCCGTTCGCTATTGTTCTGGTTTTCCTGAAGTGTTTCCAGAATTTATTAGCGCCAGAATTTAAGGAGATGCAACATGCGTGGGAACGTTTTATGAAATATAAGGCTAACAGGAATGGCTGGGAAAGATTTCCTTACCGTGAAGGTGCTGGAGCGGTGCGACGTTTCTTCGTAAATAAGTAATTGATGACTTGATTGGCCATGTTGCAGAAGCTCCCATGGATTCGCGAATTCTTCTTTGCACGTAGCGCAGCATAGTGGTACCGGCCAACGCGCTCGATATTCTGCACAAGAAAAATCACAAATAATCCCACCCTTTAGCAGAGAATTGTGCAGAAGTAAGTTTTGCAAACACTCCACAGATATTCAGAATGTTACAATCGCACAGTTAGGAATGGCACTAATTAGTGCGTCATGTTGCTTGTACAAAGGAAAACGTGGGGTTTGTAAGTGAGGGTTAGATTTTCAAGAGATAGCTTACCATTAGCTTTGCAGTTGGGACAGGGCGTCCCAGCTGGGGAAGTACAGGATCCGTTTTGCTTGTGTTCAGATAGTTCGGCCAAATCCCGGAAAAGGAGTCGACAGTTGCCGCAAATGAGAATGTCGCTCGATCGGTCTATAGGGAGTTAAAAGACGTTCGTCTTATTATTGATTTTGTGCCCTTTCAGAAAAGTTGACAGCTTTTGCCACCCCACTGCCAACTTAAACGCTTTCCGGGCTGCCTATTTCTTAAGAGTTCTTGCCTTATGTTGCCTTTAGCGGTCGTATCTTGAGTGACACGCAAGGCGTGCAAGTGATGAGCTTTGCAGGGATAGAAACGACTATAGAAAGCTGAAGATGTTTCTCAACGTGCATACACAAAGAAACTCTAACATATTATGCCAAGGGACACTACTGCGACGAGATTCAATTTTTACAACATGGAGCGGAAATTTTACCACATCACAGAGCGCTTTTCTTGACCGACTACTCAGAAAGTGGATCTTGTGCTAATCCTCCTTTCTTGTAAGGAATTACACAGTCACCTGAAGAAATAGCTCCCAATGTTTATTTATTACACAAATTCACAATATATTATCCTTAACATTGGAAAACACCTTGACGAATCCTTTTAAGAGAATTGTGTCCAAAAAGATATTTACACAACATGCCCGAATGTCTTGAAAGCTTTAATTTTTTTATATATAATATTTTAGCAGCTTCTCAATGAATTCTTGGAATTAAACAGTAATATACCACCAATTAAGATAACCTCAGAGGAATTCTTAAATCTCATTCCGGGAGAAAAATTGTACAAAGTGCCTTCAGAAAGAAATCACTAGCTGTTAGAAGTCAATTCAGGATCTTACCGAAACAGTCCTGCCATTTATACAAAATGTAAGAAACATATTCGTGATATCGTAAATCAGGGCTTACGGTAAGTAATTCCGATTTTTCACACATCTCAAACTCTCACAAATATGCATTACTTTTTCTATAATTTTTTGGAAGTTTTGAAAATGGATCACGATGTTTTTGTGAACATTATCAAGACTGATCTTTTGTGAATTTACCCTAACCAAATTTACATATATAATTTAATTTTCTGATTTTCAGACACCGCTGTAACTTTCTGTTCACGTAAGAAACATAAAAATATTTTGCAGATTTACCTTGGATTATTGGCAGAGTTTTGACCATTCTAGGCCGCTTATACGGCGGAGTGCTCCGCATAGTAGGCGGTAGAGCCATGACAGGTACTGGCGAATGCGAGTAATAGCTAAAGAAATACCAAAAGAAATGAAAGTTAGTGTGCCCCTTTTATTCCCTTTCCAAAGTAGTGCAAAGTAAGCGAAATTACGTAGAAGCTCTTTAAATCACTCGTTCCGAGATCGTTCTTTGTCTCATATTTTCTCCCTTGTCATCTCATTTTCTTGTCCTTTTTTGTACCGAAAACCCCAAAAGACACCAAGACCGAAACGAGAGGGGAAAAGAGAAAGAACGTATAAGAAATAGAGTAACATGTTGCGCTTGTTACTATGCCCTGCTCCATCAAATTCTTAGTCTATTTTTTATTGCTTTTAACCACTACGGTGAGTCTTCTTTTTTCATGCTTTTGTCGATGGAGAATCAATAAGGCATTCCTGGTTCAGCTCCTTCCATACCGTGCTACTGTTCACAATAACTTGTACGCTACATTACTGGGGCCAATTTATTGGTGTCCCTGACGAAATCGGCCAGTAAATGGAGAAGGTCTCAGGAACCAGTTCTGCCCCTTCGTGGCTTATTTGTGACTTCTGGATTGGATTTCCCTTTCACTTCGTGTAAAGCGTACCGTCACGTCGATTCTAGAGCATGGGATATATTGTACTTTCCGTCTGTCGGATTTCTGCTGGATTCGATTTTAATTCGCCGACTTGGAAGCGCGGGCACGCAGTGACGGTGAACTAAGGCGACCGTGGCAAGGTAAATCGATGGGGGGAGGGAGGGGTGGATGCTTATGTGTCTTATCCCAAAAAGTCTTCGAGCTGAGAAGAGAAAATACAAGCAGCTGCTGGTACTTGCCTGTCGTAGTAGAAGTCCCTGATAACGAAAAGAACAAAGGATAATTAAGCCACTGTAAGCATCTCTTCATGGAAACGTACATGTTAATACTTCACGAGTCTACACGTATATCATGGTAGCTGACAAAAGGGAAAAGAAGCTTTGCTTTATCCTATAAGTAGTAGTATTTGTTTGAAGCTTTCTTCTGTCTTTACAGGGGATCCCTTAATTCAATTCTTCTTTAATTTATTGCGTGTGTAATGGATATTATACCAGCAAACTTATAACAGCTCTTATGTCTGTCACAATTTTGTTTCACAGCCTCCCTGGCGTTTGAAAAATGGCTTTCGTAGTACAGTAAAAACGGTATCTATAACAGTTTACGGAAGAAAGGCTTTATTTATGGGTATTTGCTGGAACTGGGACATCACAAAAAACTATAGAGAAAAGGTATATTACTGTGGGTTAAAGAAACATTTTGTGGGAATAGGTAGGGTTTTAAAATTAACTTGGATCGCTGGCACAGGATGCCAAAATCATCTAGGACAGGTGGTGACTAAGCCAGCTGGCCAAAAAAGCAACAAAAGCGACAAACGATAAGCCAAAAGTGCCAACTTTGCATTAGACCACCAAGAATGCTTTCGTCTGTTTTGGCTAAGGTAGAATACACAGAAATGTGAACTGTTTAGTTGCATTGCTGCAGTTCTTTTGTCAGTGCTTCTTAAGAAGATCTACTCGCTCGGGAAAAGTAGGTGAAAAGTAAACAAAGAAGAGCCAACAGAAACGTGTCGTGGTCAACTTGGATCTTAACTGGCCCAGAGGCAAATGGGGTTGAGATGAAATGGGATATTAGGCGGAAAACGTTGAGTTAGTTAAGTTCTATTACTCCACGTGAGTACCTAAGCTTCTCGCATTTTAAGCTGCCAAGTTCTGTTACGCGACAGAGAAATTTTCTCTCTGTCAAAAAATATTACTCACGAAAATTCGAGAACTTCCCTGTAATGGAGTTCCGTTTTTATCGGAATTAACGACAGGTTTTCAACAAAACTTACAGCTTTCAGCACTCTGAAGTGTAAACATCTTTGTTGCTGTTAATTTAGTCATTACAGTGGGTGTTCTAATTACTCCAAGAAGGCACATTAATCACTGTTATTGAAAATCGCTATGGCAACGAGCCACGCTAAGTGCAAGTTGTCAGAACAATATGATAATGTTACTCACCAGTCATGGTTCCCGTTCTTCATCGCTGCATGGCTTCTTTTACGACCTTGGTGTGGTTTCGGTTCTGTTACCATATTCACGTCTAAGGCGTGAAAAAAGGGAAGGTATAAAAAACGAGATTTTGTCTTTTTTTTTTAAAAAAAAAAAAAGATCCTTGTCTGTGACCAAAGGCCTCCCGAGGATCCGCGAATTGTATTGAGAACGTATAGCCGTAATTGAATTTATGAAATTTTCTTAAGGGATAACATGTTGGCTGATACATAGGAAGGATTTCGTGTAATAAAGCCATACAAGCCTCGTGTATTTCTTTTCTCTTCATTCCTTTTGAGGCGTTAGGTTATTGTTCCTTCTTAGCATCCGGGCGTTAATCATGACAAATAAGTTAGAACATATTTTCTCGTGCAAAAAAGGAGATGACGTCACAATGAGCTGAGCCCTGTCTTTTAGGTCTGACTCATTGAAACGCCTAGTGTTCTGCAGCTATTTACGTCTTTGCGTGACTAGCAACATGACTCGCACTAGATGGAACGTCACGAGCTTTAAAAAGACATGGGATAAGTTTTTTTCCTCTCATTTTTTTGTCTTTCCTCGTCTAGCTTCTTTGTCTCTTAGGCCATTCTTTTACTGATAGAAAAAAAAATATGTCATTTTGTTTAGGAGCAAAGAGGATCGATTTTCAGACAGATGAAGCGCTTTGCTGGGTTTTTAATCTTATTTGCTCTCGTGCTGTAACGGATATCATTCGTCCCATGCTGCGTACAACGCTGGGGTTAGGGGTTCATCTTTGTTTACCAGCCTGGGTTCGTCTACAAACAAACTTCGGCGGGAGTTCCTGAACAACTCAAGACCAAACTGTTACTTAGATAATGTAAACGAAATCTGCGTTCGGGAGTCCTGGACAAGAATCCCAGGGTGAAGCATTCCAGGCTGGCTACACGTTTAGGTCATCTGAAAAGTATTTTGAACACAGGGAACTTGCGGAATTCCCTTCAGAATTCGTCGACACACTTGTTTTGCGTGGTTTTTACTCATGTTGTGTAATTGTAAATATGGACGCGGGAGTAAAATACAGCCACTGCCTATGTTGTTGGCAAGAATGATGAGGGGAATGTCAAATAGACTTTAATTGGCAGTGAGGTACTTGCCGAGGGCGGAACAGTGCAACCCGGTGTAGTTTCTGTTAGGACTCGACGAAATTGGGCACGTGGCAAATATCAAAGTGATGGATGCGACCAAACACCCCGTCGCTTTGACATACAAGGAGTACAGGAAGGAAAACCATGTTGCGACAGCCCTATGGACTGAGAGTGATAAAGCTGGACTACTGACCTAGAGGCTGTCCGAAGAGTTCTCGAACATCTTCTCCAATACAAGCGCTCCTGGCTTCGGCGGGTGTCGTATACTGTATAAATGCATAACCACGGTGCATAGAAATTCCTAGTGAATACCGGAACACATTAACGGCTAATGAAAAAGCTCAAGCTATATGTTTTTTAGGAGTACGGAGATGAATGGCATCCGTCTAACCGTAATATAACAAGTGCTTTAATCGAAGTTTGCTTAATGAACTTGTAAATGTTTCAAATCGAAAGATGCATGAGAAATGGAGCTTAGGAAAAAGTTATTTACCTACAATTTTTCCGTATCTTTGGAAAATCTTTTCGATATCCGCTTTGCTACAGACATATGTATTGAGGTTGCCCACAAAAATGCGAGAATTCACAGCTTGGGGGTCTTGGGAATTGGTTTGATTTCCCACTTTGATCATGTTGAGAGAATTATTAACGCAACGATAAAAAAAAATCAACTTTTATGACCAGGTATTGGTGGACAGTGAAGTATTGTTTAGTTTCCCTTCAGGAGCACTAAGGGAAGAGGGAATAATGTCTTGGCAACCGGATCGGCTGCCGAAGCGAAACTGTTCGCCGAATTCCAGTAAACCACCACAGCGTCATAGCGTCACTTGGCGTTTTGTGAAGCGACTCGATTACGCAGAAGCCAACAAGACTACATTGCAACCTATACTATAGCAAACTATATGAACTTTTAATAGGTTATCGTAAATCTTTCTTTGGCAATTCTCCTCTGAGCTGGAATTCTTAAACTCCTAGGGACAAAAGAGAAAGCAGTAAAAGATAATGAGGAACTTGCTGAAAGTAAGTTGGGGAAAAAATTACTATAAAAGTTTGCCCACAAATTGCATTGTGTGAGAAAAACTTGCTAGAAGCATTATCAACTTTAGTTACACTTTCAAGCATTCTTAGCGAATGCAATTGGCTGTCGATTTTATATTTCTTTTGTTGTCAAGGCTTGCTAGATTTTATATCGCACAAGTTGCAATATGCGTGAAAATTGCTGATGGGGTTCGAATAATTCGTATTTATTGTTTCTTTTGCGTCAGTATTGTATTCTTGCTTTTACTGTTCGATTTGTTTTGACTTCTTTTTTATCTTTGCTTTTATTATTCGAGTTGTGAAGGCGATGGGAATTTTGTCGAGAGATTAAAAAGATTCTCGAAGACGTAAATTTAAACGGATTTAGAGGATTTGGGATAAGACGAGTAATTCAAATCTAGAACACAAGACGTGTCGTAAAACGGCGTGTTGATGACGTTAGTCGGGAATTACCTTTTGAGACGATCTGATCGTGCACTTGGAGCTTTAACAACTGTATTCACTACACTAATAAATGAAACGTTTAAAACGACACATGCGAATTAGTTCTCGCGTGTTGAAGGTACATACGTAAACTATCAGTGTTCAGTTTACTCAGACCATTGCTGAGTCTATTGTAACTGACTTACTGACTCTTTGGGACAGACCGGTTTGGAACAAGTTGTGTTGAGTTTCATTTCTTACATCCTTGCCTTACTATGGGAGTTGTTTGCAGTTTTGCTTGTTGAATGCATTATCCTTTTTTAAATTTATTTCAACAAATTTTTGTTTTTATTATATCGTTAATTTTTATGTGTAGAATGTCCGTATTTTTCATGAGGAAAATTAACTTTTTTGTACAAGGACAGAGGAAAAATGTAGAAATGTTAATGTCTAGACAACACTGCGATTAATAGGGTGACCAAATTTCATTAGTCGAGAACGTGACACCACGATGGACAAAAATTGGTGACAAAAATTCAATTTTGTTCGGGAAATTGATCGAAAACGTTGGGTAAGTATGGAGATCCGTTTTCATTGTAGTGACTCAAAAAAAAAAACGCCGCAGAATAAGAAAGTAGGGTTTTATTTTGAATATTAGAAAGGTTAGTTAAGGCTACATAGAAGCGTAAGAGAACTGGAAAAACATATTATGATTGCTTGTATTTTGCATGATTTTGAAACCACAGCTAAATAGTTACAAAACTTCTGCGACAGTAACGTACTGCTTAAGCTTACGGATGCGTTTAAAGTTGACACTTTTTCAAAGTCGGCTCGATTAAATTAATCGGCGGATTAAATTAAATTTGTTAAAGTGAGCACTATAACTTGAAATTTTTTGTGACAACTCTCGCTGTCACCACATTCGTTTTTTTTTACAATAATTTTTTATCGGAAAATTCTGAAAGTCAGACTAGCCTTTCGGTAGGTGTCGAAAGTCGCGTTGAAAGACTTCGACGACAACTAAGGAACGGCTCTTCTGACTAGTGAGATTTTCACAAGGACAATTACTATAAATTAAAATTTTGATTTAACTGCACTGAAAAACTTTTGTTTCTTGAATCCGAAACTTGCAAGAACGTATACTTCATTTTTTAAATGAACTCAGGAATTTTTCGAGAAGTTGTGACTATTCATACGCTTAAACAACACTTTATTGCAGGAAAAGACTTCTTTCAAGAGTCTGGATTTTCACAGGCTAAGGTTCCATTAGCCGCGTCCAGGAAGCTAAAATTTTAAATTGTGTTATGCAGTCTGTAATAAGTTTTATAAAGTAAATACGTTTTATAAATAATTAATCCTAATTTTAGTAACTATAACCGAAGTCTTAGAAAAATGGAAGGAAAATTAAGAAAAGTAAATCTCTAACAAAATAAGCCCTAAAAACTTTAGCAGCCCATCATGCCTTCTATTTTCTCCCGAAAAAGAGAAAACGAGCTTTTTACGAAAAAAGAAGGCTCAAGAAATGGCGAAAAACGGGGCGTTTGGTCACCCTACCTTTACGGTGTGTATCTTCCCGATTGTTCACCGCTCCTTTCTGTTCCTTCCTTACCACTAGAATGTGCAGTGATTTTTAGACTGTTTTGAAACAATTTTTTTTTCGTCCTTGGCATTTAACTGCACCATTAGATAAGACGAACACAATTATGAGATGCATGATGCACAAGATACTGCTGCCTCATCCAGCTTTCCAATGCAGTGCAAGTTTTCGTCTCCGTGAATGACTTGGGGTTTTGCGTCTTTGACCTATGATGCCTATGGCTCAAGGGTGTCTTTTCTTTCATTTTCCCAACTCGCTTTCTAGCTGACCTCCCTTTCGCACCCCTTCCTTTACCTTCTTGCTTTTGCCATGACCTTCGTCACTCTCTCTTTGTGAACCGCATGCTAGTACGAGAGTACGCATGACCTAACCGTACCTCCGTGCAAGCTCACTGAATACACGTCTTTAAATAGGATAAACAAGTTCATTAATTTCTCATCTCCGTGAAACCTAGAGAAGTAGGAACACGACTCCCAAATAACACATTTTCTCTTCTTTTTGTTTCTTTATATGTTTCATCACACTTCTTATTGGTACTACAAAGGAGATGCGGAACGCGGATTACATTGCATGATAGAGAAAACGCCAGATTTACTAAAATTACCATAATACAAACTGAAGACTCAAGAGGCTTTGTTTAACCTATTATTATCACAAGCATGTAAAATGGGAATCTTACTTCCGTGTATAGAATTTAAACTACAGCGTGTTACATTTTACCCGCCGAAGCAAATAGAAATTCCCGACTTTGAAATTTCCTGTTGAATGCATTAAACAGAGTACTGCCGTATTCCATATAGTAAGAAAAGCCGTCAATATCTGTAGGTGACTAACATATTTACATGGACATTTTATTTTGAAAATTTTACGAGAATCTAGATGTTGGAATTCTTCAACTCAGTCCCTTCCTCTGAAAACGAGAGAAGTAAAACATGCGCAGAAGAGTTTCTTCCCTAAAGCATTTCGTGCAGTCAACGCACAGTCCATAAAAAAGACCCAAGTAAACTTATTCTAACGGCACGCAAACGTGGGAGGCACTCGCGCAACTGCCATGACATTAGGTACGAAGAGTTTGTTTGGGTCAATTTTCTTAGACTAGGCCTCCTATACAACGTAGTAGAAATTCATACAACTTTGTTACTGAAATGAATTAAAACAGGTTACACTTAAGACGATAATCCTAAAAGTCATGGCAAAAATAAAATGATCCGGACGAAGAGAACTCGCGAACTCCGTTGCTCAGTGCAAAAACTTCCATGTAAACTGTTGAAGCAAACTCGAAAAGAAAATCCAAAAATTTCTCATTTCAGATAATTCTGCTCCACTTGTACCATGACTTGTTTTCACTTAGGAAATAGCACGGTGAAATCAAACAATTCGCGACGTACTACTCGATTATACTCCATCAATAATCTTCACTAACCCTATTTTGGTCTTCATTGCAGCGATGCTTTATTACTTCTTAACACATTGTGGAAAGAAAAAATTGGAAAACATTAGGCAATGACTTTGTATGTTACGGTGTAATATTAGGAAAACCCAGCAACTAGTTGGTAGGAACCAATGGTTTTCCTTGGAAAATCATCAGTTCGTCCTCGTAGACATTTTTACATAAGTAGCCTACCAATTCCTTCGTAACACAGTTGAAGTGCTTTCACAAGGGTCAGTGGAGGTCATGCCTAGGTTACGGGGTTACGCATGTCTTGATGTGTTACTCAGAATACCATGACACCTGGACACACTCACTAAAGGTAGACTGTCATGATACAAACAACGTATGAAATATGACAGAGACTCAGATTCATTTTCAGCGCAACAGCAAGACCACATATGAAGCGAATGGTCCTGGCAGCTCCTTAACTCATTTCAGCCAGCTTGGCTGCTAATGGTAATATCGTTGCCTCTAAAAATTGGTTTTTGTACTCACCAACTACAACTAAATATTGCTGCTATAAATTCTAGAAATCTACGAGTGGCCACAAAACTGCATCTTCCCCGTCCATGGATCGTGCATAGATACTACGTTTGCATCGATGGCACATCCTTTGTCGAAGTTTGTCCTGTTAGCCTTATTTTCTACACTAGTAAGCTGAGCAGTAAATATCCTGACGTCTTCAACGTAACTGTGTGTTCTAATGAGGAATTTTTCACCTTCGACGGCAAATTCTTTACTGAACAAGAGAGAAGGAATCTATTCGGAAGCTTTGGAAAGTAAAACCGAAAGCTCAGACCGATTCTATCACTACGACAATTACTACCCTTACTATTGCAGTTATTGGTATTATCCATACTGCTACTCTTGTTGGAGAAACGCCAACCCTGAGCAAGTCCTAGATTATACCTACTACGTCACCCGGTATTATGAATGCCCAGACGAATCGGAACCTGTCTCAAATAACGATCTGACGCTAGCAGCTCCTTTGCTTATCCCTATCTTACCCCATCAGCAGAGACACTAATCTTGAAGTAGACCACGACGATATCTACTACATTTCCGAGCATAACGAATACACTACCTACGCCAGCGCATACACTTTCTACATTACAGAGTATCACGAATGTTCTGGCGGAGGGAAACCGGCACGCAAACCCGTCCATGGCGTTAAGGCTGGCGCGGGTATCCTATATTACTACGGTAGCTACTATCCGTACTACTACACCTACTGAACTTACCCAGGCTACTATTGAAGAGGCTGTAGAACTGAAGAAGCTCAGGTAGTCATAAACCATCTTTACCGGTTCTTTTGCGTCGTGACCAACCCAAATTAACGAAATTCCGGAAGATTTGACTGACAAGATCGGCATCCATAGACCGCTTACTCCTCCCGCCATATGTCGCAGTAAAAATGAATTCAATAAAGTAATATGATCTTTACTATCACTACTTTAATTATTGTTAAACCCGATCTCGTCTTGCGTCTCACAGAGGTCTTTTACCAGGTCACAGAGGTTCGGGGCTATATTTAGTGAACCGCAGAGATGTAGTTCCTTTCGATATTTCCCTGGCTACTACAGCTACTACCCCATGTACACGTATTGGTACTTGTGGGAGGAGCAATGGCGTTCAGGTCCCAGAATCCTTGACTGATGACAAATGAAACCTCGTTCGTGAACTACGATTGAGCAACACTCTGACCTCCGCCAGCGAAACTGGATCTTACACCTCCTTAGATAGCATTAATGGATGCCGAAGGAAGTTTGGCGATTGTGGTTCCTACTTTTTCGATTGTATGCCCAAGGGTCAAATGCGTTGGGCGACTTGCCGTTTGGTCGTAGTCTACAATAGCGCTACCAAAATGTGTGGCACGCACTGCGAAAGTTCCCGAATGCAAGGCATTATGATTTTTTTTTAGTTTTCCATGAATTTATTTATTCATTAATTTGTGTATAAAGTCTCTAAACTTTATCAGAGCACTGAATAAAGACTTCCCTGTGCAGGTTTCTTCAGTACTAGATATAAATTTTTATAATCTTTTAAATGACCGTCTTCACTACTAGGGCACACAATGCCCTTTGTCATTGTGCCAGTATAACAATTGCTTGTCGCAGCTACTGTGCAATTCAGGCTGCCGGAGATATGCGACCATCTTCTAGCACACTGACTTTTTAGTAATTTATTGTTTTTTTACGACCAATCAAGAAGTTGAACGTAGCACTGAAAAGTTTTACGGACGATTATACTCTGTCGTTTCGCATGTTCAAAACAAAGTTTTCGAAGACGTTTAAAATGCTGTATTTGACGAATACAACATTTTGGACTTGCTTGCATGTGTGGCACGAGAGTAATTTGGTTTGTGAGAAGTAAATAAATGAAAACGGGTTTTTGTTTCCAGGTTTCCTTTACATCTTTATTTTGTGGTACTGTATTGTACTTCGTGTGTCAAAAGTTCACTGTTTTTCACCAGACAGGAGCATAGCCAAAAGAAGGGAGAGGAGAGAACGAGAGAAAATTAATGAACAAAAGGAAAATTTATCAACCTTCACCTACATACGCAAATTGGGCTACATGAAATCATCGTAATCCGCAAGATCATCGCCACCATAAACATCCTATAAAAGAAAGCAAAACACTTAGTAGAATCTCGACGTCTGTCGCATTTTAAGTTTCACTTTCCGATCGAAAAACAGATCAAGAAAAAAAAAATTATTCTTACCATTGCTTTGTCCATTTTGAGTGTTGCGCCTTTCCCTTTGCCCTTTTTGGCTTTAGTCGCTTTACTAATTTTCGCTTTTTCATCTAATAGAGCTTTCACAGCCGAGTTAACTTTCTTTAATGGCTCAATTTCCACTAATTAAAAGAAAACTATTAGTAAAGTTGAACGTTTCCACCGAATACAGGTTGTATACGTGTTAAACAGAGTTCTTGGATGAGTGATTCCACCAAGTCGTTGTAGTGATCTTGTCCCTGGAATTCGCTCACTTTCTTCGCAACAGCTTTACTGAACTCAACAAATTCGTCTTTTGTTTTCGGTTTAGCGTGATCTATGCTGCCTGCTTTCGCTTGCTCCGAAATACCTATTTAAATTTTCGATAAGAAAACAGAAACAGGATAGAACTGCTCGTCAAAATACCAAAGGCTTCTCTTGCAAGTTCCAAATCAGCCTCTTCTTGGATTTTTTGTAACCGTAGCTTTTCAGCAAGTCGCTCTTCAGGTGTCATGGACTTAAGCGACTCTTCTTCTTCTTCTTGACGTTTCTTTTCCAGCTCTTCCCTCTTCTTCCGCTAGATATTGAAAAATGTATAAAAGTCAACATGACTTTAAAGGTAGGTCTACATACTTCTTTCTCAGCAATAATTTCTTCTAGCTTTTTTTTCTTTTTCTTAGCCCCTGCTCCTTCAGTGACTTTCGTTTCGGATTCCTTAGAAGGTGAAGCTTCTTCCTCATCTTCCCAGCTGTCCTGTTACGACGTTTAGAATAAGAGTATGACTTTCTAATCTAGCTTGATCTCCAAGGCCTACTTTCACCGGTTCTTCCTCGTCTTCGCCTTCCCATCTGTCGGTTATCCCAGGCACAGCCGCTGGAGGCTCGAAGGTTTCGGAATCTGAAAAATACCATATTTAATAGAAGCTGGATTTGTTCCATTGTTTACTAATTTGGCAGAGCTAGCGATAAAATAATAAAATTTTTACCCCACTCATCGTCAGCCATGGCAGAAAAACGTGGTGACACAGATTGACCCCGCCTCTAACGCTAACTAAGCCGTTTTGCGTAAACGTAGATTACTAATCCTTAGAGGCGTGGCTAAAAGATTTATATACAAAGCAAATTTTAGAAACAAAGTTTTGAAATTTTATAAAGGAGATTATTAATTTATTAATAACACAAATTTAACACTCAATTAAAATAATTGAGTGCTGTGTTCCAAGATTTCTGTAAAACGCGTCGTGAAAGCTTAGCGGTACTGTACAGCTGTGGCGCTATAGTAGGTTGCATTTCTTGCTAGTCTTGTGAACTTGTCATTACTTGCTTATTATTGTTTTACCCTATTGCCTTGAACCGTTTGAAACTGGAAACTTGTGTGTTTTTATTAATCGAAATTTTTGTATAAATCCGGAAACAAAACTGTAATGAATTCTCTGTTACATAGGAGGCAAGACTCGTTGGAGAGAAAAAATACTGGAAGTTGAATTTTCTGCACCTTCACTCCATTACCATTTCTGGCTGGAGCTTTTTCCTAATTGTTACTGATGAATGCCGTACCCAGGATTTTGGTTTGAGGTAGTCCTCCTCTACGGTCGGTAAAATTAAGGGCGCCACTTCCATAATGATAACCCCCTCACGACGCCCCTAATTAAAACACACCACGTCTGACGTCCACATACTATTACTAGATTATCCAGAAATTGTAGTGTTACATTATTCCCTTATTGGCGTACATTCGATGTGTAGATGTTTCTTTTTTTGTGGTTATTTTCGTTTAGTTTGATTACGCGTTCATGCCTTCATACATATTTTGTTTAATACGAAGCCAAATTTAATACTTATGTCTTGGTACAAATACTTTGTATACTTTTAGTTTGTCAATGCGTGTTTTTTTTTTTTGGTTTTTATTAATGGTAGAAGTCTCCTGATAAATGTGCACGGAAATTTTTTTATTTTGTATTAATTGGAATACAAACTGCACCGATTTCGAGTAAGTCCTGATTTTGTCTTAATTTAAGAATTTTAAAGACTGCGCCAGTTGAGCTTCGATGAGACCTATCGAAAAAATAAGTTACTAATGCACAAGAACAAATCCAAAAGATATACGGGTGTCTTTAAATGTAATCAGGAGAAAACACTTAAATTCCTCAATAATAACATGGTAAAAAGGGACACAATGTGCCAAGCCGCGAAGAACGTTTGAAAGGGGTCTGCGAAACGTTCCTATTCACGAATATCGTCACTTGTTGTTTGATGTGATTAGTTATATGCTACCAAATGTTAGAAAAAATTCTTACAGGGGAAAAAAATTAAAGTCGATAGCAAATTTCGAAGGCACGAAGAGAATCACTAACATTTCATACCAGAGACTGAGGAGTCTGATCGTGTACAGTATAATTATGACTTAACGCACTACCGTTTCAAGGCCTTCTACCTAGGTATTTCGCCTATTTGAGAGCCGGATATACTGAGGCCTTAACACAATTCACCTTCCACACAAGACGCCAAAACAGTAACAAAACGACGTTTAAATTTTTAGTGAAAGTTGCATCTTTATTTATTCAAGTGTCCTGAATCAGAGTTCCGACGCCGAAGCTCCCATAGCGCATGATAGCAAGTTTTGGATATTTCGCTGCTCACCGGTACCGAACACGTAGCCGTTGGCTTTGTCTACGGCATTTCGGACGTTTTGCAAGAATTTCTCGTCTTTGACATTCAAAGCCACGAAACTTACTAGACTGTAGTCTTCAATAATGCCAATCAGCGCAGAATTCAACTTTTGGTACTTCTTGGTACTGAAATCACTGTCAAGACTGTCAAGAAGGTACTCGAGTTCCAATACTTCTGTGTAATAGTCCAAGTTAAACTGAAGTTTGCCGTATTTTTCCATGAGGTCAACTTTGGAGAGAACATTCACCTGCGGCAGTTCCATTTGCAGCATCGTAGTTAAGGACATGAGCAATACGGATACAAATTTACCTACGATATAGTCAGATAATTAATGCAAGTAATTATCTGTGTTGTGAAATTTTACCCGCGTCACTACAGTAATGTGAATCAACTAAATGAACTCCACATAAGCGCAAACCGAACTTTTCAATCTGTTTAATCACATTCCGAACCGAGCTATGATGTGTATACAGCTCAACCTAAGAAATATTTCAACTTTTTAACAGTTATCTCAATCCGACTCTTCGTATCGTAAGACTCTTTGTTAACACTTCACTAAAAGGCTTCCATCAAAGCAAAAAGACTGAGAGACCAATTAAAACAAAAAGATGGTCCAATACCTTAGCTTGTGAAAGTTTTAAAGAATACCCCGTTGCGGCGTGCTTTATTACAAAAGCTTCAGTAAGAGTAACCGACACCTTGAAGATTCTCGTATTTGCTGTTCAGTGCTTGAGCACATGTTTCTTCAAAGAGTTTCCCAAAATGATTTGAAAGTCAGTAAAAAATACTCCACAGGAGATTGATTAGTCATACAGATATATTCGAAATTATTAAATTTTGCCCGGAGTTCCAATTAGTTCGATAGTTCCTCAAGTTAACAGCATCTTGAATTACTGAGTGCCACTTACTTGTCCTGGGAGGTCGAATATTAAATAATGATCTTGGAACTTTCTGACTTCCGTGAGTAACCATTCAATATTGTTTTCTAGGTACTCGAGACAGTAAACTAGTCCGCCGTTCGGTCCCAACTTAAAAGTTTCCATGACATCTTCGACAGTAATGAGGTTGGAAATATCCACTTGATACATAAGAGCTGGTGCCTCGTTGGCTGGATCTGTGATAGTTTATCGCTGTAAATTTGCGAGAATTTTTGAAACGGAAGACCGCAAAGATCTTACCTAAATTAATAACAGCTACTTTTCGTCCCAACTTGCGCAGGAACTCTGACATGTGTTGACAATACGTCGTTTTCCCACTCCCCGGAGGCCCAAATACGACTTGTCCAAATATCGTGGCCATTTTCTGAAGGGAAAGTCAAAAATCACCAGAATTTCTTCCCTTCTAACGCTTGTCCAATTATCTTGATTGTAGCAGAAGAAAAGTTCTTCAGAGCTAACGTCAACAAAATCGGTTTGGGCGAGTTTATTCTGTCTGCCAAATATCTCGCGGCTACGTGAGTTTCTTCGTCGTCTTTGCCCAGCAAAACCCTGAAAATATCCGGCATTCAGTAATGTAAAAAGTAGAACGTCTCTATTACTTGATATTATAGACGAAGGCTTGATCGTCGTCTTGAGCTTTATCACGATTTATACTGATCAATGTCCCCAATTTCTTGAACTGAGTAGCAACTACAAGCAAACGATCCCTGAAAAAAACAACAACATATACATTAAAGGTCCACTCGTTCAGTATTTTCTTTGTAATTGACTACGCCTACTGAAATTTGGAGACGACAAATTCCGTGTGATGACCTTCGATTATTAAGGCAAAGTTCTGGTTTTCGGGCAAACTTTTCCGAGCTAATCCGTGCTGACGAATAGGACGGTCATCTAGCAAAGCGTCCATAGAAAAGTTCTAGACACAAAAACAAAATGTATTATTAATTTTCCATCAATTATCAGGCCAAAATTACAGACAAAGCAGAAGACAATCAGGTTACGGAAAAATCACTACAAATACATGCCAAATAACAAAAAGAATTGAGTAAAGTGGAACGCAATGGCTGATATCATATTTTATTTTTTCGTATCCATCGACTTTTGCAGAGTTAACACCATTCGCTTCTTATAAAAGTCTTGGTACTCCTCTGGAAGAATTTTTAACTGTTTTAGCGCATTTTCAACCATTTGAAGAGCCTAACGAGAAAGAGAATCTTAGCTTTGAATTCCAGTTTTTATGAAAGAAAAAACCTTGGCCGCTGGAAGGACGTCTTTGTTGCCGTATGCATCTTTTTTGTCGTACAAGTCTGGTTCTAAGTTTTTCCAAAAAACGTTCACAGCTATGCTAGGTTCCAAAGCTATGACGTTGTGGAACCATAAGGCCGGGATGTAGAGAATATCGCCCGGTTCCAGGACGCCTTCGAAACGTTGCACTTGTGCAAATTTGGGGAAACGGTCTAAGTCAGGGTTGTCAATATCAATTACAAGGGATTTATCCCCGTCTAGGTAAAGATTTAACGCATCTGCGGGACTAAAAAGAACCACGCGTTTACGTCCGCGCACTTGAATCAACAAATTGTCCATGATATCATAATGAGTCCACAACTGGACATCGGCGGAACTAGCACGGAGAACAGATGAGAAAAGTCGTTCTCGATCAAAAAATGAAGGGATATGCAAATCCGAAGCTAAAGTAGGATAATGTAGAGTGAAATCAGCAACGTCCCGGCCTCGCAAGTCGTTGCCCAATGATCTTAGGTAGTAAACCTCTGTTGGGGATAGGAAATAATTGGTTTGAGTAGACTGAGCACATCTTTGAATGAGTTCTGCAAAAGGTAAGGACTTGTAAGCAAAGTTTTTCTTAAGAAAGTCCATCTGGGGATTTTGAGAGACGTGGATTTTGACGTCCCTATTGCCAACAGACGAACATAAGTAATCAGTAGTCCACAAAGTCTGACAGGGACCTATATCCATTCCTCTTAAAATGACGGGCTGATGAGCTTTCTGAATGACTTCGCGAAAGTAATCAACGGTAGGGTTCTCTTGGATGGCGAGTGAGATATGCATGGTGAATTGGACTTTGGATTTCAGAGAAGTTTGCTCTGCAAAAGTCGATACAACATATTTAAAGCATCCTTCGACTACACAAAATAAAAATAACGTAGAACTATTACTTGTGTGAAGGTAATTTGGCAGGTAAAAAATTCGTAAGTTTCACAGGTCAACCTGAAAGCATGTTTGAAAACCAAAACATGTCACGCTGTCTTATCCTTGATGTAGGCAATTGACTATGCAGTCTATAAGACCTGGGACATTTTAGCTAGAAAAATCCTTTTCTACGGTATCAGTTTTTATGAGCTTTGCAACACTATACTGAAGAAGGGGAACCATGCGGAGACGAGGGTGCACTACAAGCCTATTAATTGTAACGTGCTCAAAGCGGTCCCAAACCCGTCTTTCTTTTGTGAAGCAGACTGCTTACAGCAGACCCTAGAGTTTTGTAAGATGTAAGTGTTTTGTCTCCCTCACCCTAATATTTCTTGAACCTGTCCTTAGCGTACAGCGTTTAAAGCTGTGGAATTTACTAAAATTTAACAATTCAAAAACCAACTGAGGAACAATACTGAACACATGTGTATCGTAATCTTAAAAAAATCTCACTTCACATAAACTTCGAAAAAATATATTATTAAAAATTCCTATCCGTTAATAGCTCAAGTCAAGAGCTCTTTTAACCATTTTCCTTTTTTAATGTATCTGGCTAGGACTCTTTTTGTGAGCTCCTATCGACGAAAGTAAATTAAATTAATTGTTAAGTAATTTTTTTATTGTTTTCTTTAGTTTATCAATCCTCTCTTCTGACTCCTGATTATTTGCCCATGGCACTGCAGGAGCATTTCGGGTTGACAGCTTTTTAGGATATGCCGAATTGTGTGACCTTTGGTGTTTTGATCTTCAGTGGCATTACCGTAACTCGTAAACAATAACGCTACAATGCGTTCTTAACTTCCGCATATTGCCCTATATCGACTTATTCAATTAAAATATCCGAAACCGCAATTACTTCAGTCTCAGTAACACTTTTTGCAGGCCAAGTTCGAAGATTGCAAATCCGTCTGCAAAAAACTCATCACAACAATGGCCTCCGTTGAAGCTGTGGTGGCAGTCGCTATAGCAGTTCTAGCTGCCGTTTTTGTAGGCTCTTTGGCTGCTCTTATTGTCGTCTGCAGACAACGCTATTGCCGACCAAACAAAAATGACGACACGAGGTATTACTTGTTCAAAAATCTTCTAAAAGTACCTAATTTCTTGCCAAATGAAGCATGTTTCATAAATGTTCTTATGTAGCCCGGATATCAACTTGATCAGCAACGCAGAATTAGAAACCGAGCTGGAATTGGACGATGTGAAGTTACTGGACACGCGTCTGTTAGATTTGGGTCATTGGAACTGGGTAGAAGACGCATCTGGCCTGATCCCACACTGTTTGGCCATTTTGCGAACCTGCCATTTGTTGTCCGAGCGCTTAGTGGCCTTGGCGATGGGACCTGGCTCGAATCTGGGTACTTCGAGTCAAAAACAGTTGGCTGAAGTTGCTGACTTGGCGCGGCGCATCGTTCCACGGATTGACGACTTTGTCTATTCCATGTATCCGCCGTTGGACCCGCGATTGTTGGAAGCGCGTGCTATGGCTTTGGTTTTGTCCATTACTCACCTGGCCTTGGTCACGCGCCAGTTACAAATCGGTTCCGCTAGTTGGGTCGACCCCATGTTAAAGGAGATGGAACACCATCAGCAGATTTTGAGACAATCTGCTGCGAGTTTCGAGATGACCTGTCGTAACTCAACTTCCGAAATGTCTCCCCAATCTATCTTGGGTTCTTCCGAGCAGTAAAGATACACATAGAAAAGTGGGGTTGGCAGCTAAAGACGACAAGAAAAAAAAAAACAAAAAACCACAAAGCAAAACCGTCCGTAACAAAAGATCGATGTGATTTGCATAACTATGTTATTTTATTTGCAAAACTTGATTTTTCCTTAGCTGTGGCGACATACTTAAAAGGGACCATTTTTTAGACATATATACATATACATCGTGTATCTCTCTTACGTGCCTTATGGATCTGACATCCTGTATATACCATTATAATCTTCCAGGTGATGGACCCGAAAAAGATTTTGTTATAATTACGTTGAGTTGTATTTGTTGCATACTGTGTGCTTTTTAGACGCAATACAGTAGTTAGGCACAACTTGTCGCACCTTAAATACAGTAGAACTCCCTTTTGTCTGTCAGGTACGAGAGTGGACCTTACACTAGTAATCAAAAGACCTGAAAAAGTGTAAATTTAGCTATTGTGTGTCTCAAATTCAATAGAAGTGTATATCTGATCTATGTATGATTACTATCGACAATCATTTATTTGTTTGACAAATCTGTGTTGCTTTTTTACTGTACATTACCTACTTCCAACACCCAGCTCATTAGGGAGAGTACTTTAATGGGACCATAATGGGGGTATAGGCCCGTAGCAACGAATTTGGTTCAGGGGTGGCGAGGGTTCAATGAGCAATTATGTTGGACACTTCGGTTTCGGCGGTGTTCCCCATTATAAAACAAAAATTTCGGGGGGGGAGGGGGTAAACCCTAACCTCCCTGGCTACGATTTGCGGAGGTAGGGGGGTGAGTGGGGTGGGCAAATGCTAACACTTGAAAACACGAGGGTGGTTTAGGTGGCAAAAAGTGATGCCATCTTATACCTCTGCAAAATTTTCCTCCCCACTGGCAAAACATGCTTTCGTAGAGTTTTGCTTTTGCATAGCGGTTACTGGGTAATGAGTCGAATCAGCTCCTAGGATTAGTTAGCACCTCAGTGTCTCGTTGGAGGTATCCTTTGCTTATCCCCGACATCGGCAATACGAGGAGATAGCTGGGAAAAGTTGAGATTAAATCCCCGGTGTACACAACCCTAGCGTAGGAGCATAACATATTAAGAGTTTTGGGGGATGGTTTCCTAAAAAAATGTTATAGTGTAACAAGAAATTATGCTGAGAGCAAAGTTATGCACGTTACAGACCATTGGACTGATTAAGGTTTTCTCTAGAAAGTTCCTTATAAAAGTTTAATTGCGGTGTCATGTGAAAATCAGCATATACACACGAAAGAAAGATATGTTTTTCATTTTACGACGAAAAGAAAATTAAGTTTCGACTATTAGTATACATTATATGACGCAAAGACTGCTCCGTAACGCCGCCCTCTCAATTGGAGTTCCCGTGTGCAGTTTACCGATTTTTGCATTTTCATTCACTAAGGGAAAACACATATATTATAAAAAATAATAGGAAACTATACAGGAAACCTCGATCACATACAGTAAATAATCAAGTCACGAATTGAAAAGTAAGATCCAAACTGTGCTTTGCGGAGTCCCTGATAAATTTTTAGTTTACATCCTAGACTTTTGAGAGTACTAAAGCCCTTGGCTTCGCACTGTAATGTTGCGCTCGAAAGATTTCTGGAAGTGTGTTATTACAATTACTTTCTTACTTTTTTATGACGGAGACATGTCGGACTAAATTTGTAAGCGATTGAACTGTGGGCAAACGCGAAGACTCTACTGTAATTTCTTGGACCATGCAATGAATGTTTTAATTAGTGGAATGCACGAAAGAATTCAACTTAAAAATTACCTAAAAAAGAAGTTGAATTGTTTGCAAGCGTGTTATTCTAGCACGTGTTAGGAAAAGAAAAAATGAAAGCGTCAACAGGTTTTACTTCTCCGGACAAAGCACAGTTAGTCCGGCCAATACGCCCACGAATCGCCGCGTCTAAGTTCACGAAATCCATTTTCCGCGCTATTGATTGAAGAAGACCCTCACTATACGCGAATAAAGGAGTCAAGTTGGACTACCAGGATCCGTATATAGGTCTCAGCTTCCTCTATTAGGTTACCTATTCTAAGTAAAAAAACAAAATTTAGGAAAAAATGGTAGAAAACGGATCAAAAACATAGAACTTAATGTCGTTTTCTTTCACTAATAGAGTTTTAAAAGTAATACAAGGTAATAAAATTGTGTGTATTTTTTTCTGAAAGAAAAAGAGCATAAGCTTCATGCAAGAGAGGAGGAGGCTTTACGATAACAATAAACTATGACTAATGTATACTGGGAAACCTCGTGGAGTTATCAGCGGCTGCTTATAAACAGGTGTACATTCATAATCAAGGTAAAATTTCGTTCTCTTCTTCGAGACCAAACGCCATTGGAGAGAAAGAGTTAACAACAGCGACTTGTTTTTAGAACTTTATCTTATTTGCTCTGCTTAAACGATGAAACACGAGAATAATGTATTTTAGCAAACGAAAGTTTATATTTCGAAGAATAATAGGTTATAAAACAAATTCTTGCTGTTCTAAATGCCAGCCTCTACGACAATGTAAATTCCTCGTTTCCAAACTCTGGATTTAATACAAAGCAGAAATGCGTGGGATCGAAATTACACTACGGATTACCATCTGACATTCAAAAGATGATGAACCTTTTCTTTCGTACACAGCAAAACAAAAACTGATTGCGTAGTAGCTTTGTTGTCGGTCGCCTAAAAAAATGCGTGCCTTTGTCAACAGAAGCTCGAAAAATGTTATGAAAGCTTTTTCCCAACTTTTCGCAGATATAAACTAGATAAAAGGCTCACGGAAATGAGCCGAAGGGACCCAAGGAAAAGAGAAAAAGTAGAAACCCTCAACATATCTCTTGAGCTACCATAATTTAGACATTCCATCTGACATTTACATCTTCAGATCTTTTAATGAAAGAAAACCTAAAAGATACAACTTCCAATTTTTGGCATCTCATTCAAGGAAAAAAAAACTTCCCTTTGCCGTAAAAAAAGAGCTTCCTTTTATGGGTTTAAAAGATTAACAGGTTGAAAAGAAGTCCCATAAACAAAATGGTGCTTACGTAAAGCTCACGTGAAGTCCACTTATGCTCATTAAATCTCTTCCGATATCACCCTATAATAAATCTTAAGTCCTGCCCGGAACTTGTTCATACATAGCTTGACGACTTTCTTAGCTACGTCAGACACTACGTAATATTAATGGATTAGCTTCACATGTGGGCCCGTTTCATTTACTGTTAAACATCATTTCATTCATTTACTTTGCGTCAGCTCGAAGTTTGATGTATCTTCAAACGCATTTACACTTCTTCCAACTTGCCAAAGCAGTGTCCATAGAATTGCAACTCAGTCAAGCGCTTTTCCTCTTGAACCCCGTGTCTACAACTTTAACCTTTATAATCAGGTTAATTAGTCCAGGGTCTCACATGCCGACTTGAGTCAAAGGCAGCTGTACAAAGATGAGTATCCTCTCTTTTTTGCTCCCTTTTGGGATCACTTTCATATAAACAGCGTCTAGAAGCTAAGAATGCAAATTTTTCTGACTGACAGGGGTATTTCCTGCACGGAAGAAGCGAAAAAGACAATGCACCACAGCATCTCTTTGTTGCCCTCCAATTCCCCCACCCCCGTTTACTGTCACCTGTAAGGTTCCCAAACGACCCACGGTGTGTGTAAGTACGTTAAAGTCCCTCGGTTAGCACCTGCCGAGCTGTAGAACAAAACGCTGGCTGTCTCAGGTAGACGAGGCAATGCATATGTGTTGGTGTTCCAATGGGTGTATCTGTGTGTGTATTTGTATGTCTGCATGGCAGGGAGGGGTCGCTTTTATATGCTACAAAGAAGAAGGCTGGCTGAGATCTAAAGCGGAGAGAGCACGTGGCATTTTCCCACTGTTCAAAATGTCCAAACAGGCTGCAGACGGCTGGGGGAAATGGGATGACATTCCTTATCACTCCCGAGAGATAGACATGTATGAGGAGCTATTGAAATTGAATACTGCACAGAGCGATCTTTGTACACACATTCAGTTCACGACTACATACAGTTTTGCAGGGACGGCGACACAAACTTTTTCCGTTAACTGACGAAAACCCGTCACAATATCTGAAATCGAAAGCGAAAACCCCTCGACGACTTTCAACCTTAAGATACCCTTGTCTCAGTGCTGGACAGGCCTTAGTTATTGACATTTTTAAGCATCAAACAAAACAATGAGTGGTAAATATTACACCAATGAAGAAATATAATTCGTATTTAGATGCCATACGAGAAGTTATAATTGACAATCAACATTTTCGATAAACGCACTCACAATGAAAATTAGGTCCACATATTGAAAAGGATCCCTCTTTATCCGTACACGACAAGAAGCTCAGTAACTCCCCTTTCAATCCGATTTGTTTCCTTCTGCTCAACGACTTACTGAGTACGGAAATGCTAAGAAAAAGACTGGTAGACAAATATTTTGTATTGAGTATTCATAGCTACACTAGGCCTTTAAAGTCCCACACAGTTTTCATTAATTCCGATGAACGGGGACTTGCTCGGTTGAAACCATTTTTTTTTTTAATAACGGAAGTTTCAATGTATTGGAATTAATGGCGTCTCAATGAATTCGGGTAACATAATTTTGTATAAATTGTGAATGCGTAACTTGGTAGTATTTGACACAGGATGTTGTAATACGACGAATGAAAGCTTCAAGAGGGGTAGGGAGCAATTGTGACCCCTTTTGAACTCTTTTGGCTTACGGCAAACGATTTGGGGTTCGTTCCATTTCATTTTTTTTTTGCTGTATGATACAAGTTCAACAGTGCTTTTCAAGAGTACCAGGATAAGTGACGTGTGCACTTTGACACAGTGTCTGAACCTTGTTAATTTGATTACTTTGGGTATACTTGCGCTGAGGTTGGAATGGAAGGGAAAGAATTAGGCTAACGAAATCCCATCCCAAAGAGTGCGGAGCCTTGCACTTGGTGGCTTTACAACGAAAAGGCAACCAAATATGCAGATAGAATTTCCATGGGCCAAGGAAAAATGAAACGCCCTTCCAAACGATAACCTCCTTTATAAACCTAAGCGGTTTTAGATGTTACAAAACATGCTAATATTTCATGGCCAACTCGCCGGGGAGAAAGAGTCAAGACTGCTAGAAAAGTGGTTCGCATTCTCAACAGCTCTGACAACGTCACCATAATCTAACAAGGGCAAGCTTACAATTTTTCAAAATTCCCAAGAACTTAAAACTTCTTTTGTATATCAAACAAGTGTCCGATCCCAAGCTCCCTTTTGCCGCTTGAGATAATTCCGCGTAATTGGCTAGGGTTATCTGCCACAGCAGGTGAAAACTAACCATACAAAGCGCGAGGGTCGGTCCTTCGCTTAAGCACACCACATACTGTCCTTACAGTGCGTGTACTGTATATATAAACCCGGCAACCCATCCCACGGTGTCTTCATTCGCACCAAGTGACTTGGGTAAGGCGTTTTCGATCCTCATCTTTCTGCCAAACTCAGTTATATTTTTGTAGGTGGAGCAAAATAGACAAAGTCTTATCGTTTACGTAAGTGCTCAAACCTCCCAATTTCGGATTTGATCTTTTTTTTTTCTTTTTTTTTTTCTCAAGTGTGATCACAATCAGTAAAATCGTGTCACGTTAAGACTAACGCTGAAAATTGACACAGGTGGCGGCGTCTTTTCATTTAGTCAAACCGCTCGTGTCTCTAAAAAACCGACAAGGATAATCTGATTCATCGCTCACACGAGCTCGTCTTTCCAAGTCCAACAAACAACAAGTTGTTTGATTTATTTCACTTACCAGTACGTGATAAGTGCCCTTAGTCGTACAATTTTCTTGTTATGAGTCTTGGAGTTTCAATGGACGCTTGTTCAAATTATTACTTACATTTTAGCCTATAGGAATTATCAAAAACTGTAACACACCTAACGAAAGCAATCTTTGGGGAAATGTGTATCCTGACACAGGTGTTACACACCTGTGTGTATCCAGGACTTCCGTTCTTTACAAGTGCACTAGTTCGCCTGAGCTTGGCAATGGGGCGTTTACTATGTATCTGCACGTACCTTGATATACTGTACCCCGTATTGCTTGACACTAAGAAAGTTAGTTAGAAAACGCAATCCGAGGTTAGAGTTATATCTCGATGACATTTTCGGGTAGCCTTTTGTTTCCTTTTGTAATGGAAAAATCAAACCGAACTTCAGACCTCGCAGCAGATTTTTCTTCAAGTTTTCATCATTGGCACTTTGTCTATGTGAAGAGAAAAACCGGTGAGTTTGTTCACTATAGATAAATTAGTAGAAGCACATTTTTTCCCGAGGGAAAACAACGGGTGTAGTGCTTAGCACCTGGAAGGATACGGCTCCTGTTCCCACTTCATATCATTCTCAATTAGCTCTACAGGTGATGGGAGTCTAAGCTCCACCCCCGTCATAACTTTACACTCTGAACTGACACATCTGTATCCTGCCACCGTGTTCCTCTACAACCTCGCCTAAGTCCAAGCCTAGGATCATTTAAGGATAGACAGTAAATTGGGAATGTGATCCTCCAACAAGTGAAGTTGATACCCCCCAAACCTTCAGATGTCCCTTGACAGTTGCCACGTGCTACGAAGTGAACTTACGCTACTGCAAAAGTAATCTCTTTTCTTCATACATACTTTTTCTCTTAAAACTTCTCAAGCTTGCAGTCGATACCAAGTTTAGGATCGCTGTTGATAATTTAATTACTCAGGGAGTTGTACACGTTCCTTCAGTACCAACTTTCTTTGCGAAACATGTACATATAACATGGACAGTAATGTTGGTAACTTTAGCTGACTTTTGCGCTAACTTAGCTTTACGCTAAGTTGCATTCACGGTTATAATTGAAAAGCTTCAGTTTTCGTTTACGAAGTCCAGAATTTGTACTCCGAGTACGGTTCACTAAGGTCAAGTTCGTGCAGTGACAATTGCTTTTCAAAAACTTTCGCGATAGCTTTCTGAAATGTGAACTTGAACGTGAATATGCTGCTTTAATGCCAATTCGGTTACTTCAAGGTAAAGAAAAATAAACAAGTAAATAAATAATGATAGTTAATGAAAACTCGGTAAAAAGTAAATAGAATGTCATAATGCTAACATTAATACTGATCGGAAGTACTGCGACAAGATAAAAGGGTTTTTTAAACGGAGTTATTTGCTCAAGTTTACAATTCACTTAATCTTCACCAAACCTTAACATCTTTTCGTTCACATTTAGAAAATAGAATCATTATAGAAAAAGATAATTTGATTTACATTTCCACAAACTGTATCTTAGATCTAGTAGCTCGTTACTGTGTTCATTTAAATCAAAGACATTTTCGATATCGCTCAAATTATTTATTTATTGATGGGTGTTCCAATCGAATGTTGTAACAAATAAGTATTAATTTTACACTTGTTATTTACAACGTTCACACCGTACATAAATATGTGACCGTAATTACAAGTTTTATGAGATATCTGAATTATACTTTATACGTAACAGAATATCTTGGACAACACTCATTGCGCACCACAGGGACAATAAAACGTATGGATGATAACGCCTTTTGTATGCCCGCTTTTCATGTTATTCCAGTTTACGCTCATATAATATAGTCTACAGAATGATCGGCTTCCTGTCTGCACATTCTATTAAGTCAACTTCTATTTTGGAGCACTGTCTCTTCACTCGAGCCCTTCGTAGCACATCCCATATACGTTGGACTTGATTTGTTCGTTCGGCTCGAGTTAATACGACAGTGAGACGCATCTTATTCGATTTGTGTGTTCAGGACTGTCAAACATTTCCAGCGAAGTATCACACAACACAAGACTTCATGCTGAAGGATGCTGGCTTATGCTGACGTCGACGGTAATATGGCCTTCATAACGGCAAAACTCTCATTGGTTACGCTTAGTTTCGCTGCTTCCCAGAGCATTGTTTTGCTTTGACGCTGCATGAAAATGGCTTTGTCTTTCACTTACTACCACCCCAACCTACACCCCCGACCCTAATCTCTCCCACTTTCTTATTGTCCTTCTCTTCCTAGATTTGCACATGGAAATGAATGCTCCAGCGGCTCAAAATTCCTTCCGGATGTAGATGACTTAGATTGCTCTTGGATTGCTCACCAGGACTTAAAAAATCTGCTCTCAAAATTCGCCAACGGTTTGCTTCTAAGAAAAAAAGGCGAAACGTAAATTATTTACATCTCGTTAACCCTTCGAACGTCCCTTTTTCCTCTCTACCCTCTCCCATACCCCGTTTCGCATTTAAACATTAAACCTCGTCGGGGCTCGAAGTTCAATACACCAGCCTCTAACAAGGTTTCCATACCGAACATGACTCTTTAAAAGGGTTTTTCGTTTCACAAAACTATTCAATGAGTAAGTGGAGGCTAGCCACGGCTTTAGGAGTTGCGGTTACACTGCTCAACGCGCAAACAGAGAAGCTGTGAAAAAGGTTCCATTTTGCAGGAGAGCGTTAAGACCAGATATCGACCCCTGGGCACAGCGGAGGTTCTTGTCCTATTCCTTCCAGTTTTTCCGAGGGGATAGCAATAGACTCCCCTGACGCCCCTTTCTCTCGCCCTCCCACTCTCTGCATTGAGCTCGGCATTTCTGCGCCCTCTCGCTCACGCTCCCCGCGTTTTCGCATCGCAGCTTGAGGCGAGAGCATGAACGGGCTTGAGCGTTCCCCGAGCCAGCGGGAAATCTAATGTGAACGACAAGCGCAGCATCCTGAGATCTCGCAGCAAGAGGTACTGGGCGCTAGTACAAGTACCAAGTTCTGTGCGTGGAGACATGAATTCCTATCTCTGGTGCTAAACTAACTTCAAATTTCGTCGCAGATTGTAAGCGATCCCAATAATCTCACTAGCCGTGACGTGAACAATATAGCTTCGCAGTTTAACGTAATTCATGTCAATGACCGTTATTGTTCTTTCCAAATGAATTTCAATGGTAAAACCAAATTGCGCCTTACGATTAAGTGATGTACTGCTGCAATGTGCCTTACGGAACGATTTTTTTGCTTCAGAATACTGGACTTGAGAACACAATAGTTTCAGTTCCCCTGAGAGAAGAAAATGTTATAAAAAATCGCGAAAAGTTTATGGGGGATTTATCTTTCAATCGTAACGAACATCGAAGTAATTAAATCAGTTAGTTCGAGTTCATCACAGATACTTGTAAGATTCATTCTGTAGAAGTGGTGATGAACGCACCAGAAGGAGATTGAAAATAAACGACAGCGAACGTTGTTCGCTTTCGTTGGAGAAAAACTTTTTCAGTATTTCTTCACTTCTACTGTGTACAGCATTCCGTCTGCAGTATTTCTGAGACTTTTCCGTTATTTTCTACTGGAAAAAAGTGTTATCATACTCCTCGAAAATGCCGTGGGAAAACTCTTTGAGTCTGTCGACTCTCGAGAACGAGCTGGCGTGGGCTGACGTCAGTAATGGTACTTTAGATGCTCTTCCCAGCTACGAAGAAGGTAAACACAAATCAATCTTCACTCGTTTGCTGCATCTCTATTATCATCTCAGATGTATTCACACGTTGCTACATCAAATATTACTTTCTATCCTGCAGCCTTTAAATACTTAGCAACACAATCTATCCAGTTTTCATAAAAGATTTACCTAGCTCAATCCTTTTAGGAGTCCCTATTCCAGGACTTTCGTAAATGAATTTCTTAGAATTTGGGCTGATTTTATTCTCCGAGTCACCCACAAGCTGTCGTGATTTGCTTTAACTTCAATATTCATAGCAGATGAGTCATGGTGTTCTTCAGGTGCAGCGCAGTAACATGAAGTTACTTCGCTGCACAGCACAGATTCGACGTTTTTTTCGTATATTTCGTTTTAAAACAACCCATGAGTAAAGGCGTGATTAATAAGCTGTCTTAGGCTGCGGTTCATATCCCAATAAATTGTAAGACATTGACGCCGATAAATTTCTTTTTAATGCTGGAGTCGACTGAAAAGCCATTTTGGCTCGGGAGAAGAATGTTACGGTCAGGCTGTTACACTTTGTCACTTTTCTTCCGAAGACTTGGGTTTTGTCAGCTTCCGCAAAATCTCCCTCTTACTTTCACCAGCATGAAGCATTAGCTGACCTGAAAGTCTGACGCTATGTAAATCTTTTTCTCTGCGCTTGGGTACATCTAGCTCCCCAGAACCCAGTTAGATATATATAGGCTATCTTATTCTCTTCTATCGTTGAAGTATAATCTCTTAGAAATTGCTAGCTCTGGCTGACAGCGACGCTAATTAGTACAATAAGTTTTCCTTTTTTATCTCCTTCCAGTGGCTGCCTTTTTCTAACGTTACATTTCCTTTGTCGTTTTCCACGTCCTGTAGTGCTCTTGCCCCGTTTCCTTTCTTTTTTTCCCGTTAGCATTGTAAGACCATCCTCTGACACGTTCTTCGGTTTCAACCGAAACTCTAATGCAATCCTGTTGGCTTAGTTTCAAGCCGAACTAGATCCAAAAAGCTGCGTAATGAGGTTTCCTCGTTGATGTCACATATCTCTGATTATTCCTTTCAACTCTGACTGATAATTTTTTATCCCATGTATGGCCTGCGTTGAGACAAATCTTCTCCCCTGGTATATGTTCCGCTCCATGGGACAGTATTTGAATTTTCTTCAAGGGGAAAAACGCGGCACGGATTTAAACCAACATTGGCTACGCTTGAATAACAAGACCACCATTTGAAAGGCACACAGTTTACAATGGTAATCAGCAATACTGGAAATAAGAACTTGGCGTTCTCGCCTGTGGCCTTTGTGATCTTCAGGCTCAACAGATCAATATTAAGTCGTGGGTCTCCCAAGTTCCTCTTCTCCCAAAATGTATTGAACCTCGTCGCTGTATTTGCTGAATCAGACTCAAGCGGTGGTGACGGGATCCGAATTTCAATGCTTAGGGAAGTCGTCCGAGCTATTCCCATTTCGCAACGAAATCCATCTTAACCCACCACGAACGAGTTTTAAGAAAACTGCTCCACGAAATCCATAACTACCTGAACGTTTTCTAATTCTTCTCCATTTTTCTCTCGTTGCTTTCTTTGTTCTTTTTCTGTGCTGCGTATCGCAAAAACTGTCGTTACAGAAACGGAAACTGCGTTATTTATTGCTCTCGTTACGGTCGCCATCCTAGCGGCTCTTTTAGCTATTAGTGCCGCGGTAAGGTAGGTAGAAAGGTTCTTTCTTCCTCTCTTGACCCCGTCTAAATCGTTTATCATGCGAAATCGCGCTATCAAAACTTTTAATGAGCAAGAACATCAGAAAATGCTTTCAGTGTAATGAAACTTTGGGTATTCGGGAATTATACAAATGTCATTACTTACAGGTACATGTGGGTACAGCGAAAATCCAAGCCAGTTTATCTGGGGATGGATGGATCACACACGGCGACGGCTAATAGCGGACTCACGACTTTGTCTTTGTCCAACCACGCATTGGTAACTATTTTCATAACAGAAAGATTCGCATTTAAAATAACACGTGAAAAGTTTATCGTGCAAGCCCAAGCTTATTGTGGCAAACAGCAAGACACATACATGCTATTACTGTTGTCGAACTTTCAATACCGGACTCTCTGTCCATGCGGTACAGCACAAGGACAAAAGTGTGTACTTAATTAGCTGAAAAATAAGAAATAATGCCTCTAGGTGGCACCGAAGGGCTGAGTATTAAAGGTTTGCCAGGAACTCACCTTTTAAGTATAGAAATAAAAGGGATTTCGGAGGGTCAAAATGGCTTTCAGGAGGTTTTTTAAAAACACTCCAATGACCCCATGGTGGAAAACTTGGCTCGAGTTGTTTATGGCTACTACCTACCTACTATTACGACTACTACCGTTTCTACACTGGTGGGGAGCCTGGAGCTATCTCAATATTAGGAGAGGGCCTGTGAGATGTCCTATTTAGTCGATCTAATGTCTCGTAAAAGAATCCGGTACCAGTCTGCGGAAAGCCTTACCAAGTTCTTTAAAAATCAATGAGGTCACAGCCACCATTCATTTTGTTTGGAGTTGAACGGGGCGACAGCGGAGAAAAAAGGCTATCTGAACTTTTTTACGGTTCTTGTGCATATCAGAGCTCTTACGGAGAAAATAATACGAAAACTTGAAGAGGCACTTCTTGAGGGACTAGAGGAGAAAATGTGCGAGCAGCAGTGGTAATAACATATTGCTTTCTTTTACAGGACACATCCGTCGTCGAAGACGGAACTTGCGTCACCTATGCGCCACATCGAACAACAGAAACTGACCGCAACCGCGGAATCAGTATAATACTGCTTCATGAGAACGAACTCATTGTTGAAACGCAGGTAAATATAAATAAACATCGCCAGCATTAATTTCGGGGTTTTAGTTTCCGGCGGTACCTACTGACGAAAAGTGTAAGCTTGTAAGGACAGCAGCTAAAGGATTTCGGCTTGTAAGCTTAATCTATTGAGACGTGAACAGTACGGTTCGTATATTTCTAAATAAGTTACATTACATACTAAGTTGTATATCGTTTTTTTTAAACGATTTGTTTACAATAGTACTTTCTGCATAAGAAATCTGCATAAACCACATTGATGCTGTTATTCTATGCTAACTGGTGTGGTGGGTGCTGCAAATATTGAATACTATTACTAGCATAATATCGGTACCAGTATACAAAGAAGTTCGACAATGCAGCTTCTAATGCAGTGTTGTATAAAGAAACAAGATGAAAGTGAGCATTATGGCAGTAATGTGCCCAGCAATTTTATCTCAATTATTTTCAGTAACGAATTGAACCCTGAACAAATGATATATTACACTTTAGTTGCTTTTCATTGTCAATAACCTCTATCATTAACGAGGGCAAATAGGATTGTACTGCTCATAGAGATTGATCTACAGATTACTGTGCGTATGTGTGTCAGAAACGAAGAATGATATGCATAAGTCGTGCCAAAACCACTTATGGCAACAAAGACAAGACGGAAGAGGGGAGGAGAGAATGCCGTTTACAATCTCGAAATGGGCTGTTACATTTCTTCCCGACTTGAAGATTATGCCACTGCTATTTAACAAAATAAATGTTCAGCACTCAAAAGAATTCGTGATCGGAATATTGAAATACGGCTCGACGTTCCTATCCTTGCAAACTCGGTAAAATTTCTCCCATGAGAGAATATTCTAAGGATATTTTGTTTGAAGGGCATTAGTGCGCTCTTACTGGAGATAAAATCCCCGAAGATAACACAACACCCGGTATGGTATCCTTGGGAGTAATTTTCTTGAAAGGCGCTGAACTGTTCACTTGGGGGATAAATTACTACCGACAAAATATCACAATTATTTTTTCTCCCGTGATACTTGTGCACACGTTTACGTGACAAAGTAGATCAAAGCTAGGAAGCTGCAAAGAACGGCGTAACTAAGCAACATGTCCTTGCGTGAAGTGATTTGAAGCCACATGAATATACATATTAGTTTAAAAAGCATGAATCTGTACGACGTCCTCCAGAGCTCATTTTACCCCTCACTTGGGAACTAGGGACAAAATGCTCAGCTCTTCGTTTGGTATGGAAATACCACAATCAGCAATTTCAGTAATAAGCAAAGACACTAACGATCTTACATGTCTTCTCACCAACAAGTTCCCGCATGCACAAAACCAGTAGAAGGGTGTTTCAACCTTTCACCCTTACTTGTTACAATCTGAGTACTTCTGGAAGCTAGTACTGTATTACTAGCAATAGTAATAGTGTTGCAGTGGGAACATTTGCTTAAAAGATCTTTACTTCTAGAGTATCTACCTTTGATAAAAATCGACCCTCGTGTTAACGCTACGACTCTGGATAGAATTTACTGCAAAACAATAGATAATTAACTGCAGCACCACAACATTTCTAATCAAGTGGTATTTTATTCCACATAAATTATTGAACACCTGTTGCTCAACCTATTATGCAAGGTAATACAGAGGTTGCCACAGTAGTGGAGGGAATGTCCCTCACAGCAGTGCTGGTTATTTGAAGCCAACAACAAATGTCGCCGACTACAGTCGAACGTAAAATAAAGCTACAATATCATACAAAGTTAGTTCTAGTGATACGTAAGTAATTTATCCACCATACGACGAGCCCAGTTTGTGATTACTGGAAGCTAAGGTTATGATTAAAAATATCCCGAACAAGTCTACAAGTGTCCAGTTTGAATCGTAATATTCTACTGTACTTTGTAACAGGAATACACAACAGAAATTCCGTGCGAAGTTCGTGGCTATCAAGACGACCTGAAAAGTTTAATCAACGCTAATATGGACAACGATTGCTCTTCTATCCCTTGCGTTACCGCTAATTCTAAAACCGACGAAGGGGGGCACGAAGAGTTGGAGAATGAAAGCACCCCTACGAAGACCCCCACAACAGCTAATGAAGCTGCAGCATCATCATCAACCTCATGCACGAATGAGCTGGAAAGTAATAAGGAGGATATCCTTGCAGAAAGTGACCGCTCGGAAAACGTGTTGTCAACTGACGTTAGTTACGAGATACCGTATCCAGGTGTCGGTTTCACCCAATCTTCAACCCAGACTGATTTCTTTTCCTACACTAATGGTAACCAATTAGCGTACCACGGCGGTTTTTATGGATATCCGATTCAACTACTTAGCAAGAATCTTGTTCCGCATAAAACGGTTCCAAAATCTTCCCCAATTTACAAATCTAACAAGATCAGTACTCCAGTTTCGTCTGAAGCTTCCGCAGAAGAGCCAACTGTCCCTGAGGACGAATTAGACAACGAAACTGAGAGTTCCGGCAAACTTGAAATAATTCCCAAGACCCTAACTCGTAGTCTTAGTTGTCAGCACACCAAAAATAACAACCCTGCATCCAATAATCCACCAACTCATTCTCGCCCTTCTTTCTGATAAAAGAACAACGGAAAAAGGTGAATTGTTGTATGTAACGTTTCCATGAGTGCTGTAAATACAGCTTGTTCCTCTTACAATTATAACAAATGTTTAAAAAAACTTATTTCAATTCTACATGTCTGTCGAAGAAGAAAATGTTTCCCATTGCCTGTTCGCTAAACTTGCCCTGTCACACGATTAGCCTAAGTTATAATCTTTAGGCAGTAAGAAAATTCGCTTCAATCCGCCCTCACGTCATACGAGACGACATGAAGCCAGACATGGGGAATTTTATCCGTGTATAGGTATTCATGTCTTCCGTAATTAGCAACGCAACCGGAAACTCATTAGGTGACCGCTCACGACAGCACAGATACCAAAAAATATTACTGTGGCTTTACGGAACGGATGACATGCTCTTTAGTGGGGAGAGCAGATGAGAGAGTCAGCGATGGCTATAAAGAGCAGGTAACGGCACAGAATCATAACGTGTACGCACCAGCCAGCTGGTACTTGTCATTTGTATTCACGCTCTCTTCATACTTACACCTGTCTTGTTAGTTTAACGTACGAAAAAGCTACGAATCCTAGTTGCAGCAATGCAGTCTGACAGTGAACGTCACGACAGCACAGCTATTTCAGCTTCTTCATATGAAGAGTCCTCCCTTGTATCCGTGTCTACAGGTTGTGTCCACGTGAACCCGTCCACCAAGTCCGGTAAAAGGGTGCAATTACTGCAAATGCTGGTCTTACCCTTCATTCCCATTGCTGCGCTCATTATACAAAATTGCTTCACCATGTACGACGCAGTGATTGCTCAGCAAACAGCCACATTCATCGAACACCAAGTTTGTATTATTCTCAAATTTCTCGAAAGATTTATGCTAAATTCGTGGAGTTTTCATGAAGCCGTTACCTTCGCACAAAATTTATACTATACAGTGAAATGGCACCAGTAAAAAAAAGTTTTTGAAATTTTAAATGTCCTAATAATTATGTCAATGCGCAAGAAATAATTTGCTAGTGAAATGGAACGATAGTTCGCAGTTAAATTCCTTCTAAACATAGGTAGTTTGATTAGATAAAGTAATATTAAAATTTCTGTCAGGAAAGGAACTGGCAAATGAAGGCATATTTTTTGAACCCATGACATGAGTTATGTTTACATTAAGTACACTCTTTTCATCGCCTAGATTGATCTTACGGTGGAAGTGGGTGAGCTACTGGCCGCTTTGCAAGCTGAACGTAGCGAACTAGCCTACTATGTATTTACGAACGGTAGCAGGTATATTGCCCTATATAAGGATTTATATGACTATCGATATACATCTTTTACGAAAAACACACTTTCCATAACTAGAAATTTGTACAGAACGGAATTATCCCAGCGGTTTTCAATGACAGACGAGGTGTTACGAAACCTTTCGGTACTGTTCACCTTTAAGCAAGACGCGTGGAATAGCATTTTTGGTACCAAAGCTAATTTTATGGATCACCTGAGCCTCCTCGGGTAATAATGGAACGTTTAAAGTGGATCAAACGCCTTCTTCGTGGCATTAATCTTACTATGACGTTACAGGGTGAAACGCTATGGGATCGTGGATATGGCGTAAGTACTTGACAAATTATTTCTTCACATTTCGTAGAAATATTACTTAAGGGATTTACCAATTGTCTTCAGTGAAAAAGCTCGAGCAGTGGATGATATGGCCATCAAAGAAATTGAGTGGTACAACGTAGCTAATGATCTTATCTTGGATCAGCTTTCAACTCGGATCAGGGAAACCTCAGCTACTGGTGCTTTCAGGTACAGTACTACGATGCAGTCCCTTAATCGCAGAGTGTTCTAGCGGTTAGTCTCGAAACTCAAGTGTTCCAACAGAATTACCTTTCGTGGGCGGATTATGTTCTCTCTGCCAATACCGAAATATTTAATTCGAGAAGTTCACTTATTCCCATAGACGAAATCTACATTACAGGCTCTTAATCGCCTTCCAATACATGATCCGGTGTATTGAAAACTTCTCGATCGCCATCGTGTACGGGCTGTACTACTTCGGGAAAGGCAAGCTTTCTAACGCCAATTACGTGCAGTTCGTTCGTTACGATTCCTTGGCCCAGGACTACCTGAATGCAACACAGCAATTTTCACCAGCAATTCACCAACGTTACGATACCTTCATGCAAGAATTTCGCTATTTTGACAACTTAACCGCCACGTAAAATTTCTTTTTAATTAAGTCAAGGGCATGATAAACTCTAAGAAAGCGCAAACTGGGAGAGGGCTTGTATAACGTTTTTCTAAAGGCGACGGCAAGTGTACAGCAATGCTCAGCGAGAACCTGACGCTGCTCTAGCTTCCAGATACTACCGGTATATGAACGAGTACATCAGCGAGTTACGTGTGTACCAATGGGAGCTCCGCGATTCAGTTTCGTAATATGCTGCTTCAAAATGGTATAGTTATTAACTACTGCTGTTACAGGGAGAATTTAGGCGTGGAGTCCAGAAATGCCGAGTACCTACAAAACGTAACGGTAGCAGTACTGGCCGTTGTGCTCGTCCTCTCTCCCCTGATCATCATTTTGGTCCGCAACGCCACAAATACCATTCAAGTACTTCGAGAAGTATTATACCGTATACCTCTTTCTAAAGTCCCATAACTTCTGCAAGGTATTTGCCGGTACTTTGGTGGAGAAGAGCACTGAACTCAAGAGAGAGCGGCGTCGATGCGACAGACTGCTCTGTCAAATGCTGCCAGCTCCAGTGGCCAAAATGCTCAAGCAACGGAAACAAGTACGAGAAAAAATATGCCAATAACGCAGAAATTTCCTATAACTTATCCCTTCTGAAGCCCATTTTCCAACATTTGTGTAAACGGAAATATTTCACAGGTCCCAGCAGAAAGCTTTGACTCGGTGACAATCTACTTCAGTGACATTGTGGGTTTCACCCAAATTTCTGCCTCGAGCACTCCAATGGAAGTAATAACCTTGTTGGCACCTACGTGTTGACGCAAAAGTTTATTGACGCACACCACCCGAAAAATCTACAAACCCACTGACAAAAGAATATGTTCTAAATAGATCATTACTTTCTTGAACAATCTGTACAAAATGTTTGACTCCCGGATTGAGCGCTATGACGTCTATAAAGTCGAGACTATTGGTGACGCCTACATGGTGGTATCCGGACTTCCACACAGAAATGGTACAATAGGCACATCCTACTCCTCCTGATTCAGCTTTGGAAAGCTATTTAGAAGCTTTTGAGGTATTTTAGCTTTTCTTTTTTTTGTCTGTCCTCAGGGATAAAACACGCTGCCGAAATCTGTACGATGTCTCTGGATTTAATTAACGGCATTCGGTCTTTCCGTGTCCCTCATCGACCCAACCAAAACCTCGAGATTAGAATAGGAGTGAACTCAGGTTCGTGTGTAGCGGGCGTTGTGGGAACTTCAATGCCACGTTACTGCCTCTTCGGAGACGCTATCAACACAGCTTCCCGCATGGAATCCACCGGTGAAGGTAAATGGAGAAGGAAATGAGACTCGTTACGAAGCTACTTAAACGAAATAGCTAGTCTAGTTCAGGTGCTAAGACTTAGTTCTGGAGACTAATAATTTTCTTTTTACCAAATATTTTTCTAATTGGGGCTAGCAATGAAAGTCCAGCTGAGTTCATCTACCAAATTGCTTTTGGACCAACTGGGAGGCTTTATCACTGAATCACGAGCCGTTATGGAAGTTAAGGTAAGATGTATTTAACTCTGCTAAAATTAACCTAAACGGAATAAAAAACCTCGTTTTCGGGTACTTTTCCGTAACTCCCCGGAGCCTTGAAGAAATCTATATTGACGATTTACTATGCTGACAGGGTAAAGGCATGATGGAAACGTTCTGGCTGGTAGGCAAAGAGGGCGGCTTGCCTCGAAATTTGGAAATAGACCTGCCAGGTTTTATGGATGCCGAACCTGAATATCTTAAAGATTTTACGGAAGAGTGAAGGGAGGAAAAGTGATTTTTATAATCAATCGTAGTTATAAATCTTTTGGGTTAAACAAAATAATCCCAGTTTACGAAATTTCTGTGTCCAAACGGAAATCACTATTGGTGCTGAGAAATACATAGACGTCAAAAGAAGTTAAGGGAAATTTGACGCTATTTTCAGTGACAGTCGACTTGCAATGCAAGCTCGCTAACCACCTTTAAAAGAAAGTAGAGCCGACTTCTGGAATCGACCATTGGAACAAGGCTTACCACGACAGCGGCACATCATCCGCTGCGTTTTGACATGAATTCGGTTTCTTAAAAAAGGCTAGTAATAGAGATGGAAGAAACATGTAGAAAAACCACACGATTAGAGAAACTCCAATTCTAACACGGGAGCTTTGAGATAAGCACCCATCTGATGCACGCATGGATTTGTTGTTGGTTATGAAATCCGACATTAAGTACTACCACTGCAAGAAACAGAACACCTTTATTATTTACATTACTTTTACCACAGAAGTAATAGAAAACGTTATTCAATACGGGGCATAATGAAGTAAAAATACAACCAGCAAAGTATGAAACTGCTGTAGTAACATGCCTAATATCTCAAAATGTGTTCCGTATGATTTCGTGAAGAGGACTGCGGACCAGCCCTACTGAAAAGCACGGAAGATTTCGGGAGTCATAACTTACATGAATTTTTATTGAAAGGACTTGAGATTTCACAGGTCGTTCGTTAGTTACCACAGTATACATAAGTTAGAGCAAAGTCGACGTTCAACGCGGAAGTTTCGACAGAAAATTCCCAAAGGTGAAATGGGACTTGTTAAACGGAACTTACTGAAAGAACAACGAATATTGCGAAAATTTATTATGCATGGACTATAAAATTGGTAGTCCCCAAAACGTGTCGCTTTTCGTTGAAGTTCCCCAAAGATTTGACAAAGGATCTTGTGTTACATTTACTCATCAAAAAGGCAAGAATTACAACGAACACATTGTGTCATATTGTTTTTAAACTCCTTTAACCAAACAGCTCTTTTTACAGGCGCAGGAAAACCGTTCTGGTACAATTGATAAAGCCTATTGATACGTCTTAGAAACGATTAAATGATTTTCACACAAATACTTTCTTCGGAGACATTTCGCAAGCAAGATTCTAACTTTAATTTTTGCCATTCGTTGGCCTAATTTCATGGGCGAATGGTTAGCTGGGTGAGAGTAAAATTAACTTTTTTTTTACCAATTTCCTCCCATTTCCTCCTAATTCTCCGTCACCAGAAATGAGGTTGTCATGACAACCCTCCTTTTCCGAGAGCAGCTTATTTCCAGGCGGCTATAATAACATTAATTATCCCACGTTAAGAACTTTGGGGGGCGCTAAGGAAAACATGCCGAGGACAATAGAAGCGTCCGTCTTGCTAGCAGATATTAATCGCCCAACTTTTTTACAAAAGCGAAAAAAATTAAAGGTCTAATGCCTTTTGGCTTCACAATATTATACCCTATGCTTCCGCTCAACAAACTGTTCCTGTGCTTTATTTTTTTTTTCACCCGCCCTACCATTTTTTCAGTAATAAATGCCGTAACTCCCTTTTTGTGTCTTGCATGCTTTTAACACTCACAAGAATCCTTTTATGAAAGTATTCGAGATTATATTTTCAGGAACTCAGTGACTTTGGCCCTATGGAATCCTTTGTAGACGATGAAAAAAAGAATATTGAAGTTTTTTACGGTTGCCGATGATCGTTTTCAGTATCGTTCATTTCTTTCTCCCCTTCTGTCTCGTGCCCTTTGAAACGCTCCGAATGACTTTTGTCTTGAGGAGTTTCGTGCCTCAGATAGTACACACACATACTCACCATAGCCAGGGATGCGCAAATGCGCAGCCGAAGACTCGAAGACCATCAAATGCACAGGACGCCACTGAGTCCGTTACGCGATGTTCGTTTTGCCTTGTAGTTCACATGCTACTTCCCAGGAGAATACATCCGTGACTTGAGCGTAAATCATCGCAATTGACAGTGATTGAACCTTACATGACTTTTGCGGAACATTTCTTGCTCCATTTTTCCGCGAACCAACGACCAGAGACAGTTCCATGTGATTTTCTTACGGGTTGTAGCTTCGCTAATGTATTCCCATTTTGATCCATGGATTGTGATTGTTTAGGTTTGCTGCTACTGTTATTTGGAAGCGAAAAAAAAAGGATTTAAGTACGTGAAATACTGTTTCGTTTCTCCATAGAAAAAAAAATTCCCGAGTAATGAGTACTGAAGGGAGATGAGAGGATAAGAATCGTGAAAAACAATGGTTATTAGCTCGAATTATGCACCAATGGTGATTTGCACGCAATGTCAACATAGTGTATCCTCGCCCGCGTATGAAACAAGCGTTTTGCAGTGGTTCCAAGTGAATATTACTGCTGGGGCCATGTTTGTGCCCATGATTACAATCTTGCCCGACAACCCGGATCCAGGCTTGGTCATCGACGAGGACGACTCGTCGTTGACTTCAGCGATAGGTTCAGGCGTTAACGCCTCTCGTACTTTACACACGGATTCCGGTCCTGTCGATTTGATGATTACCTTGGGTACGGGCATTCTGCTCGGGCTGTTGATCTTGGCAACTGCGGTCGGTAAGTTTTTAAGAAGTCGAAGCCTTTTTCTCTTACTTTTCGCGTATCCGAGAGCTATTCTACTCAAAGAAAACCCTGCTTTAAGACCAATTTTAACCGAGGGACGTGAGATTCAGATTTCTTAAAAGGATTTGTATTTAGAACATAGTATGGAGCTGAACCAATTATACTATGATGCTAGTAACTCTAACGGACGTAATTATTAGAAACCAGATACGACACTGTCTAGTAGTTGCTGAAAAAGCTCCGAAAAAAACATTTTGGAATCTAAGCAAGATGATTTCATTGTAAAAAAAAATTATTATACCCACTACTGTTGCTGGTTTGTAGATTTCTTAGAAGTATAACAGTGAGCTACATTGATTCCAGGATGATTTTGGCAAATGACACGTTTGTGGAAGAAATATTGTAGGATTTTAACAAGAAAGATACAAACAAATCTTAGCAAGTAAACTTTTCTTTTTTGGTAAGCAAATTCCATCCGGGTCACAAGACTCCTTTTCATGTCCTATCGATGGAATTACTGCTCGTAATAATAAAATAAAAGATATTTTTTTAAGTTCACAACGCTTTTGAAAGCCACATAACATCACCGCGTCAAATGCCACTCGATTACAACGCATTCAAGCAGTCTTGTAATACCTGCATAGTTTAACGTTTAGATTTCTGACCAGCCTGAGCGACTATGTAGAACAAAATGTCCGTAAATGAGACTCCGAGTTTTAAGTCGTGAATTTTCTTTCTGTATAACATATATTCGAAATCAAGGAGCTAAGAAGTTTTATCAGTAAGATTGTTTTCTGGAAGAACAGGTTTTTCTATTATAGATAATTTTAATAAACCATCTTGTGACAGAGTAAAGGAGGACGGGACAAACTACTATCATGGGAAAGATTTGAAGCGTGGAGCCAACAAAGGTCTCATTAAGCCTCCCAAGGAGGGGCTCACCTTCATTAATCGGTGAAAGGTGTCCTCTACACAACGACTTTCAAACGCTCTGAATGAGGTGAAGACTTTTCTTTCCTTGCACTAACTGGGAAAGGAAGCTTGTCTCCGAAACCTCTGATGGTCCCATATTTTCTTTCCTTAATTTTTTAAACACATGTAGGACACATTGCCCACGTAAAGTCCAAAATCCTATATACTGAAGCACGACAGGTTCGCTGGTTATCACGAAACCCATCTTTCGGTTCACGCGTAATTTTCGTTTTGACACTCAAATCCCCAACCGTAATTTAACTAATCTAACACGCCCTTCTTCAAAACACACTTTTGAATTATTGCGCATTGAACGCTCCTGACACTTGGAAGTCTCACGATTAAATGTCAGAACCTTTGCCTCCTTCCTTATGAATATAAGAAAAAAGTATTTGAAGAAATTATTCCTGCCAATGTCACATGTTCGTATTGTATCATTTTTTCATTAAACCGTTTCCTTACAGTAACATATTTATATATAGAAGACGAACACCTTAACACCCACCCGTGTCTTTCGTGCTACCACGACTGTGAACACATCCCTAAAAAATGGAGGAAAAATTGGAAGAAAAAGAAGTCTAATCCAGTGCTATGGCACAAGGGTACCATAACACTTTTTATGACTTTTTCTTCAAAAGTGGTGTTCCATGTTGAGGTTCTCGTGTCCCAAAAATCCTGATTGTTGGAAGGAGCAGCGGGTGAATAAACCCCAAAATAACAGTAAGCTACGCAAAGTTCGCCGAACTAGCTCCCCACCCTCACCCCCTAGTATACAACCCTTCAACCCTCTCCTCACAAGCTCACCAAAACCATATCATCCATCTTGGGCCAGAGTGAGAAATAGATTTCTGTTTCCAAGGCATCAGCCAGCTGCTAGAGCGTGAAAACAGGAAACAAAACCCAGAAAAACCGATCAACGATTGGGGTAGGGAAATTTACCCTCCTCCCCCTTTTGAAGACGGTTAGGACCAGAAGTTAAATACAGCTAAATAAATAAAAGCAGTGAAACAGGTTCCTCATATAGCTTCTCATTGGGCACAGGAACAAAACCGGTGCAGCTATACGTTGCCAAAAATGGCTGCAAATATGTAAATATGTCTTGAAGCCTATAATCTAGTTTTCTGTCCTTTGTTTTAAAAGCAAACATGAGTACCTTTTCATGGAATTGAGATGTTTGCGTATGTAGCATTGAAGGACGCTGAAATGTTTGCGTCAAAATGTTGGCTCTTCTTGACGATTTTTGTGGATATTTTATGACGCATGGGATAAATCTGAAAAGTCTTCTCAACTAAAGAACTAATTTTATTTTTCCTTTAGAAATACCACCCACTTTTGATAAAAAGAATCCCAAGTGTGAGCGTAATAAAAGTATGTAAAAATGTATGTAGAAAATATGGTTTGCGACACTTGCATGGCTTCAATTGTCGGAGAGCTGTTGTAAGGTTTAGTGAAGTGATAAATTAGCTTTTAAAGACTTCCAAAAACGGTAGGCTTTCAGCGATAGCTGGCCGTAGACTAAGAAAACGAAGTTGACCTCCGGAATTTCTATATCGATCTGCGACGAGTTGTATAATCGGCAAGATTGTGGTCAAGGGAGGGGGCGATGGGATGGAAGGAGCACTTTAGGAAATTGTGTAAGCCTTTTATGACTCTGCGGTCGGTGGTGGTGAAGAAAAGGTACAAAAGCGAAGGGTGAAAGAAATAAGGGTCTAAGGCTTATGGCGTTTGGTTCCTACTCCCTTTCTTCGCAAGAAATAATGACCACATACGGGCCAATATGCTAATAAACTGGTCGCAAATTAGTCGCAAGGCTGTACTTGGGTTACATCAATTATGTTTGGCGATTATTGCGCAAAGAGAAAAAACGGAAAACGTGTGGCTTTATTGACGTTACTGTGTGGCGTTACTGTAATATGTTCGGAAGCACTGCATACAAATTAGGAATGCTCTGAGCTATTATACAATACGAGATACGTAGTTGCGAGAAATGCGCTTTTGTACTAATTGCTTTCCGATGTTAAAAACAACAGCTAGTATTCTGCACGAAGTCTTCTTGCCTTCTTGATAAAACATTAGAAAATAACATACAACTGATTGAATAGTTCCTCAGACAAGCTTTTGAAAACTTGTATGTAAGATTCTTTATATACTGAACGCAACTTATTGATCGGATAAAAATTAGGAGCAAGTCACAGGTGAAATTAGGCCACTCGAGGTTAACTTTTGAATTACATCTAGTTCACAAAATTGTTCAAGATCCTTCACCCTACAAAAAAAAGAGGTCATGCAGGAAAAATACTCCATACTTATAGCCTATTGCTGGCTGGTATCGTCCTGAAAACTGGCTGTATTTGATGGGTTATTTAATTGCCAGGCGAAACAGTTAGCCACGATGCTCAACTTCCACTTACAGTTCTGTTCCTAGCAAAGTAATGGTAGAATCGATGTAGTGGTAAACCCAAATGGTACCTTTCTGGACCCATTAACTTTTGTGATATCAGTATCCTTTGTAATTTATAGTGTCGAAGCTAAAATGTTTTTGAGAGTTTGAACTCTTGACTAGAAGTATTCTTAGTGTTTCCTAGGTATGTTTCGCTTTCCGACAAATGAATAACACTCATGCCATTACTGCGAGGAAGACTTTGCGTTACTCCTCTCCACCGCAGAAATTCGCTACTTATGTTAACCGGAATGTGAAAGGCTTAATGTAAACTTTACTAAAATGTGTCAGAAGGTAAAAGTAAGTCATCATTACTTAGTGAGGACCGAGCACAGATTCGCACGGAGAAGCCTTGGAGAAGAAATACATGTCGCGGTGTCACTTTTTTCTGTTTCAACTTGAATTAGACAGAAGCCATATTTTCTGGTCATTAACGATTATTCAAACTTGAGTCGTTTTTTTTCCTTCTCATCTGTCCGTTTCCTATCCAAATGACATAACCTCATATGCTTTCTCACCCGTCACGGCTAAAGAAAAATCCTTCCAATCTTCCTCAATTTGATAAAGGTATAATGGAATCTCACGCCTCGCTGGACGTTTTCACCCGGTCAAAATTTTCTCCGTAGACAATGCAGAAATGTAGCACGAATCATGCCAGACAAGCAACTAGGGCAACAAATGCAACGCAATACACGGTATTACTGTGCGGATAGTATTCCTACCAGGCGTGAAGCCAAATTATGAAATTTACTTTTGTTGACATGCAGAGTTTTCTGTGCTCACTCCCGAGAAACGGAACACGCTCCGTAGGCTACTAAAGAGAAAAAGCTTTTTGACATTTCTTTGCCCGTACTCTTGGGCTTAAAAAAGCAGAAAACCGTGCAACGGGGCAAATAATTTGGGGTCCTTCCGTCTCTGGCTTACACGACGGGTTGAACATAGCTTCTGTTTTTTATTTAATTTTGTTATTCCCAAAAGCATAAGCCATCCCTACGACCACCACAACAAACCTTACGAGCTTTTTCTTCCTCCCGCTCGACTTCCGTGTCCTAGACGCGGCGTTTTCCTTGAGGCAACTCTCTAAGTTTACCCCCTAGGGGTCGGAAAGTCATAACAGGACCGTTTAGCAGTGTCAACGAGAGAAAACCATGGATCAATTTGCCTACGCAACGCTCTACCGTACATGTTAATGAAACGCGAGCTCGGAGTCTTAGTTCTTAGCAGCTATATCAGTTCCTCTGACGAAAATTTGTCTCCCTTGCGCTAAAATGGAAAAGAAAAACGAAATGACTGTCAAGCCAGCAACGTCACACAGCTGGTGCCAAGTCTTTTGACTTTCAGCGGAGCTACTACTACTGTTTGGATAACGTTTCCTGAGTGACAAATTATACAGCATGGGAGACGAGAGTGCAAGGATAACTTAACGACGAACATCACGCATAAGGGCAAACACATAAACCGACCATTCGGCGTAGTCAGAACTACCACGTGTTATTACAACCTTCGCCCGCTTCCACCCATTCAGTGTTGCAATTGAACACTTGACAAGGATTTCCTTATAAGTCCTGACGTAAGTTGTTGCAAATTAAAACGTAATTTTCATAAGAGCCATCAACAGGAGACGCACTTGAAGGTGCCCTCTCCATGGGTCCTTCTGAAGTAATATTTATACTCTTAAGCGACACCAAACTCTATTGCTAAAGGAACACCCTCTTTGGCAATCTTGCCATTACATAAGTTCGCTCCACGTAATTTTCTAACGCAAACTATACATTCACGTTTCAGCATTTTTCTAGAGAAATTCTCGTATTACATAAAATTTTGTCAGAAAGGAAGTATCAGGAGCTTTCAAAGGTGTTGACAAAGATCGAGCAAACGATCTGTCGTCTCTTCAAGCGAAATCTTGCAATGCTTAGATTCGTCGATACGCAACAACGCAGTGAACCGGGAATCAGTGATTCATTCCCGCTCAGTTTCTCAGTTCACGAGCTGTCACGATGCTAAAAGCTTAGAAGACCCATATATCACAAATTCGCCAGCGGTAAATATTGGAAAATTTTAGAATTACATAAATATTGACTGGTAAGCTTGAACAAAGGATATGGTTGTTTTATTTATTAGTAGGCTACTCACAACTGGCAAGCTTCAGAAATTTATCTCTTTTAGCCTTTGTTATTTGAATTCTCGAATTGTCAGTAATTAACAGCTTAGGAAAACTGCCCATTTTTAAATAATTCCTATGGAAAAATATAACGTTGAATTATGCCAAATAACTTTTTTTGTCAACGAGTTAGACTTGCTTTGTTGTGCATTTTACAGTTTGCAAGAGGGTTTAACCTGTTATACAACATGGATCTTCCTTTGAGGTCCATGTGCATTTCTTTCGCTCAGTCTTGAATGATGGAAGCTTCATCCCGCCTTTCTTCCACCTTTTGTTACTAATTTTGGCCGCACGATCGAAAAGATAAAATAACAGTGAGCTCAGAAAAGGTCAGGTTTCTTGATTAGCTTGGAAATCCGTTGATCCGTCCGAAGTACGGTTAGGATTAAGGTCACAGCCTAATTATATTGTACATGATTAGCCTACTGTTTCCTCGCCATCAGCAAGAACTATCTTTATGAAACAGGATGCTTTCGACTCTTTCTGAAATGGATTGCAGAAATAAATAAGAAAGAAAAAAATAAATAGAAAAAATTCACTTTGACCAGAACGGGTGAACAACTGAATGGCAAAAGAGCAAATACGATAGTGCGCGAGCGAATTCTACAAATTCGGTTGCAATTCTTCTCGCGGAAGAGCAGAATTCCGAATAACCTGATGTTTAAACGAATAACTCCCAAGAAGGCGGAGTCATACATGACGCTAGCAACAAAAAAACTTTTATTTGCATTCAATATTGTTATCAGCGTGTGTCTCGTTGCCCCAAACCGTAATGTGAATCTGTAATGAGTCTACTGAAACGGTTAATTAATTTTCCTAAGAATGCTTATAACTTTTCAATCAGTATGATTCAAACTGTTTCCAAAAGTGAATATTACAACATATTCAAGTCTTTTTAGTTTTTTAAAGAAGAAGTCAGGTTTAAGGTTGGAGTTTTTCTGCGAAAATCATAGCCCTTCTCCAAGTGGGTAACAATATAAGTTATACAGAGAAGCCTGGTTGTCGGGTAGAAAGGATAGGGATAATAGAGCATTCATTTACGTGTACTAAGGACAGTACCCTCAGAAAAGTGAGCACCAGTGAGTAAATCGCTCTTGACAGGAAGCAATGACAAGTGCCAGATTGAAAGGGCTGCATGCTACTTCTGCTACATGAGTAACATGGTAACACAGTTTAACCTGTTGTACGGTACCCGACGACAGGTTTTATGACGGGACTGAAGGCGTTCTAAACAAAAAGGCTGCGTGGAATCGACAGCGTGGAAAATTTGTGTTTCTGTTAGAAAGAATAAAATGTACGAGAGAAGTGAAGTTCAATTCTCACCATATTATCAAGAATGAATACTTGTATTTTTGAACACGAAGCTGAAAAAAGAAAGCGAGGCACAAGGGCAAGTCTATCGAAAGGATCAAGAAAAAACTGTCCATGTGCTAAGTAGCAATAAATTTCTGTCAATGCATTTTTTTTTTTGCATTCAGCATCAGTCAGCGACGAAAGCACTGACATTTGTTGGAAAAGGGAGTAAGACGACGCCAAAAACGTGTCGAAAATTCAATAGACGATTTTTGGGGTGGTAGGCGATATACGATGACTTCAGAATCTGAAACGAGACAGAATGACTATAACTCTCGAGAGATTCTATGAGTGAAATGTATGATTTGCCGCGAAGAAAAAAAAACGAAAACTGTGACAATGGAAATGGTCCTCTGTGTCAGGCATTAGGGAACTAGATCTTAAAAAGAAAACACTACAAAAAGATGCCTCAATATTGTTTATACCCGCTGTAATTACTAAGAAAAACTCTCTAATTCACTTTATGGGAGATAACCACTTTTTCGGTATTTCAGGAGTTTTGGCTTATCTACTGTTATTTTTTGGTTTATCAACATCGTCAAAAAATCAAGAACCAATACAGTTATAAATATGTATAAGAAATTCAGCGGCAACTTCTGGCAGGATAAACTTAAGGGCCAGTTCCCATTGACATCGTAAGGTTTTAAGAGCTGCATAAGTGAGTTACGAGGAAGGGAAAAGCGAAGCGTCGACGTTCACGGGTTCGAGCTAACTTTCTTTGTTTACTGAAATGAAGGGGGCAGGGAAAGAACTTATCCCTTCTTAATTTAGTCTAGCATTGATTCCCTAATGAATTCGTCCTCACCTAGGCTTGTTGACGTGCGACAAGTAGGTGAAGAGATCATAAGCAGGTCGTGGGGATAAGGCCTTATCCTTCGGTGGGAATCGGCCCTAAATCTTTCCACGTGTAAGCTATTTAAAAAATACGTATAACATATAACTAAAAAATCGGATTCTGATATATTATAGAAGTTTCAAATCAATTCCAGAAGACAATTGATTGAAACGATTAATAAAACAGCAGTGTACTGTTCGAGTTTAAATAACTACAGTTAGAACACAGGCAGTATTTTCTTGATACTGTATGACAGCAAAAATTGTTTTTAAATAAGCATTTTTTTAATGGAAGAAATTCGCAAAATGCTGACTGTATGTCATGACCTTGACTCATGACTCGACCCGGATCTTGACTCATAGTGTAGTAACTCGCTTTCCAAACGTTTTCCAAACGTGTTGCGGCCTTTGTGGTATCAGGTCAACCTGGTCCCACAACGGTTGCGAGGTCGGTGGTCTGGTATTGCGCAATCCCCTTTGGCAACCTCGCCTTTTGTATATATAGTTGTGCACTCTGGTTCACGAAACAGAGTGTTATTCACTTAGATCAAGTCAACTACTCTAAGTGTAAACACAACATTTTCTGAAGTTAATACAACTCCGTTTCTGTTCTGCCATTCCTGTTTCTGTTCTGCAATTCCTGACAGCATAACACTCTCCTGAAATGGACCAGTCTGCTGTTTCTGTTCAAGAAATCTTGGAAAGGCTTCAGCGTCTTGAGTTAGAGAACCAGACTCTAAGTGCACAACTATATATACAAAAGGCGAGGTTGCCAAAGGGGATTGCGCAATACCAGACTACCGACCTCGCAACTGTTGTGGGGCCAGATTGACCTGATCCCACAAGGGCCGCAACACGTTTGGAAAACGTTTGGAAAGCGAGTTACTACACTATGAGTCAAGATCCGGGTCGAGTCATGAGTCAAGGTCATGACACTGTATCAGTAAAAGATCCATGAAAACGGATCATGGATAACGGACTATGGATCGTGATTCGAAATCTGCAATCTGGATCAAACTGTATCCACTCATCGCGAAAACGGATCAAGGATAAATATCCAAGATTATGGTCGCAGATCACAGATTGTGATCAGGATCATGCAATGAACTGAGCAGGAAAACGGATCACGGATCGTGATCCACAGTTTACATGCAGCCACGGATCGGATCGGAACACGACTCGATTCGTAGAAGAGTGTTTTTGCCCAACTGTGTATAACAGTCTAATAGACGAAAGCACTTTTGGATAGGTAAATTAGGTTTATTATACGTGTGTAACATGATTAAGGGCTTTTTTTGCAACGAGTTAGGTAGAATTTTGCGGTCCATTCACCAAAGTCAGGAACGAGTCTTTAATGGCTCGGAAATAGGGAACTGGGTGGACGAATAGCTGTGATGCCACACAAGGTATGCAAGTAATTATAAGTTATACTAATACACTTGGGGTGAGTTACTGAGGGGAACGATTCAAGCAGGATCAAAGGGTAAAGCGTGACGCTAATGAGAATACCAGTGTTAGATAAATTATTATGCGAAAGACTAATTGCGCAGATGAATCTTTGCAACATCTATAAAGCAATAACTGAAGAACATTGGTATTAACGAGTATTTCTACGCTGAACTATGAAAATCAATGATTTTGTTTCAAAAACACAAAATCCACTCTCCGCTAATAGTTTGAGAAATGCGATGCGACCGAAACGTAACTTCACGTGACAACTTCCTATTTTCGTTGAAAGTTTGATCAGGAAAAAGGAAATCTGATTCGAACTGAGGTATAACTGCAAACGTTGCTGTTCGCTTACTAGAAAAGAAATGTCGCTTCCGGTTGCGTTATAAGAAAAATCGGAACTCAAACTCGTTTTGGCATCTTTTTTCGTGAAACAGCATTTTTAAAATCGTGATGCTAAGAAATGCTTATCCATCTTTCTGCCTTTGCATTCATACTGCATAAGCCTTTACATCTCAGTCCAAACGTATACACACAGAAAAGCGACCTGCCAGCTTAACTTTTCCACTTTACATTTGGATATGCATGACTCACCGAACTCCTTGAAAAAGGAAACGTGACACTAACAATTACGCACACTTTACCGGAGTAAGATCGCCCACGACAAAGTCCATCAATCAATGACTGTTAATGTGATTTATATCTCCTGGTTTTGAATATTTGATGAGATGAATTACAAGCTATTAAGGCAATCCTGAGCAAGAGTCAATAAAAAATAAGACGCATAAAATGAATAAAAAAATGACAATAACGTAAAAACTCTTGCGAAAGCAAAAATCGTACGCCGAATTCAAAACCGTCAAAGGTCTAATTTTCCAAGCTCTATTTAAGTAGAAAATGATTTAAACTAAAAATTTAAGACACAACTAGCAGTAAAAGTCGCAACTATTAATGACTGGAAAAATGAAACCCAATAATTCAAATCACGATACCAAAATGAAGCTTAGCGATAGTATCATTAAAGTAATAACATAAGGATCTTCCAACAGAGGTCATTGAGTACTAGTGAATCCAATACCCACACTGAAGTTGACTTCATTCCGTCTTAATTAGCATCCCTTCTCCAAAAAGTCTGTCCATCTCCCGTCTCACAGGCTTTTCCCTAATTCGTCCCGAAACATTTCTGCAGTTCCCCACTCCACCCCCATACCCAAACTTTCCTGGATCGATAACACTTTAAGTTTAACTTTCTACGTCAACTTCTAAACATCGTGGTGCCTATTCCTGCGAACCCAAGTAGCTATACCTGTAGGCGGCAAGAGGTCACGCGAGATCAATTATGGGTCGTAAATGTCATTTTTGACGCCCTCACCCCTACTGTGTCAAGTCAAAAGAAACACCGCCAGTAATTTCCTCTTCTTTCTGAAGAAATGTATACCTACACCCCGCCCAGATTCTTTTTGTTACCTTACCAGGATTTTTTTTAAATCATACCTTTTGTCTTCAATTTCGCTCCCTCAGGTCAATAACAACATTTCTCCCCAATTTTCCGTTGGATTTCCTGCTTACCGATCTTTTCCCTACTCAAAGAGTTTTGTAGCAAAGGAAACGCAAAAAAAGCCAGCACGGAACTTGACAAGTTACAAGGATAGGACTCAACTCTGTGCACAAACAAAAAAGTGGGAGGGAAACTAAAAAGACGTTTTGAACAGGGACTCGAAAGTTACTTAGGTTGAAAGTGGGCCCCCTGCAAAGCATAAACTACACGTTTTGCAATAGAAGCCTAACGCAAGTTTTCCGTTGGGGGAGAGGACAGCAAAAGAACGGAAGTTATAGCCTGGGCAAAAAGTTCTTAAAACGACCCTGTGTTGCTCTCCTTTCACTCCCACCCCCCTTGTGGGGAGCCAATAAACAACGCAGACATAAAGCAAGTGTGAAGAAAAATAAATTTTGTGAAAAAAGCGATGGAAAACCTTTGTTGAGGTGGAAAATAAGGTTCAGAGTGTTGATTGTCACTGATACAGTAAACGAAGTTGTTGTTTCGTAAGTGGAAAGATCGGTTCCACATTTAAACAGGTTACCACGGCGGTATTTCTACTTTTAGTAGCAAATTGGGTAGCTTCTTATTTCTTAGGTGACCGAATAAGGGAAATCTGTACGGATAGAGGGAGGGAAGAAAAATGCGAATAAAAAAGGTAACCAGCCGATGACTGACACTGACATTTGTATAGAACTGGCCCCATCTATTTGGACAGTACAGAGCTGCGGAAAAGCTTCAAGCACCAATCGATCAACATTGTTACATAAAAAATAACAGTTCGAACTTGTCCTTATAGTTTTTTTTTTTTAAATCCCGTTTCGGGTAAAATGTGTTGCGAAAACTTTTTCTTGTGTCACGAAATAGTCCCATAACTATTCGTGATTAGCGGGATTCTTCTGTAAAGTCAGAAAAGCACTTGAAAAATTTAATTAGTTTTGCTTGGAGAAAGAACCCATAGCTTTTCTCGTCACTTAATAGTTGCATTGTTTCTGCAATACTGTGCAGTTGTTTCTGTAGCGTACCTTAACTATTTTCGTGCTCTTGCCTGCAATTCTTCAAGCATTATTATCACGAAGTTCGGTAGCCTTTATTACTGTTGTATTTTTCTGTGGTATCCTATTAATTACTGTATTATTTTCTTACTATATTTTCAATTGGTGGAAAATAAGATGTACGTCTGCAATAACCGTTCTTGTTTCTGTTCTATCCCAAGCTTAGACCGTAAACAGACTCGGTGAATTGAATTGCAGTGTAATCTGTATTACAAGGTACTATTCCTTGATTTATCTCAATCTTATGAAAGTCAATTAGTTGTTTGAGATATCTTTGGGTCCTAGTGTCTTAACACTCAGAATCACTACGACCAAACAAGCTCAAGTTACTTTCGCACACTTCAACATATCCAAGATATCATACATTCCATCTTCTCGCATTGAATTTCTTTCACCCCTGGGAGGAAAAAGCTGTTCGGTTGACAAGAGAGGCAAAAACTTAATCTTAAAGTAATCTAAAGTAAAGAGGCTGTCAACTCATGAAACTTCTCAAATCACCCAAGTGAAAAGCAAATGCTTAACACAAACATAGCTTCAGTCAGAAAAATCCAAAACGATCAAGAAATAAAACTTGGCAGGTCGTTAAGAACCACTCACTGCTTACTAGTTAGAAACTCACAAACTCTCAGTGTGCTCAGAAACTTGAACCTGAGTGAACAGTTTTAAAGCATACAAATACAACCCATTTGATACCAAAAGACCTCTTATGTTGAAAATATTGAAATTTCGTCAGTGTCAAGTAAATGTCCTGAAATTTTTTGTGTCACACAAGCTCGAAAATCCTAGCGTTCTGGAAGGTACGGACACGATCGAAAATCTTTTTATGAAACATACATCTCCACAATTTTTATCGTTACTCGATGCTAAAGATAGGGACATTTTATTCTACAAGTATGACTTTTTTCAAACGTTCCTAATTTGCTCTCCTTATAGGAAATATCTTCGTCATCTGCGTCATACTGCTCGAAAGGCATCTCCAATCCGTGGCCAATTATTTAATCTTGTCGCTGGCGGTGGCAGATCTGCTAGTGGCTTGTTTAGTAATGCCCTTAGGCGCTGTCTACGAAGTCAACCGAGAGTGGACACTTGGTACAGAGCTTTGTGATATGTGGACTTCGACTGATGTACTATGCTGTACCGCCTCCATACTCCACCTCCTTGCCATTGCCGCCGACAGGTAAGAGAGCTTCCCTTTTTTGCATTATTTCTTACATAATGACAAGTACCAGGACTGCGGACCCAGTGAACCTCCTATAGCTATAAAAAAGCACCAAAGGGAACCAAGTTTCTTCCAGGTGACGAGTTTTTAAAAAAGTCTTAGGAGATCGAAGTAGGAAAGGATTTTCCCCATGTGACATTTAGAGAGCAAACAAAACCAGGATACAAAAATATTCCTTTGCCATTCGTTTGATTCAAAGGAGAATAAAGCGAAGACCTTAGGTTTGAGTGAATTTGCGTATGTTTATGTGGCTGCAGCTTGGCGATAGCAACGAATTTTAACAAATCTTGACTCTTTCTAGAATGTCAATATCCTATCGCTGTGAATAAATTATAAAAACTTTCTAAGAAGCACCAGAAATTGTTTTTCTCTAATATTATGCACTAGATAATTAAATCAATTTTCGGTTATTGAGAGATTTGAGTTGATAAAAAGCAAATTATTGCAAGCTCTTGCAATGACGAATTGAAGACTAACTATGTAATTTTTACTCCTTATACCCAGGCGACATTATTCTAGCGCTGCAACAAGATTGCAAGAGAAATAATACCGTAATATTATTACAAAAATTAGAACATTACTGGTAAATTATATCCCAATACTACTAACAAAATTTTACAATAAGAGATTAAGCTTTACTGCGGCACTACTGGAGATATGTTACAACAATAACGAGTAACTATTTATTAAGTATAGTAGAACCCACTTATAACGATGAGCTCGGGACCTGACAGGCGGTATCGGTATAAACGGACTATCGATGTATCTGTAGAATATGCAAAAGTCTAGCTATGACTAACTGTATTTACGAAAAGATAGGCATATATACAAGAGAAGAGAGACCGAAAGATCAGAAGGTCACAAGTTTAAAACACTGTCAGGTCGAAAGGTCAGGTCAATTTATACAACAATTAGCTACGTAGGCATAGCGTTACAAGATTAACAAACCTAAGGACAATTAACAACCTTACATATCAGAACTTGCCCGTGCATAGGGACAAGAGACAATTAAGATAAATAAGCGTACTGGATATATTGGTATTTTGCTACTAAATAACATCACGAACATTAGTCTTATTTCTCCACAAAATATTCCGTAAATTTGCAGTAAAGCTAAAACTTCGACGTGTTGGGCGATTGTTAATGTATTAAGGTATTACTACAAGTTCATCATTACTACATCGGTACACCCAAGAAATTATTAGCTGTTGTGAAATATCCCACAGGGCTTCATAACTGTACCGGTTAAGGCAAATTTCTGCTATAAGCGATATAGCTAAATCCGGACATCGTTCTCAATTGATTAAATGGGACTAAACCGGGACCGTAAGTTTTGTGTCAGTTTAGGAGGGTTATTGTTATATCAGATGTCGTTATAAGTGGGTTCCATTGTAGTATCAAATAATATTATGTTTAACGAAATTTTACTAAAAATTTGCCACGACAGCACACGCTTTTGTAAGAATTGTGAGCTACGGAATCTTAATTGTCCATATTTCTCATATGCTACTTTAAAAAAAAAGTAAATATGCGAGATCAACAAAATAATTTTTCGCGGTTTCTTAGCCCACTGTTGTGAAAAATGTGATTTCCAAGTGCACCTCACCTTGAAGTAAAGGCAATTAAAGATAGTCTTCAAAGACGCAACGCTAGCCTTTTGTTAAAGAAATAATCCCCTTAAAAAAAGCTTAATAACGCTTACAGAAATTTTGAAACCTTTTTCATTCGGTTGCTGCCTTTCGTAAAAAGAAATCACTTCTGCGATGACAAATTTAAGGAGTTACATTTCTGTAACACTCCTAACCATTTTTTCTCCCGCAAATTGTGCAGTGCTTCTTCTGAACATGGGTTCGTAGAATCAAAAGAGAAAAGAGACTATTACCATATCCATTTGTCGCAAGGGTAATGGGATGTTGTGGCAGACTTATCACCTTCTCTCACAACGAACATCCAATTGTTTACTTGTCACCCCCCTAACATAAACATTAGCTTTACCGGGTTTAATCTTAGAATCTTACAAAGATAGATCTGTTCGCCTAACAGATTCGCGCGTTGCGCAAAAAAGAAACTTTTAAATGAATGATCGTAACAAAAGAGAAAAAATCTGAAGAAAAACTTCGAAAGTACTTGCTCTTTTCATTTCTGCTTTTACAGCATTTTTGTATACCCTGGAGAAAAAAAGAAGAAATTTATGGACCTGGATCTACGGATAGTCGAGCTTCAATTCTTTTTCCTCTTCTCTTGAAAAGCGTAAGAAAGCGGTGGCAGTCAAAGTACTAGAGGTTGGGCAAGAACACTCCAAGGTTAACATCAGAAGTTTGAAAAAAAATCTGAAAAGTTTCACTTCTACTTAAAAGACAGAAATGAAGAAAGATGAAGAGATATCGCCACTTGGAAAGATACTGTATGGGGACACTTCAAAGAAGTCTCTATGGTTAGCCACTTTGGAGTCTTGGAACAGTACTATCGATCTGGAGTTGCGTATTCTTTCCCTTGTTCTAAAGGCGTGGGGAACGAAATGAGAGAATTTAGTTCTTAGTTGTCATAACATACACTCAAAATGCAAAGTCTTAAGTGCTAGTTCAAAATGCAGTAAGTGACAATAAACAAATAGATCTTCGCTTTGTAGACAGATTAAAGCTTTAACAGAAGCAGGATCTTTGCAAGTGGAAATGTAGGAATTACTAACTTGGGAACTTGTCATCTTTCCTCTAGTATCACATCTTCGTTCGTTATCCAAAAAAGAAGATGACAACAGAGAAATTCAACGGAAGAGCTTAGCCATACTGCTAGGAAGATTATTAAAATTTACTGCTGGCATTTTTATGCGAAAGCTACCTTCAGAGTGTGAGCATACATAATCATATGGCTGCAAATTGATAGAAAAAATGGTTACGAACTTATTTCAGAATAACAGCTGTAGAACATAAATCCACTTTTCTTTATCACTGCATTTATTTTGAGACTTTTTATTCTTATGAAATCATGCAAACTAATTTAGTTGGGGCAAGTAGAAATGAGGGTAGCCATTACCCTCGATTATTCAATGTCGCCAACACGACTCAGAAGTAAAATAAAATTGTTGTCAGTTTTCATCTTTATAGGCAGCTGTAACTGCGGTTGTTTAATGTTCTTTTTTTTTTAAAAAAAATAATCCTTCATGATTACATTACATCTGTAAATACCACTTATAATACTGCTGTAAGCCTCTTTCCGTGTTTTAATACCACAAGAAGGTTGAGTGAATAAATTAGAATGTCTCGGAGACCAATGAAATGAGGCAGCCAAATACTCGACATAATGGCACTGGTGGTTGCAAGTATCTACACATTATTTAATTACTCAAGCATGAAATTAGCACTGCCTCTCCTTTTCCCTGACTGCCTAGACCTGTTAGCCTGAAAGAAAGACAAGGAACATATCGTCGATTTGTAACGGGAAACGTGCCATTACCTTAGGGAAACTGGAAAGTCTCCTTGATTAAATCGAAATTGTTCATGCGTAGGTTTCACGAACGAAAAGAAAGACTGCGATAAATTGTTGTGCTCACCTGTAACGGACAACAGTAGCATGTTTTGATACAGATGTTGTGAAGAACAAAAAAGAATAAGCAGTTTAATGCGGAATTAATGCAAGATACCAAGTAAGTGTCATAATTTTAAAATCAGGCCAAGAATACATAATAAATAGCCAATTATTCCATGAATGCAATCTACATATGTGTATCTCAGATAGTTCATGCAACATTGCACTACTTGACTTAAAAATATTTAATTTTTCTATAAATATAATATCACACGTCTTGATTCTTAAGGTTTATTTGTTACTCACTTATTTCCTTTTCTTAGAGAAACCAATGATTTCTGTCCTGATTTACGACTAATCTTTTGAAGTTTCCCAACAATAGAGCAATCACGACCGCTGCTTGTTGTAAGACAAAAGGCTACAAATGACAGAAACCTCGAGACATAAAAGAGCAGTTTGCCAACGATCTCTTCCCCAAGTTTGCTTCTGAGCCCACGCATGAGAGAGACATTGTCAAAAACCGAAACGTGAAGCGCGTTCGCTCCCATTATGTCGCTTGTCATACACGTCAAAGCACTCACAAAACAATAAAATATGTTTTCTTTTGAGCGCATTTTAAAGGTTTCTTTTAAAAATTCCTACGCATTTCTTATCCACTTGACAGTTAGGTGTAATAGTGTCGAATTGTGCACAAAGTTCTCTAGATATTTTACATCTGTTTTTGCAATACCCACCATTTCTGTCAACTAAATAGCAATAAAATTGAAATAGCAATAAATGGAGCTGAACGAAACGGAAAGACATGGAAGGAGGAAACTATAACGTGCAAGAAACTAAAAAGGAGAGTATTTAAATGTAGAAAGGGAAGAAATAAAAAATGGAAAGAAGCTGAAAAAAGAAAATAACAAAAGGGTTTAACAAGTAAACATTTAAACAATAAATATTTATTGATTTTTAAAAGACGCAATTCGAAAAAGTTTTCAAATAAATTTCAAACTGAAAAGTAAATTTCTTCCAAAAGAATGCATTTAACCACACGAGCTGAGGTGTCGTATAATACGACGACACAAGAACTCAAGTATCCAAAAGCTTCTTTCAAATGAATGCATTAGCAGTAACTTGATGAATGAGAGCTGAGAGTAACGCTAAAAAATGTAAATTTACAACGCAACAAAAGAAACTCCCAGCTCGCTCTTGCGTGTAACGAGACCCAGAAATCCCGCAACTTGCCTTTTTGTTTCTCTTATCCCCAGGCAATAATAGGGAGGTAGGACAAAAAAGCAAACTTGCAAACATTGCGCTTTTGACAGAGAATTCCTATTTTGTACACAATACTTAAGTCGAGTTAGGTCAGATTTTTATTTCAACGTTTAATACATGGGGAAGGAAGCGTTCTTCCTTTTTTCCATCCGTTCGGGAATACAATACATTTCTTCATTTCTCTTGAAAGAGTCCATCTATGGCCAGAATCCTGTACAATACAAGGACGTTTAAGTCTGTCTTAGGCAAATGTGTCGTCTCATTCCTACAAACAAACAAAACTCCTACTCGAATCTACATGCAAGAATCTCTACTGGTCGAGAGTAATCTGAGCCGGAATCGAATCTGCACGAAGGCTAAGCTGGATCCTTGGCTGTGAGAGTAGCCACTTTTAAAGCAGGAAAAGAGTAGATACCCCATTCGGGCATTCAGCCAATGAGAGTAGACATACTCTTAGCGGAAGTCTCTTCAACATTTTTTCTTTCCCTCACAAACACTTTCTATATTCTTCTTCCAGTAACAGTACTAAACAATGCGCAGCTCTGTGTTAGAAAAAGAAGGTCTTCTATATTATACGGAAAGACCAGGTACTTTTTTTCTTTCCAGACTTTTTAGTACTTAAAGAGACAACTCGCATCCGATTGCATAAATTTCCCAATTCCAAAGAGTCTTTGTCACTTTTTTATCTTCTCCGCCCAGGCTTAGTCCTTCAATGCGAAATTCAACTCCAAATCCAGATATCCAATCGTCTATTTCAAAGATTCTTCTCTATTGGATTACCGGAAACTCAAACCAATTTAAGAGATCAGACAGCATTGCATACAATTTTAACAAGGTCATATTGTCTCTTTGGCAATATTAAGTATTGATGTACGAGTGGAGATATAGATTATGGAATAATAGATTATTATGCCTGGTGTTATAACAAATTACAGATCGAAAAATTCCCAACAATCGCAATAGCTTCAGGCTTACGCTTCAAGTTGTCATTGCCATCCATTGCGCCATACTTCAATTTGTACAACTCTGTGTTGCAATCAGGTGGATTTCACTGTCATCAAATCACTCAAACAACGCTACAAGTCACTTTTGATGTCCACTTTTCAACTTCTTACTACACTGTTAAAATCGGCCTCTATTTTTCGTGAATCATGGCCCCCTAAACATGCTAATTGCCACCAAAAATACGTACCCTTATCTAAACATGGATTGCTTCGCTTAAATGCTGGGGACCTACCACCAAAAATCTGCGTTTGCCCCCAATTATTGTCAAAGTTTTCCAAATTTAGGCTACATTTCTCGTATATATAGGGGAGAACTTCCAATCAAGAATATATTTCCCTTCATTTGGTACACTGCTTCCAAAATACTAACTACGCAAGTGTGAGTTACTTGAATGTCTACTTTATATTTTTTTTTTATTTTGGCTACCTTAAATGACTACTTTATATTTTTTTTATTTTGGCTCAGGTGTGTATTATAACTGCATTTGATGCAAGTACTGTAAGTAGCCGTGTATTTGTGTTCGCAAAGTAGAGAACAGTACAGTAGACCTATATCTAATGGCTGCGGGGCAATACAAGTTCGTTTAATATGGTTTCAGTCTCCATTTTACCCACCCTTTTCATTAGAATTCTGTCCACTGCTTCCTATGACATAAATAAAATGAAAAACAAACACTACGAAGAAGCTTGTGATCAAATAAACTAGGATCTAATACTACATTCCAGTGCGAAAAAATGTGGCACCAGGTTTGACAACTGAACCGCTTCCTCATTTCGTTGACCTTACGTTAAAAGCTTTCTTACTAACCGAGTTGAGGAGTGTCCACACAGGAATCTGTCGTTTGAATGACAGTTAAAACTGATTTTGTCCCGCACGGTGCACGAATTCCAAGGACACAAAGCCAAGAAACATATGTCATGTCCGTTGTTCACGTCTTTGATTGCTGTTGTTTGATTATGTATGTATCAGATAATCGTTGCTAGAGTAGCAGTATTGATAGATCTAGTATTATTCAGTGAAGCTTGACAGTTTTCTCAATTTTGCCATCTTTAAGGTAAAACTTGAATATCAACATGGATATTTTCTGGAGACATTGTTCGTGCTTTTGCTCCATGTGTACTATGCTTGTTGTCTTGTCTCCTCCCTTGTATTTCAGATTCTTTCGAAAGAGTTAACATTTTACTATTGCGATTCGCATTGTTAGCAAAGTTGTTAGGTGAATGATGACCTATTTATTGATGAATGTATTTATTGAATTATCTATGTGTTGTTGAGTATTATTTTTCCTTTTATGCTATTTAATTTTGTTGAAGCATGTTGCGAATATATTGTTTAGTGTTGATCATTAGTGCCAAAATTCGGTTTCATAACATGCCTGTGTGTGGTTCCAAACGTTGATCATTTGCATGCATGCCATTCGTGTAATTTGCCAACGAAATTAATTGCAGAGCTGCGTAAGATTCTTAACACCCTTCGAAATGTAGAGAACTGCGATAAAATTACGTGCATTACCTTACTTTCAGGAGTAAAACGGCCAGCATAAGCATAATGTGAACCAATTATGAGCTTTAGTTCACTACATTAAGGGGTTTCTTACTGCTATGCATTGGGGCCAAAAACCTCCCAATAACTAGGATCATATACCTATCTTAGCGTGTTAGCAGACTATTTCTTGTATTCATCGCAGCCAAAAGTGGACGAATATTATAACTAAAATTTCTTACAGTTCTTCACCATTTGTTGGGGCACAATTGACTCGTTTTAGGGAGTTCAAGCGCACTGATGTTTGGGGACTGGTGCTATCTGTTTTTCGGAGAAATCACCAACGCAGTATTTTTAGAGATGAAAGGCACCTTTCTGGGTTCCACGGTTTAAAGGGGCAATTTGACCCCAAAACTTGGAGAATTTTTTTTAACAAGGTATGAAATTTTCCGACGACATTGAGGCAACTCGTTGTAATAACTATTCTGAATGTCAAAGTCCGATAGAACTTGTGTATAGTGGGCGAATTGTTGCTGTTAAATCTCGAATTTCTTTCCGTAGTACTGCAGACCATTTGTAAAGTCAAATTGCAGCAGCGAGTGACCTCAAGCACCCATTCTTCAGTTTACAGCTGAGTCAGAGCTTGTAAGTTCTTGGATATTCAGATAAAAAAGATTCGAAAAATGACGTTCTACTGTACAAAAAGGAAGCTCTGCTTCTAAGCCCCAAATAAAGCAACCCGAAAGAAAGGATCAGCAGTAAAAGAAATCACAACTACAGTCGGGATCCCGAAAAGAAATAAGAACTGCAATGGGGTGTTCGTTGAAAAGAACAGGCGATAAGTCAAATCAGGCACCTTTTCTTTCCCATGCTCTTTTCATAATGATCCTCATACCCTCGCCCACGCAATTTGCACCCCAAATTGATTTCTCTCCCTGGCCCTCATCATTGGGAAAATCCCCCTGTCGGTAAGATATTAATGTATAAAGAGGTAGAAATCTGTGGAAGAGGAAGATAACTTCTTTACTTTTTGTGTTCGTGCAGCCACTAAGGCTATACAGAAAGAGCACTGATCAGTTTTTTGGGAACTGGCGCTTTTCTCATATCTATGCAACCAATTCTGTGAGACCAAATAATCGTAGCTAGAGCTTTCTCTGTACACAGTAAGTCAACAGGAATACACAGAAGGTAAGGAGTGCTTCTTTAGCACGTATTTATGTCACGCCGAGAGGAGTACGAACAAGTAATAGGATTAGTTAGGAATCTTTCTGTCTGAAAAGTTCCCTTGGTGGGTGTACAATACGATGGGAATGCATACGTTTTGTACAGTACGTGCTTTTACGTGACATACGCACCGAACCAGAGATTCTACCTAGAAAAAAAAAAAAAAAAAAAAAAAAAAAACTTTCGGGAAGATTTGATCACTGAGTGTCAAACGAGGCTTGTCTTTTCTTCTACCGTCTTGTAACCCACATGGCTGGATTCGTTCGCGAGCAAGGAGAAATCTAATCAGGTTCTTCCCGAAGATCTGCCGGGAAAAAAATAGAATGAAGAAAAATAGAAAACAGATAAGTGGATAAGTAAGAACAAGAAAAGACTTTGACTAGAATAGAATGAATATCATTCGTAATCGATTTCTCAATTTAGTTACGAGACACATTTCATTTAGGATATGTTTTCACAGACAACCATTCCATCGATTTGTTCGGGACAAACTGGAGCGGACAAATCACAATTTAAATTAAATAATTTTGCTTCATGGACATGAATTGAAAAGTAAAATATGTAACAAACCACTCCCCCTTTTTGTTGTCACCTTCCCCTCGAATTCACGAAAAGTGCACAAAACGGTTGTTTTATAGAACGCGCCCCAACTATTGGAACAGATAAATTCATATGTTTCTTTAGAGGTTCCTACTGGTTAGATATCGTCGTTCTTTACGAACTGATTGTAATCTCCGGTGTAGTACGCGACTTTTCTCACGCATTTTTTTTTTTTTTTTTTGCTTCCATGGGAACAACAGGAGTGATAAATTAGACGAAACCAGCAAGCAGATAGGGAAAGAGGGAGGTATTGACTTCCTTAGGATATTAGATTTCAATTGGGTTCGTGGAATTGTTTACTAGTGGAGAATACAATCTAACAGGCACCCGAAGGTCATACGGTGTACAGCTCAGCGTGATTCTGCTAGTCAACAAATTTTTTTTTATGGACGATTACTATGCGCATATGCGACCGTGCCATCGCCATTGCAGTTGGATACATGAATATTATGCCTGCGTAAACGTTTACTTTGCAAGTATTTATAAGAACGAAACCTTTAGCTCAACAACAGCTAGTTCCAGGCAAACACATTCTTTGGATCCAAAAACAATGAAATTTCCTCCAACAAGAAGTAAAACACTGAGTAGCGATCACCCACATCCTATTTTAAGGACGCAGCTTTTTAGCTATATTTTCTACATGAAGGAAAACGGCTAAGTAACTAAGTGGAGCCATTATCCTTCTTACGCTTTGGAGTATGATGTTTGAGTAAAACCATCGGAGTAAAAGCATTTCCGTAAGTCGAGTACATCCTACATCAACGAGACAAAAGTTCACTATACTCCGTTCTTGCTCTGGCCTCACAAGAGATTAGGGGTCACGCCTCTCTCAACAATAATGTTGCCAAGGGCATGTATATCTGATGTTACGTACGGCATTAATGTTTCCGGTTTTTTGTGTACTTGGTTAGGTACTGGGCAGTGACAAGTATTGATTACGTCCAGAAACGCTCTCGCCAACGGATTCTCCTCATTATCGCAGGTGTGTGGGTCGTTTCGCTCCTAATTTCCCTTGGACCCATGTTTGGCTGGAAAGACTCCAAATGGTACGAACGTGTACTGGTTTTCAAGATGTGTATGGTCAGCCAAGACGTAGCGTACCAGGTAAACAAGAAATCTCCTAAATTTCCAGACCCCTTTCGCATTCCTGAAGCTCTAAGTGGCTTCGTGTCACGAAAAATGCAAAAAAGTACCAATGTAAATATAAAAGCATAAAAAGTAAATATGAATTAAAATAGAAAATAAGAAAAACTTCACTACTGAAAAAATCTACCAAATAAAGCAATACAAATAAACAATTGAAACTACTAAGAAATAAAAGGGGAGAAAATTGAAGAACAAAAATGTGAGATTTGAAAGTAAAGCTTACAAGGCAACGATCCTTTGAAAGTTGAAAAAGTTCAGGCAGGATAGCATAAGTCAGTAATGCAATTCAAATTCCTCTGTGAACTTTTGGCCAGGGAAAAAAGTAGGTTCTGGTACACAAACACCCACGAACGAAATTTTTTTTTCTTGATTTTCAGAAACATTTACGAATGCCCAATGTTTAGGAAGCGTTAACAAATTATGGCAAGTTCTTTCAGAGAATTCAACAATGACTTTTTACATACAATAACAAAAAACTTATGAAGAGTTATTTATTTTCCGTTCAAAACTGTCTTGCTGTCGAATCATTCATGTTTAAAATTATTTATTTTCACACTTTTTTCCTGCACCGAAACTTTCCAAAATAAAACGAGCCTGTCCAGCAGGATCAGGCCTACAATTAGACGTGCCATTAGTTCACACAATTGGATTCTGCAATGCTTTCTTCGTCAGCATTTTATCATTCCTCTCGACGACCCGGAAACGCTGACCATTTATTACTGTATACTTGTTGCACTACGGCAGTATTACTTTTTGTGTCACACCCTTCCATAAATAGGACATAGCACTTGACTACAAAACTCATTTTCGGTAGGCGCAACTAATTGGCCTCTGCTGTTCCACGAGCGTTTTAGTGCCCGTTAGACGACGACAGCAGTAAACATCCTTTCGTATAACAACGCACAATAATGTCGCGTTTTCGGTACTCCGCTAGATCACCCCGGGGAGTGAATATGCTTCGCCTTTACTATGCTTTACCTTACTATCCTCATCTTTTATGGATCTGAAGATCTTTTAGCACCGTCCAAAGTTTCCATAGCTCATTCGAAAAGCTCAGCTTGCCTCTACACAGTGGAGATTCCAGGAATCGTGGGATGAAAAGGGGCCTTTCTTGATGACAGCTCTCAGCTCCCAAGCTACAAAAGAGGATGAACTGGGAATCATAAAGCTCGTTTCATGTTATCCGTCAAACGATTATCTAACAGGAAATGGTTCAGCTGTACTTGCCTGGATAACTGGAAGTTATCCTTGCAAGGGAGAGGAGGTTCTGAAACGGATTAGAAATAGATCTTCATGCTCAATAAGCCTTCTTTGATATCTTGTCGGTTACGTCACTCAAAATCTAATATATTAATTCGAGTTTTGTGGACTAATTATGTAAAAAATGTATACGAAGTGCATCCACTATCGAGACAAATTTACCATGTCGGCCTAACTACGTGTTACTATTGTTGCGTAATTACTGGCCACGCTTTCAGTGAATAAAGATTTTTTTCGGTATAAAATAACACTTATGTAATACTGCTTATCTGTTAATTAGCTGAAGCGCTTCAAACTTTCTAGATGCTGTGCATAGGTCTATAATTTCTTATATTGGCATTTTTTGTGAAATTTTTAACTGTAATTTTAGTCTGAAAAACCGTAAAACTGTGAAAAACGACTGAAACAATTCAAACATATAGATTTCCAAGTACGGATTTCTTACCACAAAAGAATACAAGGAAAAAATAATTCACAAAAATATTCCAGATAGGGTGACCAAACGTTCCATTTTGAACGGGACAGTCCCGTTTTGTTTTTTTTTGGTGAAAATGTCCGTTTTGTCTCGTTTTCTGGATTAAATAAAAAGTACTAATAAGTTTGTAGGGCTCAATTATTAAAGATTTACTAGTCCTTGTTTTCCCTTTTAATTTGTTCTACAATCTCATCGATATTCACTAAAAATTATGATTCAAAAGAAACTAGAGGAGAAGATGTAAACTCTAACTGTGCTCTAAACTCCGACAAACGCATTTTTAGCTCTATCATATATTGTTATCTTATCCAGGCTACTGGAACTTGTTCTCGTAATTGCTCTAACTGTTTCTGGAAAGTTGGTATCCATTCCACTTTGTGGTTATCGAGTTATTCAGTTTCAAAAATTTAATGGCTGTCATACCTCTCAAGAGCCACGTGTAACGTATTAGGCTGTATTGTACAAGCAACAAGGATAACAACTGACTTGTATTTGTCAAGAAGGAATATATATATATACAAGGGAAAGGGTAGAAGGTGAAAGGTACAGACATCCTGGCTCTCAAGAATTAGCAATTTAAGTAATATCCTCATGGGCAATAACAAAGGGCACTCTTACACACGTACAATTAGTTAATGACACTTTCTTTAGTTACATGGTTAGCATAAGTAACCGACTTTCTCAGAATTGTATGTAAAATAATACACATTAAGTGTATTTGTGAGGGAAGTCCAAACTTTCATAAAGTAGTCATGTGATAAATTTCGGCTAGGCAGCGTGGTGCTACAAGATAACTCGTGCCATATGCTACTGCAGTGGCGCCAGTACGTTACACACCAGGCAGTTTCGAAGGTTTTTAACCCGCCTCAAAGAATTCGTGCAGCGTTTGCGTATTGGCGTATTTCTTTATACCGTTTTTTTTTTCTTTTTTTTTTGTGTGTGTAGTAAAAAATGCTTTGCACATCTATGTTTCGTTATAAATACTTTTAGTTGTACGGTTCCGTTTTGGGAATTCAATAAAACCGTCTCCCCCAAGTAATCTGAGTTTGGATCACATTTTCGAAATGTCGATTTTGAAAAAGTTCATCTGACTTTCAGAATTTTTCCATCGAAATTATGAAAAAAAGGGTATGATGAACAGCGAGAGTTGCCCATGCTAACTGACGAAAAAGTAGTAAATTTGTTGCCTATTTCAGCGAATCAATCAACCCAACGTCGAAAATATCAACTTCAACATACCCGTGAGCTTCCGACAAATCTATTCTTAACTATTAAGCTATCTATTTGAAATAGTGCAGACCCAAGCAGCAGTTCTCAATGTTCTCCCATCCTCCGATGCTCGTACGTGGCCTTAACTAGCATTTTCAATATTTTTCGAAATCATACCCGAATAGTTTGAGGATCTTTATTCACCCTATTTTTTAGACCCTGCAAAAAATTCTTCGTAACAAAATATGTCCCGTTTTGGCCCAGTGAGTTTTGCCCACCCTGCCTCAAGAATATTCCAGCTTTGAATTGACACTAACTGGGGCACAATTGCTATACAGTTTAGAAAATGCTCTTGAACGGTGCACTTCGACTCTGCCGTTGACAAATATTCTTCGTATTCCAAAGGCCTTCACACGAATATTCCCCCTCCCTTCCTTGTTAGTCACTTGTGCAGCTCTTACAACCTTGCGACGTCAGTGAGTACCGGCCCTAAGCCAACCTGTACATAGTAACCTAGGGTCTTGACATTGGGCTTTGGAGCTACTTTATCTTTTTTCAGCCACAAAAATTTTCTTTAGTAAGTTTCACACTAAATACAAGTGGTCCAGTTGCACTAAAGAGAATTTTGCTAAGATATATCAACCTTTGCAAAAAAAAAAAGATTAAATTGCATAATTGGCTACCATTAGAGAGGATTCGAACCTATTGTAGCACGAGCCAAAAGTAACAAACATCATAACTTTTGAACGGAAGGCTTTTCAGACTGAAAAAAAAAAACACTGCTGGACAGTAATTCTCAATAAAAACGACCCGACAAACTCCCCTATACCTAATGCCACGGCAGTTGCGCAAGCTCGTACCAATCCCAGCTCTTTCGAACACCTTTGACCCGCAGCGCCAAGCTTCTCACAGGTGGCATATGGTTAGCAGTTTTGTTTGGGTCGTTATTTTGTTTAGCAGTAAGTATTGCACAGTACTTTCCAAAAACACGACCACAACAAAGATCCTACACCTAACGACACGGACTCTGTCAAACACTACTGTCCCGCAGCGTCGGTTTCAGTGCCGTGCAGTTTAGCATGGGACTCTTTGCTGGGATTGTTTGTTTGGAAAGTACTGTACAGTACTGAGGAAAGAAACACTAAAGAAGAAGGGGTAGGAAAGGGTCACTAATGCATAGAGCTGGGACCTTCACCGCGAAAAGCTGTCCTAGTTTATGAAGTCGCTGACACTTTAACTAATTGCTGAGGGGGAGGAGCTTGAAACTACCTGCGAATTAAAGAAAAAAATCGCCAATAAGTCATAGCTTGCTGATTGTTTAGTGGCTAATCGACCTAATCGCTCATGCAATCAGGGAAAAAAATCATAGAGCAAGTAGAACGTCCAATCTAACAAGCAACTTAAGGAAGGATTTATTTTCTTTCATATATTTTCTCGTTTTTGACGTTTCGAACGTTTCTAACCAACAGGGCCTTTCCTTGCAGGAAATTTCATTGTTAGTACACGGAAAATACATGACAAGGATTGCGAGTTTATAAAATGTATTAAATAATGCGAAATGACACAAGGATTAGCAAATCAGTGTATGATTAAATCGAATTCTGGTCAGAATATAACATTTATGATGGCTGGCAATCGCGGTTGTGGCCCTTCACGCTAATTGGCTGTATTCCAGTGACGTAACCCTCTGGAAATTCAAACGCCAGCGATCACGGCGGCCTTCCCTTCTTTTAAATAATCTTGGGTGCTTTTTCTATTTTAAATAAGGCTTCACAAATCGTTATCGGGAAGTTTGGATCACGGATCATGATCCGAAAATTCCACGTACGGACGCACTCGTACGGACAAAATTCCTCATTTCACATTTTTACCAAGCACACAATGGCTTGATAGAGAGCGGAGATAAACGTTCGGGCATATGGCAGCAATTAATGTATTATTGGCACCCCATAACATTTTTGCACGACCCGCGACAATAATTAGGGCTGAGAATCGGTTCGGCTTGAGAACGACCAAGTCAAGTCGGCTTGCCTAGCTGAGGACCGACTTCAACCCGGCACAATAAAAAAAAAAACGGCTTGGGTCGGCTTAACTGTCAACTTTACGCTGCTTAGATCCAAACTTGTGTTAAAATTTTTGGAAGGTCAAGTGAAACAGGCAAAGGAATGAAAAAGTGAAACGCTATGTACTATTTTCCCCCACCTTAAAACACTTGAAAAGAAAGATACGTTAAAAGTCAGTCTAACTCTAATCTACATTATGTTTTATAAGTCTATATTAAGCTTTCTCCTCAGCTCTATTTAAGCATCAACGTTAGTACTTGCTCGCCAGTTTAATTCTAGATTATCAGCCACATTTTTTTAATCACCTCGTATTTTTACTTTTGACCTTTAACGTTTTTCTTACGGACGATGCAATGCTGCAAACACTCTGCAAGTTTTCTTTCCTAACAGCTCCAGTATCAAATTTTAAATTATGACCATGTTCATTAACTTGTGCAACTGAAGATGCATGGTTCCAAAATTCTGTTACCCTTAACTTTGGCCGTACATTTTTTAATGATTTTAGATAATTGATTTGTGTACTTACTTCTTTGTGTTGCTTTTATTATTTTAAAAAAATCTTTTTACGGTTTAACAAAGTAGAAGCTAGTAAAATGGACTGCATTTCGCTTGATTTTCGATAAAACTTTTAATCAAACTTTGTATTGTTTTATTCCTATACTATTGTCCTTTTAACTCTTCCTTTGAGAATCGGTTTGAGAAAGACCGACTTCAACTTGACTCGGTTTGACCACGGCTGTCTTCGATTCGGCTCGACTAGGAAAGTTGGCAAAACGAGTCGAGTCGAGCCGCTCCCAGCCCTATCAATCATGCACTAATTTCTGCGATATACCCGAAATGCTAATGATATTCCAATAACTCGTATTTTTCTTTCAGTTTTTCAAATTTCGTGTCCTTCTTCTTACTGTTCGAGTATTTTTGAATGTATACCCCTTCTTTTAGGGTTTGAATGTCTTGTTTTGAAAAAATGTTTTGTGAAAATCTAGAATAAGTAGCGCGGCATCATGAATGCATTATTGTTTGTTTAATTTGCTTGGTTTATGTATATGGTGTATTTTTCTCTTTGTGGTGATACGTTTATTTACTATATTTACGATACGTAATTTTGGGAAATACACCATCGTTTTCATCGTCAAATTTGTGTATAAATCTCACAGATTTGCTCGAGTGTTCTGTGTGAATAAACTCCCTATTAGCAGCATGCTCCCTAACAATACCATAACATGTACAGTACGTTTATTGTCTTCACTATGTAGATGTTGACAACGCTTTGTTCAGTTCGCCAATTGCGCAGCAAAAGGATGTGATATCCCCAAATAGATTAAAAAAAAAACATCTAGTTCTTCGTTGATTCTTACAGATCGATGGTAGGGATAAACATAATGTCTAAGAATCGACCGAAGGTGTACTTTAATGACAGGCAAGTTCGTGGACTCACCGCAGTAAATTGTCACATGAAGGCCATGAATATAAGTCCTTTGAGTGTCTTTTCGTCCTTTCTGATGTGGAAGACAAACCTAAAACTTCAAGTTAGCAAAATTCATATACTTCAACTATTCCTTTTCTGAACCTACTTCGAAAAGATAGGTGTACGGAAGAATGCGATATTTTTTTGCAAACATTTTTTGTTACTCTTATTTATGTTCGTATAGAACCCGCGATTATGTAAAATAAACATTTCCCATCGACATTCTTTTTCTGTAGTTTTCAGTTACCAACACGTTCCAGTAACTTCTGTCGTTTCCCAAAAAAATGAGCTAGATTTTAGGGGCATAAATGTATTATGTAAAGTATTACCATATCCTATGAATTACAATGCGTGTCACGAGTGCTTTAGGAGCTAATTGGCCAACGATATTAGAATGTGTGCAGCGAAGCTTCACCAAATTGTCGTCTAAGCTTCACTTAGTCTAGATTAATTACGTGAATCTTCATAACATGGAGTGTTATTTCACTGTAAACAAGTTTGTCCGTCATCGTGCGGAAATTATTTCTCATCGAAGCATTAAAGCAACCACGCAGTAAACTAACAAGTAATTTGGAGCAACTAAGTTATTGAAATGGTTACGCTTTGCACGGATAACTTACACGTACCATGAAAACGCGTTTTAACACATTGTTATATCACAAGAAAGCTAGTAAAGAAGAACCTCTAGCTTAAAAGATGCCTGAATTCCCGATTTCATTGTAAGAATGACTTTTTTTACTATTACAGATTTTCGCTACGATGTCAACATTTTACGTACCATTGGCCGTTATCTTGTTTTTATATTGGCGCATATTTCAAACTGCCCAAAAACGAATTCGACGGAGGATTGGAAATAATGCCCAAACTGTATTAGCTATTGCTCGGCCACCGGCAACCATTTCCGAAGCCGCCATCTTGTCTTCTAATCACGACAGTCCGGAGAAAGTGTCTTCGGGAGAGATAACGGAAGACGTTCAATCCTATGTAATGCAGTTGAGTCGTATGGGCACCAAACGGGGTCGTTCCGCGTGTCCAAAATCCTCAAAAGAGGCCGAAAAGGAGCGGAAAGCTGCTAAAACGTTGGCCATCATTACGGGCGTATTTGTCGTCTGTTGGCTGCCTTTCTTCGTAGTGGCGTTCATTATGCCGTTATGTACAACTTGCGTGTTTCACGAATTCATGTTATCTTTCTTTTTGTGGCTTGGTTATTGTAACTCGACGATCAACCCTATCGTGTACACCATATTCAACCCCTCTTTCCGTGTAGCATTCAAGAAATTGCTGCGATTAGATAGAAATATACGCCGACAGCAATTTCTCGCCGAACGCAGTATGCGGGCGTCAACCTTCTCAGTCGGCTAGGGAAAGAAGAAACCTATAATTCCATGTGAAAAGCTAATAGAAATGAAATAAGATGTGACTTTTCAGTGCGTTTACACCGTTCAAAAGTGTAACCTTCTTAGTAGCTCAATTTGTTGTTACTTCAGTGTGTCGAATGTTACATATCTGCGCATCTGGAATTTATGATTTTTTTTTTACTCGAAATGAAATAAAGTTTATCCCTATATTGCTTCGAATGCCTATTGTCTACATTTTCTCTGCTAACGTTAAAGTATTTTGAAACCTTGCATACCTACAGAAATCAATATCGCAATGATTCAACCCTTGCGAAATAGGCATGATATTCTAAACTAAAAAAACACACACTTATATTTAAAGAAGGTCTACGCCATGATGTCGAGTTAAAACATGAGATTACATGAGAAGGCTGTAAGAGTAAAAAACGGTGGAGCTTCAATGCTTTGATTGTTCGAACTCGGGTCATAACGGAGGCAGAATTAAATCGTCGTTACCTGGGAACCTTTGAACTTTCCCTGCGAGTCGGCCACGAATAGAGGACAAAGGTTGTCAGGGACAAGATAAGGTGTGGTTTCCTTTTCTTGGAACAAAAGGGCGGAGGGATCAAAGGAGCGGTAGTTTGGATTTAAAACATTTGAAAGGTCAATCGTCTATAATCAACCGTCGCTGTAATATATGATATACAATGAAAGGGCGAAATACCACAGCGCAACACAACGCAAGCAGTTATATGTGGTTTTATTTCGGGCCATGCCCAAGCAGTTACATCTCCAAAACCAACGCCTCCTCCAGCTTACTTTTTTGTCCATAGGTGGCGTTTTTGTATACTTAGCTCAACTTTTATCCCTTGGCGGCAAAATTTTGAACAGACGAGCACAGTACCAAATGTCGTTGTAACGTTCGATGCAGATGAGTAAGTTCATTAACAAATAAGTTTTAGTGCAATTTTAACATATTATAATAGACAAGGAGATATTTTTAAATTAAGTTAAAGCAATTCACGACAGATTAACTTCCGTAAGATTCAAAAGGAAGCTTTCAATTTCCTATTGGTGGAACACTAGCGGTCAGAACGCGAACCTGTCAGCTTTCGCTCCAAAGTGAATATTTACTGTCGAGAATGGTACCAAGTGAACTGGTGGATTTTGTTCTGTAGTGTTATTTTACCAATGTTATTGGTAAAAGTGAAACAGCCATAACTTCAACGACCATTTCTTCAACGCCTTCGCATTCACTTCATATCTCAAAAGGTAACTAATAATTCAATGATACTTCCATTTTTTTCGTGTGTTGAGCCAATGACTCCTAACGTTAGGATGCTATCCCCTAGCGTTACATTGAGTAGAGCATATAAATCAGGTGCTTTTTTTTCAATAACGATTTCAATCCGGGGGCTACTCATGATTAAACTTGCTACCTATTTTGTTGTATGTCCACGCTTCGCCTAAAAGCTTTCTAGATGGAGAAAAACTACTAACTCCTAAAAGAAGGAACCAAATATTTGCTTTTCCGATACTGGAAGCTTCTTACTCGATTAAAGCTTCCAGGAAGAATACACCGCACATGTAAATAAATCAGATGGCAAAGCAAACTCAACAAGTAGTACATGAAAATCTCTGCTTACGATGGATGTCTGCTCCCCGAACACGTCGTAAATTAAGGCTTCAAGATTTCCTTCCGATTGCAGGTTTCTCGACACATTTGCCGTTTGCACTACGGATTTGTACAGCGATATTTACAAAAGTTTTCGTCTGAAAATATATGCTGGAGAGCCCAAGAGTTTTCATTTACTAAGAGTCCTCACCTTCACATTTATAATGGTCAGGCACAGTACAGTCCCCCCCCCCCCCC